>CM053501.1:35219084-35263179 GCA_028627145.1 Eidolon dupreanum
AAAAAAAAAAAAAAAAAAGGTTCTTCTGAATAATAAAAATTAAAACACACTTAAAGCCCCTTAAATTGAGAGCAGTCTTTTCCATGGGTTGCTCAAAACCATTTTGGGGTCTTAATTGGCACATGTGCTGTGTATGGTATAAGAGGGCTGGTTTACCCTGGAGAGCAATGCCGTCCAGTGGAACTTTCTGCAATGATGGAAATGTTCGATATTTGAGCAGTCTAATATGACAGCTACCATCCACATTGATCACTTAAAACGGGGCTAGTACAACTGAGGAACTGAATTTTAAATTTTACTTAACTTTAATGAATTTAAATTTCATTAACTACATTTTATCTACTGGTTCTCACGTTGATCAATGTAGATTTAGACATATTTTTTAATTTGGTATCAACTGATTCCATGTTAAACTATACCTGAGCAGCCTGGGGAGCTAGTGGAAGGTACAGATTTCCTGCCCTATTCTGGCAGGTTCTGATTTTAAAGTGTTAGGTGGGCTTGGGAGTCCTTAGGTGACTTAGCTACTCTAGGTGATTCTGAAGCTCTGCCACATTAGAAATTGTCTGGTTTGTGCTTAGGGTGGATAAGGCCTGGGGCTGACAGACACCATGTCATCTTAAGCCACAATACATATAATTCTTAACACAAGTGCACACCAAGTACCAGGCACTACTAAATACTAAGCCTGGAAGTGAACCTGCATGTTCCTCAGGGCCCAGCTGTGCATCAGAAAGAATAGAGAATGTGGCAGCCTATGGTGATTACAAATTGGGCTGTCAGGCAAATCATGACATATTTCTTAAAGGAGCTGTTCTTTCAACATTTTAATTCCAAAATCTCTACTAGATTATTCAGCAGGAAGTTCTGAAAGAAAACAGTCAAAGACTGTAGCAGAAGTGAAGGACCTTGGGCAATATGACTACAGCAGCAAGAAGGTAGATGGCTTCACAGACCTGGCAAAGCCAGGGATTGTCAGAACTAGACTGAGCATAGGGAGGGAGCTTTTCTTACAAGGCACTGGGAGAGAAAACAGAAACCAGCAGACAACACTGTGATGTTAGTTTTATCTAAAATCTCATGGAGCAAGGGGATCTATGTAAATAATTATGATTTATATCTTAACTCCCAAATTCCCAGTGAGAAGTAGGACCTAGGAAGGAAGGGATGATCATTAATGATTTAAGCAAAAATGGAAGCACCATTTACCCCTAAGGCTTTAGGGACCCCAGGAAATTTAAGAAATTCAGAAGGCCCTCTGAAGAAATGAACCTAGAATGACAAATAATTTAAAATAGCAGATATAGACTAGTTTCTTAATATGAGAATAGGTTATATGTGACCCACTGATTAGCCAGAAAAATGGAGCTATACAAATAAGCTTTTATTTACACATTTTTTATTTATTTTAAACCACATTTTTTGGTGTTGTGAAGGTGTCAATAAATGTTCACCATGCCCTCCCCCCAAAAAAATCTATTCATTGTTTTGCTCTTTAAGAGAACCATATTCACATTCTTAAACATTTTTATTCTAAATATACTTGTTTCAAATAAACTTATTTACAAAAAATATCTTCTAACTTTACAGGTGTTTTGACCTGAACTGTTGGCTACTTTGCATCTGCTAATGCTATAGTATGTGCCTAGTAGGAATGTATGGTTAAGTAATGTTCTAGAAAGATTAGCCATTAAGGGCATACTGTCTGATATTTGCATGTTAATGTATATATTACTTAATACATGGGCTAGGAAACAAGCAGATTTAATCTTAAATGGTGAGAAATATTAAAAAGTTCAAAAATGTGGAACTCAAATACATAAAGGGAATCTGACAAATAAAAGACATGAACAAAACCCAGGTCGATGAGCTTTGTAGTTTCTTAAAGATATGGTGATATACTTCACAAAATAAATAAATGGATGATATACGCTCATACCAAATAATATGACTTGCTCTAATCTGTGTTTCTGAAGACAAACTTCTTAGTGGGCACAACGGGAAAATTGTGTTATGAAACTATCTCATGCAAATCCATTTTCATATGGAAGCCAGAACTGAGTATTTGACCTTCTCTTCCATAACGTAGCCAGTTTTTGGTGAGACATAAATGTAGGAAAAATCATCATTTTTCTAGTCAATGCAAAGGACTTTTGTGACCTAGCTAGACTAAAGCTGAGCTTCTAGCACTAAACCCATGACCTAAATAAAAGAGAGGTCTTGTATTTTCTTCTTACCTTTCACTCACAGCTTGCCAATTGTTGACTAAAAATTCCTTCGCAACATATCGGCCAACTTCAGATGCTGCCACAACTTCAATTATATTTGTTTCATTAAAAATGAATGGAGATGTAGTGATGGCATATTCCATATATCTGCAAAAACATATATGCAGAAAATAAATATGTAAGAATTACCCAAAATAAAGAGTTAATTTATATAAGTGGAATTAAAATTCCATATGATTCTAAGTTATTCACAAATATTTATTAATTCTTAGTACATTTATATTTTTTTCCATTTGGTTTATTAATTGCATCCTTTCACCTGGAACTTTCAAGGTAAGTTGACCATAATCACCTGTTAAGTATCCATGGGTCTTTACTGCAGCTCATTGCATAAACAAGTTGAATCTTTTCTTCCTCCTTTGTATTATTAGTGTAGATATTTAACAAAAAGTTCCATTCTTTATCACTTCCCAAGGCAATGCCATAACATAAAATCACAGTTCTAATTGGATAAGGTATTCTGTAAAGTATAACATGCGATATTTCTCATAGTAGTTAAGTTATATGTTTATCTAGGTTGTCATATATTTAGAAGCATATATCTAGAAAAAAAATGTTAAGATCTCAGCTATAAAGACCAAAAGTAGGGAACTAGAAAGACAACTTTGGGAACGGTCATTAGCATTACTATCGTGAGAAGACATCTTGATCAAATTAGTTTAAAAACTAAGGGGTTTTAAGGGAGATTAAATTAGAATAGTACAAACAGTACGTATATATTGATAATTAAGTTTGGTTTCATATGTTATAATCACATTTCCTAAGAGTCCATCTGAGGTGATATATTAAAGGTAATATAATAAAACCAAAATGACAGTCTTAGTCTCAGCTCTCAGTGAGACTACAAACTCATAAAGAGATGCTCTGAAACATGTGTATGTATGTATGTAAATATATGTATGTGTATATATATATATATGAAAATCATAAAAAACAACCTAAATAAGACTCAAAATAATCATAAGTGCTTATAGAGAAAGTACTGGTGATGATAAGTCCTAGATAACAACACTGTATAAATTCTAATCTATTGTTATGCACAGACCTACATTACACAATTATTTTTTTTTAAAAAAAAAGATACTTGAAAAAAAAATAGTAGGTGAGAGAGATTAACCAAGTGAAAAGAAAACAATCACTCCCACAGTAAGAGCATCAAAAAGGCAGAGAAATTGTTAGTGTTGAAACAGGACAAAAACAAGGACAATTACAATATTACTCTTACTCATTCTCTGGATGGTTCACCCAGTTTTTGAAAAGTTCTCTAGACAGTTGAAGACAGTCTTCAAGGCCCAACAAACAGGCAGTTTCAAAAAGTTTTTCCAGTGATATTCTTGAAGGAAAAGTCAAAGGAAAACATTTATTTTGCATCACTACATTATTTTTTCTGCCTCCAAGAAAATGTTTTATAAAAGAACAAGTATTTTAAAACATCCTTCCAATAACATCAAGTTTGCTGAAAAATAGCTTTTGTGGATAGCAAACGCATTTAAGATTCAAATAAATATTTATGAGAGGCTATCAGGCACCAAATAAGCTCCTACGACTGGTATTTTTTGAAAAGTTAGAAATAAATTACTGCCATCCTTCATCTCCCTCAATCACACACAGCGTACACAGATTCCACATCTGTTATCAATTTATTTTTCCTCCCTTTTATAGTAATTGTCTTATGGATAAAAAAAAAAAATGACTTTAGGTTATTTGATCTAATACATTTAAAAATAAAGTTTTTTACATGGAAAGGAAAGGGAATGATTTATTTCTCTCCTTTAACAATGTGCTTTTCCTTACTTAAGCTTGTTTCTTCTTTAACTCCTGGCTATTACATTTATGTGCAGAAAAAGAATAGAGGTTTTGGTTTCGGTTTGTTTTTATAGTTGAGAAGGAGTACACATTATGGTTCAAATTGAAAAATGTTGGAAAGAATAGAGTGAAGAACAATAAAGACAGATAAACAGTGCCTTGAGGAAAGTCTCCCTACACTCTAGGAATTTGGAGTCAGAGATAAGGAATTAAAACTGACCATACATAAGCTTCCAGAAAATGAAGAGTCAAATCTCTGCTGCTCCACCCTCCAGTTTCAACCCAGCTTGTCCTGACCTTCTGATAAGCAGGAGTGGAATGTCCTAGGGCGGAGGCCCTCTGAGAGACAGCTCTGAGCATTCATTTACACACTCACTCCCTCTTCCCACCCATTCTAAGCTGGCTACAGCAAGAGGGAGTTCTCTAGAAGTACAGTCTAACTCTCCAAGGTTGCTCTGGAGAGAACTGGCTCCAGGATGTAACAAAAAGCAGGTCACTTCTGTCCAATTTAGGAGTACCAAAGATATGGCTGGTTGACATGTGTGCTGCCTGATTGAGCACACTTTTGCCTTCTCGTTTATTCACACGACTTGCTTACACATTCACTATTTCAGCTAGTCATCACCATCTTCTACTCGTCCATTCAGCCCTATGTCGTTCCAGTCGCAGGCTCTAGCACTAAAATTTTCTCCTCTCAGGATACTCTTGAGAGAGAATAATCACATTTTGTATATTTTGTATTTCTTGCTTAGTCAAATTGATTTCAGCTTGATATTAACTAGAGCTGTAAATATAATTCATATACCATTGTTGATTACAAACTCCCTCCCTAAACCTAGAAGCCCAGCACATACACACAAACCTTTGGTCAGAGGATGGCCAGTGGTACTGCAGCCCTATTTTGTCTTTAGCCCCTTTCCCGACCATTGCAACAACGTGCTGACTCCCCTCATCAAACCAGTGAAGTGAAAATCATTTCCAAGACTACGCTCACACACAATGACTAATATATTTCACTGTCAGCCTCTCTCATCAAATTTGCACAGTGGTAGAATTTCTGTCACCAATAATATAAAGAGGGTACCCTTTTCCCTTGAGGCCTTCCCATGCCCTTCGATTGATATAGATTGACTCTGCTTAGTAAAACCCTTCACCAAGAATATGGTACTCTTACAGTTTCAACCAATAGCCTAAGATTTGAGAATATAGAGCTATACATTTCTGTGTGTACATGTATGTGCTTTACAGGAAAATTAAGACCCCAAACTATTATTTCCTATTAGGATACACATAGCTCAACAATTTCAAAGCTATCTATTCTCAAATAGCATACAGATTCTCTCAGTGAATCATAAGTATTAAGATCTTATTATGTAAATCTAGAAGCCTATCTATTTTAATATGAATCATTTTATTCAATTATCACTCTTCAAAAAATACTTACAGAGCTAAATAATCATCTTGCAATGCTGCCACATTTTCACGAATTATAGTTGAATAGATATTCCATACTGAGGTAAGTCTCTTTAATAGATACTTCTATAAACAACAAAGAAAATATACTGTTAGTTCTGGCTCACAACATTGAATTTGCACTGCATTTCTCTTTATCTGAAAAGACATTAATAGAGACAGATATTTCTTCAGAAATAATTTTTATTTGTTAGGAATGGGTAACTGATTTATTTTTTAACCTTCCTACGTTCAGTTTTCTCACACAAAAATGGAGTTTACAATAATATTAATTTTACAGTTTTGTAAAGACTAAACAATATAATGTATGAAAGCTCACTGCCTGGCATATAGTAAGAACTCAATAAATATTAGTTATTTTATTATTATTTACTATCACCCCAAACATTTCTGGTTGTCTTCAAAATTTTAAAAAAGTGTAAAAAATTTAAAACTATTAAACTTTCTAACTTAAAACGTCAATGTTTAGTACACATACCTCCAAGAAAACAAGGGGAACTGATTTATGCCTTGGACAAATTTAAGCCCTGAGTTTGAAATAAAGTTTCTTCAATTGAGCTATCAGCTGGTAAATAAGGTTATAAAAGTTACACATTTACAAGAAATCCCTGATAATAAACTAGATGATATTCATCAGAATTCTTTAAAAGCAAGTATTAGTGTTTACTTTTTTACCCAGAACCAGTCATTAGATATTATCAATGAGCCACCTTGATCCTACAAATATCCAATTGCCTTCTTCGGTTGATGACCATTCCCACATTCAAGTAAGTTCCCGATGGTATTTTGAACAGTAGAAAAAAAAAAAAAGGAACCCTGAGGTATTTATGATCTCACCCTCTGACTGCCCCAGCAACTCACTTGGAATCATCGCCTAACATACTTTCTGGCTTATCGATGGCCCTTAACTCTCCAAAGGGTTGCTCCCTAACTTTTGCTTTGACTTTACTTGTACTTTCTTATGATCACTGTTTAAGATCTAATAATGAAACTTTTCTCCTTTTATATTCTTTCAGTTTTGATGACATGTCATTTCTTCATTCATTAATTCTAAATTCCCTCTTTCTTGTTGCAACATCAAAAGCAAGTTCAAACTTTTACTTTTTCTGGAACATACCTCTCTGGTTTTAAGTGCTGGCCCTACAGATGAGTACAGGGTTGTTAAAAGTCATTCTGTTTAACTAACAATCTTTTAGGAAAATAGTTGCTAATAGATATTATTCTTTTCTATAAGAAAAAAGGCATACTATTTCCATCCACTTCTGGTTTCTTAGGACACATTGTCACTTCAATAAGAAATTAATACCTTTCCAAACTTCTCTCTAACTCATCTGCTAGACCAGGTCTACAACTAAGGTATTTTCTCCTAAGAATTATCAGCCATTCCTAAGAAAATGAATTTGTGTATATATATATATATATATATATATATATATATATATATATATATATTATGTGTGTGTGTGTGTATATATATATATATATACACATATGCACACACATATGTTATATATATAACTAATACAACAGACTATTACTTTTGAAAAGACCTGTTTCACAGATGCTATCTAGAGTACAGAAAGAAGAACAGATTTTTTTAACCACATAACAAAGAATGAAATTACCTTTAATAATGGGTATATATCATAGTTGTTCACATCAAAAACAAGATCCCTGGTTACCAGGTTCACCAAGACTGCGTGCCATACTATGATTTCATCTTCTTCAGCAAGGTACTTGGTTAAATCAAGTGCTGTTTCAATCTCAATATAATTGTTTCTGTTTGGTTTAAAAACACACACACTAAAAACACTTTCACTTGTTAAATGATTTGCATACTTTCCATGCTTTAATGCTTGACTTCAATAAGGTATGTGAAATCAAGAAGCTAGAGGGTAAGTTCCCATCTCATTGATAAGATGGGAAACAAAATGTTGACAGACCCTCCATTTCAATTTGGTATGTTCAAGTGCCCAAATTCCTGGAGGTTATAGAAAATCTAGGCCAAATATTGGCTTAATCATGGAGAAAAAGAATATTTGTGCATTTAGTATGCATTTTTATGAGAGTATAATTTCCACTTAACAATTATTAATTAAAAATCAATCTCTATCTAATGTTATGACAGATAGTAGTGGGAACACAAATTAGAATATAAGACAATGGTCTTGCCTACAATTGAGAAGCTGAGATTTATGTGTAAGAAGCTATTAATAAATCCCTAGAAAAGACAATGGATACAATAAGGTAGCAAAGAAGAAAAACATTTGCATGTAATGGAAAAGTCAGGGAATCCTCCAGGAGAAGGAATTTGAGAAGAATAATGAAGAATAGGTAGGATAGAACTAGGTCAAGTGAAAGAGGAAGACAGTTTAGGACAAAGAAGATAAAGTGGGAATTAGTGTGATGGGTAGACCAAGCTAACCCAAGGCAGAGGACTTCTTTTGTGTATAGTTGAGAGAAGGTGGCTAATAGATAAGGTAGATCAAAGCTGTGGAGAGCCTTGCATGTCAAAATGAAGAGTTTACATGTGGTAGGAAAGTGTTTAGACACCTAGATAACATCTTAAAATTGATGCCTAAAAATTTTATTGTAATTGTGTTGAGGAAGATAGAATGGAATTCAAAAGAACTAAAGGCCAGAAACTAATCAATAGGCCAAGTAAAAGATGATGAAAGCTTGGCTTAGTATGGAAGCAGTGAAAGTAGTAAGTAAGGTGAGAATCCAAAAGACTTTTCCAAGAATGAGTAGATAAGACATGGTGACAACATGGGAAATGTATTGGAGTCCAGAATATCTCCAAAGTTTCAAGTTTGGGTGATGGGAAGAATAGTGGTACCTTTGACAAAAAGAGAAAAAATAATAGCAGGAACAATGTAGAGACAGAAATAAAGTTCAGTATTTAAGGTAATGAATTTAAATGACCATAAGATAAACAGAAGAAAGGAAGAGACAAGTAGAGATGTAGATTTAGAAGTCATCGATATATCTCCCACAAATATTTATTGTGTACCTTATATCTGTTAGCTACTGTACGTGTACATAATAAAATAATCACTGAAACCAAAAGAATACATGAGCTAATCAATAGAAAGATAGAAGATAACATAACCCTGACTGGTCTTAAGGATGCTCACAGCAGTAGGAAGAAGAGAAGTCATATAAATGAGGAAAACCAGGCTTGCATATTGAAGTCTCAGGATTACAAAAAAGAAGTTTCCAGGAGGTAAACAGCATCAAAGTCATGGTGATCTTACAGAGGATTTTCAGCGAAGTAGTGAGCAAAGAAGAGTGTCGCAGGTCATAGAGGGGAAAAGTAGTAAAGAAATGAAGGACAAACTAAGTAGACATTCATTGAAGAAATACTACAGGCCAAAGAAAGAACGAACACACTGGATAATTTATTACGTAGACTTCTTAATTTTATTGTCTGAAATTTAAATTTGTAACATATAGTAATCTACCTGGTGAAATAGTTAACAGCATAGTTTATATTAAGAAAATCTAATATAAATAAAATTAATAATTCTGTAATATGTTAAAATACAGGCCATATCATTAAAATTATACCTACAGTCATTACCTTTGGGTAACATATCACTTCACAATCTCAATTCATAGTCTACTTATCTGCAGAAAGTCTCTTTTTTTGGGGGGGGGGAGGGGGCGGAGTGGATACATAAGCTACTTTATTTCTTTAACTTCCAATATCACAGAAAAATATGAACACATCTACGATCTTCCTAAATTTATTTTAATATTTAACAGACTTTACGAATGCAAGGCTAAATCACTTGTAGTTTACCTAAGTTTTTATTCCTGATTGAGAGTTTAAAAATAATGATGCTTATATTTTTGTAATAATCCTGAAAATACTTAAACACTGCTATCTTTTTTCTATATCTTCTCTACCACATCCTTTTAAAACTTTTCCTTAAAAGGGTTCCTTTTTAAATATTGAATCATCTTTGCTGTTCTTTTAAGACTCTTTTAAAAAGTCTCCATAATCAGTTTAAATCTTATTGTACCAAAGTTAATTTAATTGAAAATATATAGGACTTTGACTGCCAAGTTTTGACTTGAGAAAGAACATATTCTTTCCTCCCAAATTGTTGTAAAAAGCATTGTCTTCTATGGCTTCCTAATTGTAGTAGACATTATTGCTCTTTCCTGATGTGACTTTTTAAATTGGCTTCCCTGTCCTGCCTTTTTTTTATTGTGTGAAAACAAGACAACATAAAATTTACTTTTGTAACCATTTTTAAATATACAATTAAGTGGTATTAATTACATTTATGATGTTGTGCAACCATCACCACCATCCATCTCCTTAACTCTTTTCATCTTGTAAAACTGAAAGTTTATTTTCATTAAAGTATTTCTGCCCATTCCCCTTTTCCCCCACAACCCCTGCAACACCATTCTTTCTTTATAATTCTGACTATTCTAAGTACCTCATATAAGTAAAATCATACAGTATTTCTGTGACTGGCTTATTTCATTAGTATAATGCCCTTAAGGTTTAGTCACGTTACATATTTCTCAAATTTTGTGCTATGAAATCCCACTTATAACCACAGAATTTGATCCTAATCTTAATAAGTTAAGGACTGGATATACTAAAGAATCGACTGCACAGTATTGAGGTTATGATTTTTATAAAGTTTTTGAGGTACACTCTAAAACAATGAGAGAAGATACTCACTTAGACAAGGAAAAGGCATCATCGATCAATTGCAGTCTGTGAATAACAGGAATAGCCTGCAAATTAGATCCCAATATGTGCAGGAAAACATGAGACCATTTCTTTAGTATAAAATTAATTTCAAAATAATAACATTTAAAGATCATTGCTGCTTAAAAGTCACTTTCACATGAATTATCTATGCAGAGAAATGATGATTACTAAAGGTAGTCCTCATAATTTATTATACATCTGTTTTTGATGAATGATCTCGTTGGACACAAATCCTAAGACTTAAGTATGGCAGAGGGTTTCGCCAAAATACTCCCTGAAAACAGTATGCTAAAAAATAAAACAGGAGGCCAAGTTTAAAAGGCCTCTCCAAAACAAAAAGTATACATTAAATTGTATTACAAAGTCCAAATTATTGTCAGGGGAATTTTTTGGCATAGGAGGCCTTAAATAAATATTATTTGCCCTGTTTTGGTAATGCTGTTACTCTATTAAATGTTATCTCCCTTATGATTTTACTTTGACACAATACCATGAGCAGAGTCCTCTGAATCATGGAGAGGCAGGGATCAGCCAACTGCAACCTAACTCCTTAGGCTTCTGTTTAAGCTCCTTGACACTGCCAGGCCACGGGACTCTGCCTCAGCCTCAGTGTCCTGAGGATGCCCAAAGCCTCTTATCACATGCCTTCAGCATTTCCCAGCATTTCCATATATTTGGTCCTAGAAAATCTATCTTTATAACACCCCTTTGAATATCTGAGCAAGGCTTAATTTCTAGATTAATATTAATAATAAAAATGTTATTTTATTTGTTCACCAATTAGGTTGTAGGAATAACTGATCTCAGTTTTACAGTAAGTAAATCTACAATAATTTCAAGAAAATCATTACTATAATGTCATGCTCTAGTATATCCATAGCTTAGAGTACTTTTAGAAATTAACAAGAATTTAGCTACTCTGAAAAAGATTTAAAAGTAAAATATTATAAGTGGTGTTTGTAGCTTTATTTAAATGCTCGATCATAATTTAAAAAATTGCTGAACATGTTCTGAATTGTATCAAGCCTATGTTAAGCATACCACATGTGTCACCCTATTTAATCTTTGCAATGACCCTTTAAGGTTGGTCTGTTACACAGATAAGGAATTATTATACAGATAAGGAAAATAAGGCATGACTGGACAAATAAAAGCTGAAGGTCACACATCTGGTAAATGATGTACAAAAATACGAACTCAAATCTACCTGACCTAAAACCCACTCTCTGGACCAAAAATACCATACTGTCTCTTCTAGAGATGCTGCTGCATGCACATCTCGGAGGACACTTGAAGAGACACCTAAGACATTTTAGTTCAAATGTATTCTCATTTTTACATAGTTTCGTGAATGGAGTCTCAAGGTTTCTTCTTAAGGTTTCACAGCTGAGCCAACTCTATAGACTTCTAGGCTGTTATCCTTCTCCATCAGTGGAGATTTGGTTTAATTCGACTAATTAAAATTTGAATAGAACTAGCCAAGATTTTAACATTTTTATGTTGCATAATGATTTACAATTGTTTTACAAATTAAAGTGATAGCAGATTATTTTTGATATTTTGTATATTAATTTCTCCCCTCTGAGGGAGAGTGAGAATAAAGTTTTTAGGAAATTAACATATGAGCTTAGAAATTTTAAGTATATGTTTACCTACATCGTCTCTATTCTTCATGATGAATAAAAAGGATACATTATTTTCATTTTTAAGTGAAGAAATGGAAGCAGAACACTTAAATAACTTGCCTAAGATGACAAAATTAATGGTTAATAGGAAAATGTATTCTGATTTTTACCCAGAAAGGTAACATTGTTGTGGAAAAGTAGGATTAATGTTCAAAAACACAATACATTCAACCCAAATCTCCTCTTTCTATGAAATAAATAAATAAATAAATAAATAAATAAATAAATAAATAAAAATAAAAATTTTAAAAACCCTCCAGTGTGCTTTGGGGTGAGGGGTAGTGATGAGGGTAGGTATGGGTAGGGTTTCTTCCCACCAGACAGGTGTATGAGAAAGCTCGATTCTAAAAGGCTAGAGACTGCAATATAAATGCTATTTAATAAAAGAATAAAAAATAACCTTACCTTAGGATCTTCTTCAAGCTGTTGATTTAATTTTTTCCAACCCAATTTATCATAATTAACTCTATAATATCCAGTCATATTCAAATTTAAAATCACCCAGTCATGATCAAAATCTGAAACTTGCATTTCAGGGAATACTTCTACAAAGAAATATGTGAAAACTTTGAAATGATACATTTAAAAAAAATTTCAATGCATGTTTACAATATATCCTTTTAATTCTAAACAATAAACCCAATAACCCAATAAAACAAAAAGTAAAGGAATATATATGTGTGTGTGTGTGTGTGTGTTTATATTTTCCCCATTAATAGCTTTTGATTTGAAATTTTTCTTTATATCTCTCTGTTCAACAAGAATGATACAATATTTTAAACATGATAGTTTTTAAAAGCTAGATATTTCAACATTTTATTCCTTGCCTTTATATATAATATATATTCAAATATGTATGTGAAGAAATTTTAAAAATTTGTTACTTACTGCTGCTTTTATCTAGCCAGACTAAAGACTGTGTAGTTCCACTTTTTATCCAAAGAATAGGTACAATCCATGTGGCACTTATTGGAAAAAATTTTAAAATTCAATTAATTTTCACACATGAAAATATAAACAATAAGTCAATTTTAAATGAGATAATAAAATAACAGACAGAACTCGAAATTTTTGGCCATTCCCTCTGGATATATATGATTTTCCCCTGAGGAGTATTCCCTCTTGTTTTTACAAGCCAATTTTGCTTTGGCTATTTACTCTCTCTCATTTTTTCTTATAGGTTTACTTCTTCTTATAACTTAAGGTAGCTACTAAAACTATCTTATATCTGAAACTTTCAAGGTGTATTTATATTAAATTATAGCCAACTGGCCTTACTTCAAATGTTGTACAAAGACCCAAATCTATCCTTGCCAAGAGAGGTAAAGGGTAATTTAAGAAGAAAATGCTTGACGAACATTCTGCCTCAAGCTTTCTTCCCATCTGAAAAGTGTTCAGCATGACTCAGCCAGATTATTCACATTTACTGAATTCTGACATTCTTCCTGCATTGGTGGACATGACTTGGACGAAGTGGCTGACCACAGGGAAGACATTAGTCATCTAAAGAAACACGCTACTTGGAGTTTGGGCAATATGTCCAATGTTGCTCTAATGCCTACAAGTCTGCTTTGTCGAAGACTTTAAACTGAGGATCTGTGTTTTATCTGATAACTAAGGCATACCTCTTACAGTCACAGAATATCACAGTGAGAAGGGACCTTCAGGTCTCTCTCCTGTTCCTTTCCCCTGGAGTTTTAAAGAAAGAGTAGGATGACCTGAAAATTTTGGTGGTAGTATTTGAAAATTAATTACTCATTTGTGCTGATACTTACTACAATGAGATGTGAGGATCAAAACCCAAAAACAGTTGAAAATTATCTAATGTGTTAAGAGAGGGGAAGGGAAGGAGAAATTAATGAATGCTAAGCCACTGTATGCTCATTATTTCATTTCATTTTTAAACCAACCTCCAAGGATACATGTCATTATGTTTACTTTATGTTGTAGATAAGACAACTAAAACTCAGAAACTTTAAATAAGACTTACCATATAGTTATTTTTTTTGCATTAATAGCTTTTGATTTGAAATTTTTCTGTAAATATCTATGTTCAACAAGAATGATATAATATTTTAGTTTTAAACGATAGCTTTTCAAAGCTAAATAGTTCAACATTTTATTCTTTACCTTTATATTAATGCATATATATAAGGATAAGTTTTGAATTTTGGTGAAGTCAATATCTGAACCCAAGTCTAATGGTATCTAAAGGTCACAATATTATAAGTATGGTTACAAATACACATATACGTGTATGTGCAGACATATAAAGAACTATTTCTCAAGGACCTAGTTACCATTCAGTACTGTTTCTAGGGAAGAGAAGATGACCTTACAACAGGATCTCCTTTTCTCTTAACTAACATGAGGTCATCCACGGTTCTATTTTATTGCCTCACACCCAGAAACTTGAGTAATGCACTACCTCTATTTATAAGACAAAAAGGAACACATAACACCCAAAGCTTTGGTCAGTGGCATGGCCCTAATCCCAGGGGAGGGGCACTACCTTGAATCCCTAAATGCAGGTCTCTGACCTAGCTCAGGACATCAGGGGCTCTACCTCATCTTAGCACCCCAATAACATCCTGTGTGGACTTCTAAGTCACCATCCCAGAGTGACTTTGCAGAAGGGTGTGTAGCCAGTAGGGATTATATTTCCTCTCTCATAGGCTGGTTTCCATCTGATCAGAGCTCAACACCAAGAAAAGTGAAGACAGATGAGCAAATCTACCTACTTGTGGGTTAGAAGAGTCTGATTTTTAACCTTTTCACGATAAAATGGCTCCTGTTTCACAATGCCAGTAGATACATTTAAGGTAACAACTGGAAAACCGCTCTGGTGTGTCCAACTGTCCATTATGTTTTTTACCGTTGCTGGCAAAACAATTTGACTCTGGGCATCTATGGCCTGTTTTAAAAAGTCATCAGAAAAGCAGATATTTATCATCAAAATCTTTTGAGGTAGCAATCTCCTAACTACATAGCTGTTCTATGTAGTAATTCTCAGTGGATGATATTCTGGGCCAAATTCAGAACTCTGTTTAGCTCTGAATGGCTCCTGAGTTCATTCATTCATTCATTCATTCATTTATTCATTCATTCACTAAACACATATTTATGGATCTAATATGTACAGGCTCTCTTCTGGGCATGGGGATACAGTGGTGAAGACTACAGAAAAACTCAACCTAACGGAGTTTCACAAACAAGGCAAAATTGTTTTCCTGTAGCATTGCTGTACACACATGGCTGCCTGATCTTGTTGAAGTCTATCATACAAAACAACTCAGTAGAAACATGTCAGGAAGTAGGACAGCTACCATTTGAAAATGCCTCCATAGATCATCTTGTTCAGCGTTCGAGTAAGAAAATGTCTCCAAATATGACTGTAAAAATAGAAAAGTTAAGGTTACAATAAACCACATGCCAAAGCAGTTTATGTTTACTGCCTTCCAGGTAACAACAATTTTGTAAACTCACCTTAAGTGCTCTGATAAATAAATTCTCATTCAGGAAACCAGAAAGCATCCGGGCCATAGACGCTCCCTAAGACATAAGAAACTGTCCATAATTTGAACGAAATTCAATATCTAAATACTGACACATTTCATTTTGATAAGCAGTATTCAGAGCTGTGCTCCTGACTGCATTGTGTACTTTAGTTTAACGTTTCCATTATTCCAAAATATGATAACAAAATAATAGACTGTCACTAATTAATAAGTAAATGGTGAGCAAATGTCCTACATTAAGAGTTCAGGGTACACAAAAAAAAAAATTAATTTAGATATTTACATGACAAGAATAAATTTGCACCAAACAGAAGATTTCACCTTAAAAGTAGCAAGTTGTCTATTTACAATGGGAGATAGTACTAAGCACCTAAAGTGGGCCTGATTAATATTTAGTAGATAAGAACTGATTTAACCACATTGTAAAAAATCTATCTACTGAATAAAATTAAGGTTATTTATATCAAAATTTGTACAGTAGCATATTGGCATGTTATCCTTAGAATACATTTTATGCAACTTTCCGCAAGAATGCAGAACAACAGGGAATATATAACCGATTTTACCTTGTTATAGGTAAATAAGTCAAAGAGCTCGTTTATTTCATTTGTTTCTGTGAAATTTTCCATCTTCATGGATACAGCTCTAGACACCAGGGCATGATCTTCTTTGAGAACAGTATGTAAAATGTCAGAAAAAAAAAGCTCATTCTAAAAAAAAAAAAATAATGAGCTACATTAATTTCTGAGATGTCATAGGAACACAAAATTCAATGTTCCCAAAATACTTTCAAAAACTAACATTGATAAGGGGAAAAGAAATCAAAAAGTGCTCTGTGAGCTGTAATATGCCAAATAAATCAGAATTCTGTGAATAATAAAATTCTAGGATATTTTTCTTCCCATTTGGTATCCTTTTTTATTTCAATTTTTTAAAAACCAATTATAAAAGTTAATGTGATTTCCAAGATAGCCATCTACATTTCCCCTGAGAAGGTCCTTGAACACCCAAAGAGGGTCCTCCAGGGAATAGCATCTCTTGGTGGTTTTAATTCCCTAGAATTTTATTGATAATTTTATTAGTAACCCCTTAAAATCAACCAGTCTCTCTTAAATGGACATTTATAAACCAAAAGCATGCCAGATTTACAAATTCACAAAGATGCTGATGCAGTAATTTTTAATTGGAAATAAATCCACAGACTAGATACTGTGGTTTATAGCTCATGCATTAAGAGAAGGCAATTTATTATATTTTAATGAGAAGTACAGAACTCTCCAAAAAACTAGATCTCTCCCAAACACATGACAAGGTCATTTCTTTCAGGAAAACCAAAGTATAGCCAAGAGGTACATAGGATGAAAGAGCCAAAGAAAGGACAGTGGAGGAGCTAGTGGACAGCTTGCTCATACCCTAGAGAGCTGTGAGGGCCCCTGATAATCCATATGAAGTCTCAAGTCCCTAAGTGACTCTCTTGGGGGGTCCCCATGTTGACTCTCTCACCCCTGAACAGTGCCAGATAAACTTTCAAATTCTGTTCCGCTTCCTTTAGCCAATGCTCCAATCAACCCTCTCCTATTAGACATTATTTTTAGATTTATTAATGCCATTTCTAATGCTACTATCAAACTCTGAGAAAGTTTGCCATTTAAAGCAATGCATATCAAACTTTAATATGAATAAAGATCACCTGGGGATTTTGTCAAACTCATATTCCAATTCAGTTGGTCTTGGTTGGAGCTTGTATTTCTAATAAAATATCAGATGATGCCCATGTTGTTAGTTCAGGAATCATACTTTGAGTAGTAAGAATTTAGAGGAGACATCTTCATAAGTCTGATCTTATTCATTATGTATTGGTTTTATTAGTTTAACACACAAGAGTTTTGTTTCTGCATATGGTTCTGTGATTCTCATACTCAATTTCAATCTAATGACTAGACTCGAGGAAGCCAAAGTTCATGATCTCTCAAAGATCACTGGAACAAGGCCTTAGCTTTTAAAAACAAAATTTGTGAAAATTTTCTCAAGTGCCAGGATCTGACGCTCTCTGGCAAGAGTTATATTCATTCAGCTCTACAAGCAATTGAGAAATGTAGATGCAGAAAAGAGTGATAAAGAAACTAATGATAAAAACAAATAACTAAATGACACAAAAAGAAGTCAATCTTACCATCTTAGCTTCAAAAACACCAGTAATATGTTTTCAAGTTTTCCCAGATATGATAGCCATTTTAGCTGCATTAAGAGGTAACTGATTGATGTTAATAACATATTCTATTTAATTAAGAACATAGAGGGTGAATCTAATTATTTTATGGGAATGGAACTTCTTTCCTTATTAACTCTAAGCACAGAGTTAATTTGAAATACAACCAAATGTTTTCAATAATGGTTAGAGATGACACTAACCATGTATATATTCTATTTTATAAAAGAAAGATATAAACAATTTTGTAGGTATAAAGTATATGGAAAGGACTTTTGAAGACAACTGCGATTTACTATATGTATATAAATTTAAATATATAAAATCATATAATGAACACACACACACACACACACACACACACACACACACCATTAGCTACTGGAGAACAAGAACACTCCCAGATGCTTTCTCTGTAGAGCACAGTGGTTAAAGGCATGGGCTTTGCGGTCAGAGAACCTGGGAATTAAATCTCATGTCTGACATTTAATAGCTGTGAGACTTAGAACTTACTTAATGTTTCAGTTTCCTCAACTATAAAATAGAAAAAATAATAACTACACTCAGATGTTTATTTAGGGGATCAAGTAAGATGATGTATGTATAGACCTCATACTACCTGACACTTAAGTCCTAAGTGCTCAGTGAATGGTAAATACAATATTATCATTATTATTCTCGTCATCAGACTTGATCCAGACAAGTGGGCTGTAATCACAGGTCTGTCCCAATCAGTGGCCTTGGCAATCACTTAACCCTTCAATACTTTGTTCTCTTGATCTATATAATGATGTTCAATGCAGGGGAGAGAGCAGAGGCACCACAGAGCAGCTGGACTGTGGGGTGGTGGGCATTTTATAGGATGTCTGCAAAAGAGGGTAGGTGGCATGAAATTGGGACATTAAGAGGCTGCTATATCAGTGCTTCTCAGAAACTGTGATTTCACAAACAGATGGAAAAAAATTTTTTTAAGTGTCTATGGGGCCAAAATAGGTTTGTCAACTCTTTATTCTGTCAACTTTTTAGTCAACAAAACTCAAATACGTACCTACCATCACCATACTTTCTGTAAAAGAAGGGAAATTTTACTACCAATATAATAGAAAGAACATAATCTTAGAATTTCTTTCAAAGTGAAAAAAGTTAGCCTGTAAGGAAGATCTGGACAGTGGAAATCAGCATTTTAAATAACAACACACTCTCTGAATGAGTGAGGGTAGGGAAAGGGGGAAAAGGGCCAAGAATTAGCCTGGGAAATACTTGGGAAGGAAAATGAGGGAGAGGTGAGCTAAGAACCCTAAGTATCACAGAGATGACAGGAGGCAGGAATAGAGAGGAAGAAAGGACCCCTGGTTTGCTATAAAGATATGAAGTCTGTGTCAAAAAATGATATTAAATCTAAACATTTAAACATCTAAATCAAATAAAATCAGTTTGGCTTTATCATGCCATTCTGAAAGCACTACCTAACTACTCTAAATAAATAATCAGAAATATAATTTAAAGTTGAAATCATCAGAATTGAATAGCCATAATTTATTTTCATATTCCTATTTACTTAAAAGAACAAAACAATATCAGCTACAATATATATTAGCTATTAATATATGTAACATCAGTTATATTATATGTAATATTATACATAATATTTATAATATATAATATACCATGTTACTTATCATTAAAGTCATGGACTACTGATTACAACTGCTTTAAAATTTAGTCTAGGTAGGAATAAGTGCAAATAACCTAAACTCTAACAATAGGTAAAGATTATATATATACACCTTATAAGGTGATATAATAAAATATTTAGGTAACCCTTAAAAATCTTGTTTTTAAAAATAATAATTTGTGGACATGCTTTTGATATAAAATAGTAAAGACATTACACATTTCTGTGTAGTTTCCACTATTATAGATATTTACAATTTATAGTAAAGCATGGAAAAGGAAAACACATTAAAAAGATAACACTGATAATCTCTGGTATTACAAATTCAATATTCCTTGTATTTTTCTGTATTTCACACATTTTCAACACTGAATATGCATTACTTTTATAAGTAGAAGAAAAAATTATATTTAACAGACATACTTACTCTTGGGAGTTTAGAATTGAAGTAGTTAATTACTCTAGACTCAAAATAAGATGCAAAACCTTCATTGAGCCAGATATTGTTCCACCAACTCATGGTAACCAAGTTTCCAAACCACTTTTGAAGACGGGAGGAATAAAAAAGAGCTTTCTTAAATTTAATTTAAGTTATAGTAATTGTAATTTCATGTTAAATATAAAGTCAAAGACATAATTAAACTGTATTTGGCATCAATAAAACAGAACTCCCAAAAGAATATTGTTGTTTTAACATATACAGATATTAGTCATGCATTTCTCTGAAATAATTATTTCACATTCAATGATCGAAAGCAAATTTTTTTTAAAACTGTGATGTTCAAAAATAATGTAAGCTAGAGTAGCCTTTCTTAAACTGTCCACTTTTCCCATAAGTTAAATAGAGCAGAAGTTCTAAATGTTCACTTAATAACCTACTAATTACAGCATCTTATACTCTAAATAGACAACATCAGGATTTTGCTGTAAACAGTTCTATGTTTTAAGAACATGATTTGATCTGTGCCATGTACAAATCACTCAAGTACTCATATGTTCTGCAAAAACGATTCAGCTATAATTATTTTCTATTTGAGTTTAACAAAAAGATAGTGTCAGATGATGAATAGAATCAGGAAAGAAAAACGCAATAATTTCTAAAACCAACAAACCACACCCTTGTATTTAACCAAATTTTTATAACTGCCGTGATATACTAATAGTTAGCATCCTGTATTTCAAAACAATGTGTCACTTAGTCTATAATAAAAAAATAACACTTTAGGTACAATCTAAACTTGTGAAATCACGTGTTGGCTGTGTAACAAAGTGTTATTCAGTCCTAGCAAATCACTCTTTCCCAAAATTTCTTATGGATTCATATAACAAAAGATAACAATTTCATAGTTTAGATGATTTCTTTCTTAACAAGCTTGTATTAATGGAGTTGAGGTCAAAATGCATATGTCAGAATTTCCATCAAATTAATAATCACAGTCACTGCTTGGCTTATTTTTCCTGAAGAGGATTTTGTGGAGCAAAGTTAATCTTTAGCTGTAAATAACTGATTCATGAATGGACTGTAAGGTCTCATCACTATGATTCATCACCAATTGTTCAAATCCACCCAGGATCAGATTATACAGACCCCTCCCTGTTTTTACTCACTGTCCCATTTTTTTAAATAATTTTCTAAAATTTGGTATGTGGTAGGGTTTTTGTTGTTGTTGCTGTTGTTGTTGTTGTTGTTGTTGTTACTTTTGGTAGAGCAGCTGGAGAACATCTTCATGTGAAATAAGAAAGAATTTTTTACCACATGCCTGATGTCCAATCTCATGGGAGATAATGCAGGAGATCACTGTCTTTTTTTCTGTTAGTTGATCATCTGGTTGCAGCAATAATAATGACTCATCAAACATCAATAGTCCCCAATTTTCCATTGCACGGTCGTCAAAAGTAGGCAAGGCAATTACATCTAAGTGAATTTAAATGGAGGGAAAAATAGAATCTCTTCCCAAAATTTTGAAATTTCCAGATATAAATATCTCAAAGTTAAATCATATAATTACTGGAAAAAATATAAGTGAATATTTATAATCTGAGAGAAGAAAAGGCTTTAAAGACAAATGCGAAAGACAGAAGCCAGAAAATATATTGGTTTGGCTATATAAAAATCACATATTTTGATAAAGGACTTTTATCCAAAATATACAAAAAACTCTTAAAAGTAAACAATAAGAAAATAAACAACTTTATAAGTCTGGCAAAAGATTAAAACAGACACTTCACTAAAGAAGATATACAAATAGAAAGGAAGCATATGAAAAGATGTTCGACATCATAAGTCATTATGAAACTACACACCTATTAGGATGGCTAAAAATCAAAACACAACACCAAACACTGCAGAAGATGTGGAGCAACAGGAACTCTCATTCATTTCTGGTGGAAATGCAAAATGGTATAGCCACTTTGGAAGATGGTTTAGTGGTTTCTGATAAGGCTAGACATAGGCTGTCTAGCAGTTAAGCTCCTAGGTATTTTAACTGCTAGATTTGAAAACTTATACCCGTACAAACACTTGTACACAAATGTTTATTGCATCTTTATTTGTAATTGCCCAAAATGGGAACAACCAAGATGTCCTTTGGTAGGTGAATGGATAAACTGTGGAACATCCGTACAATACAGTATTATTCAGTGATAAAAAGATATGGCCTATCAAGCTATGAAAGATCATGGAGAAACCTTAAATGTGTATTACTAAGTGAAAGAACCTTATCTGAAAAAGCTACACCAGGATAATTCCAACTATACATCATTACAGAAAAGGCAAAAGAGCAGTAGTTTTTCTGGGACGTGGGGGAGGAGGTAGGATGAATAGGTGGAGCACAGGGAACTTTATGATAGTGAAACTATTCTGTATGATACTGTAATGGTGCGTACATGCATTAAAAATTTGTCAAAACATAGAGCTATATATATAACACAGAGTGAATCCTAATGTAAACTATGAGCTCTAGTTAATAATATATCATATTAGTTCATCAATTACAATAAATGTACTACACTAAAGTGAGATGTTAATAACAGAAACTGGGGCCTGTGGCAGGGGGAGAAGATGTACATGAGAACTCTTTTTAAAAAGTCTATTTAAAATTAAATATTTTAATTCACCAAAAGCCACTATAAACAAATTTGAAAGGCAAACCATGAACTGGGAAAAACATTTGCAACATATATTTCAACTAGACAATATTTTTTCAGTAAAGAATTCTGGCAAATCAAAAAATGTGAACAATTCACTAAATAACTCAAACAATAAAAAATCTTATTTAATATGTTCAATTTCATTGGTTATCAAAAAGAAAAAATTAAAACAATAACTTAATCTTTCAAATGCATAAGAAGCTTAATAATTAGTAGTGGTTAGTATTAGTATTAATAATTAGCATTAATAATTATGTATAGGAAAACTGACACATGGCCTGCTGGTAAGAGTGTGAACTGGTACAATCTTTCTGGAGCAATCCAGCAAAATGATTCATAATCTTTAGTAATGCTCTACCCTTTGACTAAATCATTCAACTTCTGGAATTTATACTAAGGCAAACAGCATGGATATTTGTAAACATTTCCTTACAAGGGTTTTCTTTAATGTTTTTAAAATAGCTCCCCCAAAAGTGGTCGAATCAGTCCAAATGTTATTAAATGAGTATCAAATAAATTATCTTGTTATATTAATATATAGTTATTCTATATCTTTAAAATGACAATAAAAAAGATTATTTAGTTATCCGGATCATGTTGCTATGTAGAAAAAAAAAGCCATTCAAAGAACAGTGTCAACTGTATGTTGTCATCTTGGTTAAAAACAAAACATCAAATATAGAGAAAGAAGAAATCCAGCCTAAGATAGGCATTGAGACATACACCAAATGTCAGCCATGGTTATGTATGTATGGTAGCATTACAGGACATTTTTCTTCTCTCTTTTGTGTGTACTTGGGTCATTACATAGCCTCCATTCGTTAATACTCTATTATCTTGGGACAAAGTTGCCTTAGCATAGGTTTCTCATTACTCTAATCTTCCTTTTCCTTCACCCACTCCCATCCCATCCATGAATCCGTGTCAGAGGAACAAAATACATTTACATGATACCCTCAATTTAGAGAGAAAAAATATTGAACAACTTTCTGAGCTTTGTTGCTCACACAATTTCAAGATCTGTATAGATCTGTGAGAGATAAAATGTTTACATATTTCCTCAAGGATCATATTATGTTCACACATGATTCCAATTTTATACAATGAAAATTCACAGATGGAACCCTTAAGTCCTAATCCAATGATTCATAGCTAAAGAATATTTTTTAAAAACCAACAAAATCTTACTAAAGGGAACTAGAGTTCACTCACGCAGGCCCGCTAAAAGGATCCAGAACATTGCATTGCACACTTGTGTTATGAGAGAAAGGGGCAAAATGCAAGAGAGAAAGCATCTGGAGGATATGGGGCAGCCAGTGAGTAACCAGGAGGGATCTAAATACTGAGAGCTCTCTGAACACCTGCTGGACATGCGGCACCACACGAAGAGCAGACGGGCTTCTATGAGTTAGGAACAGGATGAAACTGACTCCAAAGTAGCAGTTAAATGGCGACAATGAGTCTCTGGAGGTTCATCAGGATACCCGTTGACCTCAACCTAGAGCCGCCATAATAGGAAATCGATTCCACTGGAAAGGAAGATGCCTTACCTGTTTTCGGAAGTGGGTAACTAATATTAAATAAATCTTCCAGAAAAGAGAAGGTGGGACCTGTGATGTTCAAAGCAAAGTCTGCATGTCCATTTGCAATGGCGTCTTTCCGGGCCCAGATTCGTATCTAAAGCAAAACAATTAAGCAGCGATTAGGAAAAGCAGTAGTGATTATTGAAAGTGGCAGCCTGTTTGCTCCAATTCTCTGATGCTCTAAAGCCAACGTCACACAAAGCTACGTAACAAAATGACTAAATACATACACCTCCTGAGAAAAGCCTGGAAGGCTATTCACTAATTTGTGAACAGTGGCTCCCCCAGACAGTGCGTTATTTTCATTTTTTGCAATAACGTGTTATAACTATTATAATACAAAAACAATCCGTGACATTAAGACAGGAAGACAACTTTCTGTTGTCTAGTCAGTGACAACAGGTAGGGTTGAACAGATAGGAGCCAGCTGCTAATACTCAGATAAACTCCGCAAGGACACCCACCCTAGAGAGACTGATCACCATTAAAGACCCCAGATTGATAACCATAAGGATATGCTTAGAGGGCTGAAAAACTTTCCCTTTGGCTCCACGTGTGCAATCAGGCCCAGAGGTGCCCGCAGTGTGACCCTTTCTTCATCTTAATACAAATAACACACCAAAGATACCTGCAGGGTGTTAAGAAGCTTGTAGCCACACTGCGCAGATGCTAAAGAACCTTCACCCCTGCATGCCTAGATGAAGTTCTCTCCCTGCCTGCCTCCCTCTAAAAACCCTGCCCCGGCCACCCTCACCTGTCCCCCCTCCGCCCACAAACGACGGGGATCTTTCCTTTCGGGTTGCTGGTTTCCTTGGGCACCAGCTCAATAAAACTTCTTCTTTGTTTACTTTGGCATCTGGTGATCACCCTCGATTTCCATCCAGGGAGACTGCAAGAACCTGGGGCTCTGGTAACAGCACAGAAAATGTAGATTCTGTGTTAGAATAAAAGTGTACCTTGGACCCTTGCTTCCCTGTTCTGGACATATTTCCAGTGTTCCAGAATAGAATTGTGCAGTTAATGAGTGTTATACAGTATGGTACATATTAAATTTGAATCATGCCAATTTAAAATGGTTTGTTAATAAAAACATTAATAGCCTCATCTTATTTCCAAGATTTGAAATATGGTTAATTTCCCTAATTTTAAAAAATTCATCGAAAGTCTTATAATTTCACAGTTGAAGCAAGTGAACTATCTTCTGTTCCTGATACTTCTACTTTGGTAGGTAAAAAGAAATTCTGCCATGTTTTGTCAGTCTAATGTAACTGCAGTGTTGTTTGGACACTTGGGAAACTTATTTGTGTGTTTTGGATGACTACTGTAATTTGCTGTTCTTTTAACATTTGTTATTATTTTAATATAAAATCATTTCATACCCCACAACAATACCATCTAAGCACTTTTTTAATGGAGTTGCTAGTGTTAATGCTAAAGAATATATATGTGAAACTTAATAACTCTGGAACGTAAGTTAGAGGGAGACAAAGGAATTAAAATAATTGTCCTGATGTTGGTACAGTTAATTTGATAAAGAGCTCTTTACAAAACATTAGAGAAAATGCTAAGAAAATGAAAAGCGGCACAATAACATTTGCAGATTGTTATACTCCAAGAACACGTTCACCTTACTTTGCTTAAATTTCTGCTGAAAAAGTTGTCTTGAATTATGTGAGGTCTTCAGGAATGCTCCCCTTTCACAAAATGCAACCACCTGTTTTTGAAGCCTCCTGCCTTGATCCCTCATTCCTTTCATCCTCCTCCATGCTGAAGAGGTCTTATTACACTGGGTACGAGGGGCCCTGGAATCAGCCCTACCCCTACAATAAACTTACCCTCCCCAATTCTAGTTCTAATTTCTGAGGCAACAGAAATACTGCTAAACCAAATCCCACACTATGTGAGTGGAAAGAATAGTCACCTCTCCCCACATTCAAGATAATGAATGCATTTTAATTATGGCCTTTTGGAAAATAATGGCAATAACAATTAACATTTGTGTGTGAATTTTCAGTTTATAAAGTTTCTCCCATAAACTGCCATTCCATAAGCCAAAAGGCAGGCAAATGATGGAGATTTCAAGCTCAGTAGGAGAGGTGGGTGTCCCCTAGTAGGGCAGCAAAGAACATTTTGGAGATGTAGCCAAAAAGTTCCTTCAAAATCACACCCAGTCCAGCAGTGTGTTCTTATAGCCCTGCTGAGACATAGTAGACCTTAATATAAAAGAGAGGAATATCTTTGCAGATGCCCATATGGGCTAAATTCTACTCAAAGAATGTTATTTCCAACCTTAGTTTAGTTTATCCTATGTTTATCCTCATGCCAAACATTAACCATATTGTCAATTTCATGAAATTTTTATCTTAGTTAATGAGCAATTTTTAATACTCTGGATACTTTTCCAAGAGTACATTCTGGTTCCCCTGTAGAGTATATGGTGGATTCCTTTACTTTGTAAATTCAAGCTTTAGCCAAATGCAACATTCCACTGATAAACTCATCTTAAATTTCAATTTTCTGGCTAACGACACTACTTTCTTAGGGATGTTCCATTTCCTCTTTGCTTGTATGAGAGCTGGCTTTCTTTGCAGGGTAATCTATCACAAAGAAACAGAGCCTTGTATGAGAATTGTTCACTGTGCAGCAGCATTGAGAGCAACACGCCACTTGAGATATGGATGCTGATGGACCACCTTGGGTCACTCATGAGCTCTGGGGCCCACTCATTCATGCCAGCTACAAAGCATGTGCTTCCAAACCATGCCTGAGTATATTTATCAGTAAGTGTCATGAATGTTTGACTTGGTCAGCATTATATCTGTGAATATCAAGGATCTACTAGCGATTATTCAATAAGGGAAATCATACCGAAGCCAATAGCTGAGGAAGGTAACCATCTGTTATTTGCATCCAGTGCAGTATTTTTAATTCATCATTAGGTTAGGAGTGCAGGGGGAATCACTTTGAGTGACTCTCTCCCTGGTAACAAACTTGGCTCATCCGCAGCTTCCTGGTCTTCACAAGTCAACGGTAGGAGCCTAAAAGATCTTGGGCCAAAGAGAGAGCTTCGGCCAGCTGTAGGGCCTGATTTTCCTCAGCCTTGTAAAGCTGATCTGACAAGAACCACACCTATAGCACGAGCCTTACTTACCCCCACACTAGAAGAGGGAATGAACCAGAATATAAAGTACTGCCACAATAACCTCAATATTTTACTAAAGGATCAGTATGTACAATTGGGTGAAAACTATGTATTTCAGGACAGACTATCTACTTTATACACTGGGGAAGTGTAGCATACCCCAGAGCTGAGGAAACCAGCAGCGCTACTTCTCAATGGGGATGGTATTAAACCTGCATGCATCATATCAGCCACAGCGGTTGTTCCCAACTGGTGTCTGTTTTGGCTGTTTAGCACCTGTGCCATACTGCTTGCTAGACATTTTGAGTGTCACCTCAGCTTCAAGGCTGCATTTACATCGTAGGCTAGGTAAACAACAGGTAAACCTGAGCCTCAAGGCACCAGTATGGCAGCTTTCCCTATTCTTTCCAGTACTGTGAAAGGCAGCAATGCCTGGGGGAGAGGGGTCTCAGAAACTGCCTTGAGTGGGCTTGATGTGTGGCCTTCCATGAAAAGCCCTCCACAGAGCTAGAGTGGGAATTGTGTCCCATTCTGCAAAGCTGCTCTAAGATCTTTAGTAGGGCTTCAAAAAAGTCAGCATGAGAACTAAGAGGTGACAATGGGATATGTAGGTATAACCTTGGATGCAGAGAGTGGGTAAACAATCTGTAGCCAATATAAACGTACGCTGACCTGGAGAATCCTCTTTACTCACCTCTTTGCCCCTTTCAGTTCTGTTGACATGGTCATAGTCACATATAGCAAATGCGACTAAATAAGTTGGCATGTAGGGTGTGGTGTAAAAGGTGGTAACAGTCCACTTGCTTCCACTCAAATCTTCTTTTTCAGATTGACCTAGAGAAATATATTTTAATCCAAATCACTGAAAATATAAGTAATAATATCTACCTTTGAAATAATTTGTCAAGTTAATTGTCACCTGGCTACTTCTTCCTGACTATTCACCATAGTCTAGCAGTTCAGATTTTTCTACCCTTAAACTATCAAAATCATATTAGGAAGATCTAAGAATAGCATTTTAGTCCTGAATTTGTATCTTAAATAAGACGGTATGGCCTGAGGGCTAAATCCATGAGCACTATAAGTTAAGCCCACAATCTGCCTCCTCTCTTTTCCATCCAATTCTACTGCTTCCTAGTCCAGCTCCTTTCTCACAGGACTTAATCTAGAGCTTCCCAGGCCCATGGTGGGTCAACAAGGTATAATTCTGCCAATATCACATTTCAACCAGATCTTTAATGAAAGCAGGCTGGGGCCTTTAAACCTGAAATCACAGACTCGAATGCCTGTGAGGGCCAGGTACCTGATGTGAAATGGGCTGGTGCACACCACCCGAGACTGGTGGGGATCATGGAATTCTGGGGCGCATAGGTCCAGTCTGCAGGAGGCAGCGCCTCCTCATCTGTAACTATCGCTGTCATGTAGGAACTGTAGGTCCAGTGTTATTACATCTTTTCAGTTTTCAAGGAAGTAAAAATTTTGACTTTTATGAGAAATCTCTGAATTTTTAAAAGTTAGACACTACTTTAATCAAAAGAAGAGTCATGTGAGCCAAATAAAACGTTCTATGCACTAAGTCCACTAGCCTGTTACCACTTATGATCAATAGCTGAAGCCCAAACTAATGACTAATGAGCAGATAAGCTGCCAATGTATAAGAATAGTATAATGTCCCCAGATTCTAACAGGATTCAAGACATGGAAACAACCTTGGTGTCCTTCGAGGGCAACTGGATAAAGAAGATGTGGAATACTACCTAGCCATAAAAAATGATGAAATATTGCCATTTGCTGCAACATGGCTGGATCTTGAGAGTATTATGCTAAGTGAAGTAAGTCAGATGGAAAAGGACAAGAACCATATGATTTCGCTCACGTGTGGAATATAAAACAGAAAGCAACAAACAGATAAACAAAACAAACTCAGAGACACAGATAACAGCATGGTGGTTACCAGAGGGGAAAGAAGGGTGAAGACAGTAAAGAGGGTCAAATATATGGTGACAGAAGGAAACTAGACTTTGGGTGGTGAGCACACAATGCAGTATACAGATGATGAATTATAAAACTGTACACCTGAAACTTATATGATTAACCAATGTCACTCCAATAAACGTCATCAAAAAAAGAAACAGGCTTAATCATCTCCAAGATGTGGGTACTGTCACATACTGAATGTGACTGCTCTCTCCAATTATAACACACCACAATCCAACACATTGCCTACAAAAGCTACTGATTTAAAAGCTATTACAGAGTTAAATATAAACATATATCATTTATACATAAAAATATATATGTGAGATGACGGGAGACATTACTTACCTAGCTTTGGCATGTTGGAAAGGGCCACATAACTTGGATGATGAATAATTGTAATATTAAAAGTTGCCTTCAGAGCTGGTTCATCAAAACAAGGGAAAACATTCCTGGCAAATGTCGGTTCCATCTGAGATGCTAACAGGGCCCTAAAATACATTTTTGGGAAAAATCTATTTATTTTTATCTCAAACCAGTGGAAGAAAAAAATACTGAGGGATTATGGCTTATAATTATAAGGAAGGAGCTAGAATGTTTTCCCCTCATCTTCCTTGCTGCCTTCCCCATAACACACACACTCCACTTCTCACAAGACCTAAAATACAAAAGAACTATTTAATTTTCAACCACAAAATAATATTTACTTCATTACATCATATGCCTTTAAAACCTTTTACAAACAAAATAGAAACAAATATAACCAATATGCAATGCCCGGCTTTTGAAAACCAAGTATATTTTCAAATAGAATTACTACTTTGGGAATGGCCTATTGCTTTCATCCTCTACCAAAGTGCAAGTCATCTGAAGAATGTCTACATTTTTACCTTTTGCTCACATGCTCCCTCTTCTTCCTGGTTGAAAACTTTCCAAAAGTTTTATTTTACACATTCTTAGGGGTAAAAAATGTGGGTACGTGCCAACTGAATAACTTTTATTTTACATATGGGTAGATTTTATCACATTTCTACAGCTCTTTCCCCCAATCTCTATGGAAAAATACAAAAAGTGACATTATCCCACTGTGCACTAGTGATTAATAAGGAAAACTTAGGGAAAAAAGTACCCTGAGCAAACAAGAGTCTGACACAAGACAGGTCCTAGCAAACAACTTTCTCCTCAAAATAAACCTGCAGTCTTATTACCCCATTTTCCAAGACTCTCTACCCTGGGAACCTGTTTTTAAATACAATTGTGGAAGCTAACTTCCTTCTTTCTCCTCAGGTCCTGGGACTTAATGTCTCTGATCCATTTGTTCTTCCTTGGGGCCTAGTTCTTAGAAAAGTAAAAGGTGGATTCAACAAAGATATTTTGAGAGAGCATGGCCCATCCATTCCCTACCTCTGTGAATCCCTCCTAGATCATGATAAGGCCCCTGCTCACACGAAAATTCACACAGCTTTAGGAAAGACAAACAGAACAGTTGGCACATTCATAAGCTTCTCATGGTCAGCTAATTTTGATATATTCTTAACTTTGTTGTGACAAAATCACAATTTTCAACAAGCCTATTTTGCCCTGTTTGTTTTCCCACTTCATTATACTCTTGCTTGCTTGGACTGGAAGGGGGCCTGTGGCCTCTGACAACAGCCATTTTGTCTATCACCAATGAGAAATCCTGAACATGTCATACAATCTTGCTGAGGCTCAGTTTCCCCATCTAAAAAATAATGACACTATCTTTGATGGCTGTTTGAGCTTTCATATTATTAGTAACTAAATTTACCAATAAATGACCTTTAAATTCTCCTATATTCCTCTCAATGTCACAAATTGTTCTCAATATAGATGAACTACAGAAGAATTCAAGGAGGAATAAGTTATAGGTTGGGATGGAAGACTCAAAATCACTAATGACAAATGCATTTAAAAAAGTCCCAGAGGTCACAGTTGACCAGAAGCTGAATATGAACCACATTTCCCTCCCCAATAAATTTTAAACTACCAGAACTATCAGAAGTTAGGGGTTAGGTGTTTTTTCTTCTGTATCATTTATAATACTTGCAAAAATATGGTTTCATAACAACTGAATAAGTATTTTCTCAGCTCTGCAGGTACTATAAATAAATGCAGCTCGATATTAGCATACACAAAGAATAAAATCATGTTTGCAAAGTTTGTTACATTGGCATTTGTTTTGTAGCATTGGTTGTTATCTCTAAAAGGGATGAGATAAAGTAGAGAAGATTCAAACAAGTGACAATATTGCAGAAGGAACATTGAGCAGGGAATTCAGACACCTGAGTTCTTGCTCAGGATCTGCAGTGTATACACAGTGGTGTAACTTTTGGGAAGGTGCTTAAACTCTTTGAGCTTCTATTTCTATAAAATGTAGATGTGGGACGAGATGAGCTCTAGAGCTCTAAAACTTATTCTAACAGGGTTAAAGACACCCAACAGCCCTTGAGGCGGCCATGACTGAGTTATCTAGGACTGGGAGAAACAGTCCTTTGAGAGTTCCTATGTAGCCTTAAGGGATCCATGAGTCCTCTGAAATTGTAGGATTTTTGTATAAACAGCGATATATTAGCATGAAAAAGTGTAATGTAGAATGAAAAAGCACACCCAATTATATATATTTATATATTTAGAAAGCCAAAAATGCCTATTGTTTATATAACAAAAATTATAGAAAGTAAAGCTTGCTATCTTTTCTGCTGCCATATATCACAAAGCACATAAATAAATCTCAAGGAGATGGCAAAGTGGGGAGGAGGGAGAAAGTCAGACTCTTCAAGGAAGAGGGAAAATTTCATGCTCATCGAAATGGGCTAGAGACACCAGTTTAGAGAGTCACCCCTTTAGCGAATCAAACATCAACAAGTGCCTTTCTATTCCATGATTCAGGTCTCCAGAGGAGTAAAATTAAAAACAAAACAAAACAAAACAAAATAAAACAAAAAAAAAAACCTCTTGGCTTTTACTCAACTATTTCCCTCCTTGGTTTTATACAAACAAATGAAATGGGAAAAATCACTACAATACACAGCCTTTCTGGCTCTTAATCTTAACTTCAAAGATCAGAGCCAACTAGCAATACATACGATCTGGTTATGCCACATCTGGGAACCAAAGACTGGTATTTATTTCTCTTTTCTCTGCTTTGGACTTAAGCAACCTTGTAAGGATATCCTGACCTCAGAAAACAGAATCATCCACCACCCTCTCCTCCCTTCAGACCTCACTAAAACATGCTATTATGGTGCCCATGAAGTCTGGGTTTGGAGTGTTCAGCTGGTGAGGAAGTTAATTTGGCAGAATTCGTCTCCTAGTAGATCAGTATTGCAAAGTCACTTTCTTTCCTGCCCTCTTATACAGCCAGAGTAACATGGACTCACTACTCTCTGATGCTGGAAGAGGTCTTAGTGGTCAAGACCACGTGATGCCCTTGGGGATCAATCTACTACCATGTAAAAAAATATCCACTCAGTAAGGTATTTCCATTACAAATTATCTTATAAACTCCATATGCCTACAGCTCTAGTTAACAAGTGCTAAATACCATAGCTGGTCAAAGATTAAATAAGATTCTTTGGAGAGTTGCCCCATTTTTTTTCACAATGCACTCAGAAATCAAAATGTTTAGTAAAGACAGATGTTATACCGCTAGACTGTGGTGCAAGAATTGGCCCATGAATCATGTTTGTTTATTACTTGTGTAATAGGATCTTAAAACTGAAGTTTCTACTAGGCAACAAAACATAATAGACATAAAATTCCAGAGAAAGGTGCCAAACCACGTTATGAAGATTTTCAAAATAAATGGTCTCAAGAACGTGTAGGCTCCTCTTGGATTTCTTACCTACATCAAGGACATAGAAGATGGGTCAGAAATGGAGACAAAAGAGATCAGAGAAGAGATTTCTCGAGTGGGGTGGGGGTTAGCTCTCTAATCCTGAGCTAAGGGGAGATGTTCCATCAGAGAGCAGTAGACATGTTTTCTGAGGCTGAGACTTAGAAGCCAGTGCCTAACTCATTCTTGAGAAAGTTGAAATTGACACTGGTCCAAGTCTAACTCCTACCAGGTAGGAATCTAAAAGGTAAGAGAACTGACTGATTTGGAGGCAGAACCAGAAGAGTGCAGCTGCCTTAGGACCCATGTCAGCCCCAGACAAGGGATGTATGAATGGGCCCTGAGACACAGAATGAGCCATTATGTGGACTGTCCTGGGTTCTGTCCAATATAGCCACCTGGAGAAGCTTGGAGATGTACTAATCGATGTCTAAGGGATGAGGAATGAGTCATAAGTGACCATCAGAATGGAGAAATAAGAATATTTTGCAGAATCAAAGGAATTGTAGAAGAAAGAGAAACAGTTAGAAAACTCTGAACAATCCAGCAAAATGACATCTCTGGGGAAAAAAAGGCATCTGCTAGACCCAAGTGAGATTAAATAACAAGAACACTGGTTCAAGTAAGAACCACCCTATGTGTCACTTCTCCCTGTCTTTCCAAGTCCCATTGGACCCAGTAGGGTTGAAACCGCAGCTCGAGATAGGAGGAAGGGTAGGGCTAGAAATATGAGGTGGAGAAATGGAACAACCCTACCCCTTACCTTACCACAAGTTTCCATCCTGAAAGCCACACCAAGCCTGGGGAATAGAGGGGTGGAGGGGGAGAGAGGGAGATATAACAGTAAATTAAGTTCAAAGTTTTGACTATCACACAGGACTAGATTTTCTAATTTCTGGATAGTGTTTGTGACTTAGTGACTATAGATCACCTGTCACTTAAGATCGAGCAGGAAATTATGAACTTCTAGAGTAATCAAGCAGAAACAGAAAAATATTACCCCAGAGACTAAATTTTAAAAGGGATGTTGGAGAAATACGGTGGAATTTTTACTGAACCATAAGGTGTGCTTTTTCAATACGCTAGTTACACTGGTTTTCAAAAGATACAGGATCTAAATCTTCGATGAGCAGAACCATCTCCCAGAGAAAACTGCTCAGCCACATGAAATATGTGAGTTTAACACCTTTATAGGATAATGAAATGACCCCTTTTCTCTGTGACACCAATGACACCATATGCCTGGCACTTGAGTTCACCAATCATGTTTTAAGACTTCTCAATTCTTTCCTAATGTTACTCAACTTTCTCTCCTGAGTGTCATACCCTGAGGACTGTGCCAGATATTCGAGCATAAACAGTGACTGGAAAGAAGTCTTTAATTCTCTGTATGCTATTTCCACACCTGCATGAATTGATTAATTTGGACTATGCTGTTTTTACCTTAATTTATACCAAATAAAGATCCCGATTTTCCGTAGCCATTTCACACAAACAAGCCACTCCCATCTTTTGATTTTTCTATTTTCATTTCTCTAAATATCTCCACATTCTTTCTCATCTTTTATGAAGGAAAGGCATGATCAGAAATGAGAGTATTCCTAAAGAACACTTTGAACAGGAATGGGATTATACATTCTCTCTTTCATTGAATTTCAAAAGTAGAAGAGACCTTGAAGAGCCCCACCATCTTAACTTACAGATTTGAAAGCTGATGGCCTGGGAATTTATGCAACTGATTAGACAGCTAGTAAGTGGCAGCATCCTCCATCCAACATTATGTTCTACCCTGTAGCAGGTAATGCCAGCATTCTGTCCATTTATCACTTTTTCTCTCTCACCCAACAATTACCACCTGTGTCTCCTTGTGGGACTGCATTAGCTGCACCCCTAAAGAGCAGACTACCTAGGGATGAAAGAGCAGACTACCTAGGAATTGCCCAAGGATCAGTCTATAATCAATGACTTACACTTGGGGGTGAGGGGAGGAGTATAAATGCTCCTGTTCCCTTGCTCCTGTTAGGGAAATTCTTAGGTGTGCCTCACACTCTAGCCAGAACTCTCCTCCATGAGACTTTGTTTAATCTCATATCCTGGCTTGGCCTCTTCCCAATTCTTCCCAATTCTCCAGTTGGTTTTTCCTAGAAACACTTCCTAAGAAATTACTTCCCCAGGAAAATTTGTCCCAGGGTCACATTCTGTCAGAAGAAGGAGGGTGAAAAGTAAAACACTTGTTATGTCCACTTGTCCTTCTCTCTCTCTTCCTAGCCTTCCTCCCAATATTGGAAGGGCTTTCTACTACTCTCCCTTATGATACAGCAACTGCTTTTATAAAAAACACCGTAGACATGAAGGTTGATTCTATAGTCAAAAATCAATCAATATAATATACCATATTAACAGACAAAAGAAAAAAAATCACATGATCATGTCAACTGATACAGAAAAAGTGTTTGACAAAATCCAACACACATTCATCATGAAGGAAAAAAACCTCTCAGAAATAACATAGAGAACTTCCTCAACTTGATAAAGAACATACATAAAAAAACCTACGTCTAACATCTTATTTATTGATGAAAGGCTAAAAACTTTCCCAAGATCAGGAAAAAGGCAAGAATGTCTACCTCACTCAACATAGTGCTGGAAGTTTTAGCCAGCTCAAGGGCAAGAAAATAAAATAAATGGCATATGAATTGGAATGGAAGAAATAAAATTGTCTCTATTTGTAGATGACGTGATGACCTATGTAGAAAATTCCAAAGAATAAGGAATCTAGAAAAAAACTACTAGATCTAGTAAGTGAAATCAGCGGGTCATAAGATACAAGATACACATATGAAACTCAGTATTCCTATATAGTAGTAACAAACATGGAAAATAAAATTAAAAATACAATATCCTTTACAATTGTTCAAATGAAATTACTTATATGTAAATCTAACAAAACAGATATAGGATTTGTATGCTAAAATGATAAAATGTTGATGAAATAAATCAAAGATCTAAATAAATAGATAGACATTCTCTGTTCATGAATTGAAAAATTCCACATAGTAAAGAAAGGTAGAAAAACAATGGAAGACAAAAATAGGAACAAAGAACAAGGGCAACAAATAGAAAACTGTAACAAACAAGGTAGATATTAATTTGACTATATCAATACCAATATCAGAAATGAAAGTGGAGATATCACTAAAGGTCCTATGGACATTAAAAAGATAATAGGGAATACTATGAAGTACTCTATGCCCTTAAATTTGGTAATCTAGATGAAAAGGACCAATTCCTTTAAAGACATAATCTGTCAAAACTCATACAAAAAGAAATACACAATCTGCATAGGCCTATATCTATTAAAGAAATTGAATCAATAGTTATTAGCAAATAATTATTAATAATTAATAATCTCCCAAAACAGAAAGCACCATACCCAGATGGGTTCACTGGTGTATTCTACCAAATATTTATAAGTAAGAAATAATACCAATTCTCTACACTTTCTTTCAGAAGATAGAAGCACAGGGAATATTTTGTTACTTATTCTATGAGGCCAGCATTACCCTAATACCAAAACCAGACAAAGACATTACAAAAAAAACTAATATTTCTCATGAATATAGATGTGAATATTCTCAACAAAATATTAGCAAATTTAATTCAATAACAATGTATGTAAAGAATTATACACTACAGCAAGTGGAATTTATTCTGGGTATGTAAGAAAAAGCTTTTGCCAAAATCCCATGCTCATTCAAGATAAAAACTCTCAGTAAAATAATAATAGAAAAATAAACAAATAGATAAACGAAACAGAATAAAGACCCTGAAATAGACCCACATAAATACAGTCAACTGATCTTTGAAAAAGGAGCAAAGGCAATACAATAGAGTAAACACAGTCTCTTCAAGAAATGTTGCTGGAAAAAATGAGCCATCCACAAGCAAAAAAATGAATCTAGACACAGATCATACACACTTCATAAAAATTAAATGATAATGGGTCATATACATAAATGTAAAATGCAAAACTATAAAACTCCTACAAGATAACATAGAGAAGAAAACCTAAATGGCCTTGGATATGGTGATGTCTTTTTGAACACTACACCAAAGCAACGATCCATGAAAGAAATACATGATAAACTGACTTCATTAAAATTAAAAACTTCTGTTCTGCAAAAGACAATATAAAGAGAATGAGAAGACAAGCCACAAACTGGGAGAAAATATTTGCAAAAGATACATCTCATAAAGGACTGCTATCCAAAATATACAAAGAACTCTTAAAATTCAACAATAAGAAAACAAACAACTCAATTAAATAATGGGCCAAACACCTCAACAGACACTTCAACAAAGAAACTATATAGGTGGCAAATGAGCATATGAAAAAATGTTCCACGTTATGTCAACAGGGAAATGCAAATTAGAACAACAATGAGATACCACTATACAACTACTGAATGGTCAAAATCCAGAACACTGACAACACCGAATGCTGGTGAGAATGTAGAGAAATAGGAACTCTCGTTTATTTTTGGTGGAAATGCAAAATATACAGCCACTTTGAAGACAGTTTGGTGGTTTATTACAAAAGTAAACATACTCTTGCCATACAGTCCAATAATTATGCTCATTAATATTTACATAAGGGAACTGAAAATGTGTTTCAACACAAACACCTGCACAAAGAGTTTATAACAGCTTTTTCATAATTGCCAAACCTTGGAAGCAACCAAGATGTCCTTTAATAAGCGAATGAATAAATTGTAGTACATACACACAATGGACTATTACTCAGTGCTAAAAAGAAATGAGCTATTGGCCCATGAAAAGACATGGAAGAACCTCAACTACATATTACCAAGTGAAAGAAGCCAATGTGAAAAGGCTACATACATATTTAATCATTTCAACTATATGACATTCTGGAAAAAGCAAAACTATGGAGGTTATAAAAAGATCAATGGTTGAGAGTGATAAGTAGGCAGATAACAGAGAATTTAGGGGAAGTGAATAGACTCTGTATGACTTTATAATGATGGATAGATGTCATTATATTATATATTAGTCCAAACTTATAGAATATACAACCCCAACAGTGAACCCTAAGGTAAACTGTGGACTTTGAGTAATGATAACATGTCAATATAGTTTCATCTTTAGTTAAAAAAAAAAAAGTCCATTCTGGTATGTGATGTTGATAGTGGGGCAGGCCTTGCATGTGTGGGGGTGAGGGCTATGTGAGAAATCTCTGTATTTCCCTCTCAATTTTGTTGTAAACTTAAAACTGCTCTAAAAAAACAAATTCTTAAATAAAAGTATTTGTAGACATGACACCAAAAGTATAATCTATTAAAAAATTGATGAATTGGACTTCATTAAAATTAAAAACTTCACTCTCTGAAAATTATTAAAAGGATGAAAAGACAAGCTATAGACTGGGAGAACATATTTGTAAACCATATTTCTCACAACAGACTCAAATATAGAATATATGAAAAAAAAATCCCAGAACTCAACAGTAAACAAACAATTCAATTGGAAAATAGGCAAAAGACATGAAAGGATATTTCATTGAAAGTGATATACAGATGGCAAATAAGCATGAAAAGATATTCAACATCATTAACCATTAGAGAAATGCAAATTAAAATTACAGTGAAATATCATTATACACTTATCAGGACAGCAAAAATAAAATAAAAAAGTGACACTACCTAATGGTAGTCAAGATGCGGAGAAACTGTCATTTGTACATTGCTGGTGGGGATATAAAACGGTACAGACACTTTGGGAAACAATTTGGCAGTTTCTTAAAAGTTAAACATGCAAGTACCAAATAACCCAGCAATTGCACTCCAGGGCATTTATTCCAGAAAAATGAAAACTCACATTCACACAAAAATTTATACACAATTGCTCATATAAAGTTTGTTTATAATAGCACCAAACTAGAACCCCAAATGTCCTTCATTACATAACTTCTCACTCTCCCAGCCCTTAGCAACCACCATTCTACTTTCTGTCTCTAAGAATTTAACTACTCTGGGTATCTTATGTAATGTCCTCAAGGTCCATCCATGTTGTTGCAGATGGGAGACAGTGATGCTCTTTGTATTTTCTGGAATGACTTCCTTTTTCTTTTCCCTTAGTGTTGAGTAAAATTATTTAAAAACATTAGTCATCTAGACTGTGATACAGGGTCATCAAAGAAGAGAGGTAAACATATTCCAACTGCTGTAGCTGAAATTAGAGATATCCCAAGAAAAATGTGAAATCAGTAGGCAGGGTCTTCCCAAAGTGGAATCTTCTTCTTAAACTCATATCTACCAGGAATGTGGCAGATTCCATGTTTAGATAATAGGAACAATTATAATTATCATTATACCTTAAGCAAATAATAGTGCTACCACTGCACAGGTTATGAGCCACTCATTTAATTCTCACATTTAATTCTCACAGCACTCTAAAGGTTGACACTATGTCTAGTCCATAAATGAGGCAACAAACTCAGAGAGGTAAAGTGACTGGCTCAAGTCATACTGCTCAGGCTCAACCTCAGGCTTGTTGGGCTTCCAAAATCTGCCTCATCACAAGTCCTCCCTTGGTCCAGGTTCTTTGTGACCTTGGCTTTAAGCTGAACAGTAGGTTTCTTTTCTTTGTGAGTTCAGAAGCAGAGGCTCTGAATAACAACAACTTTGAGGCAACAGCTACTCTAAGATACCACAGTTCTGGTCTATAAACATCTGTAAAACTTTATTATAATTTCTGCCTGTTTGGATTTTAATGTTCTCAAAATATGGTTTCTAGTTACCATTAGAGTTGGTAGCACAATAGAAAAAGGGACTTTCCTTTCCCATGTTTGCTAGAGTAGTTTGTCTGGGCCACAGCCCCGTTAAGACTTCTCATTAAGGAAGAAGAAAGAGATGGGTGAATAGATGATTTACTTACTGACAGCAGGAAACAGTACCAGATATGTGTGCAGAGAGCAACCATATTTTTCCTCTGAAAAATCTTGCACCCTGAACTAGTTATTTCAAAAAGTTCCCAGTGCCCATAAGGGCAATTACGCATCATCCTAATGTGAAACTTTTCAAAAATGATTTTTCAACCACTGGTGTACTTTTGAAAGAGAAAAAACAAGCATCCTGTCCTTAAAAACAAAAGTTACAGATTACACATCCACTAAGGCATCTTATTAAACTTATTTAAAAACCCCTGTAGTTTTGAAAATAGCGCAGGAGACGATTTAGAGGGTAATTTAGTGGGTTTCTTTCCCCCAGAGAACATCTGAGAACATTTTCTCTAATAATAAAGAGTAAAGTACATGCAGTTGTGTAAACCGCAAATGCTCCGCCAATGCGTGAGTGAAAGAGATCGCTAGTTTGAAAGAAAGACCTTTTTGGTATCTTCCACCTAAACCATTTCCCCACTCCCCCCGCCGCCCCGCCCGTGCTCGCCTGAGATCAAGTAATGTGCTCCCAGATTGTGGCATGGGGCAATTCTTGTACACAACATTTCTATTGGGAGACATTATCTCAAATGAGAGTAAAAAGAACGTGTGTACACTACGTGAGCTTGCAAATTCGGAGGGGAGGTCTGTCATCGCTTTTATTTATTTATTTATTTTTTATTTTTTTCTCGCAGAGGAATTCGGAAAGCGCAGGCTCGGACACGTAGCAGAGTTGTTCAAAGAGTTGACAGGGGTAGGGGAGGAGGCCGCTCACCAACAAAACGACTCGGGCCCCAGGCAGAAGGTGGGAAGGGATGAATTCAAGGGAATTCCGAGGTTCTGGAGAACTTTAGCAAAAAAAAAAAAAAGAGAGAGAGAGAGAGAAAACAAACAGCTCCGACGCGGGCCTATCTGTTGCAAGAGCAGCAGTTACCCAGCGCCGAGGAAAAGAGTCACAGCAGGGAGCTAGCTGAGCGCCGAGGGACGCGCCTGCTGAGGGAGCATCGGAGAGAGCAAGGGTGCTATAGCTCCCGAGCTTCTCCAACTTTAACGCCCGGAAAAAACGCAAGGATTTCGTTAAAACGCAAATTCTCATCCTCTGGGTCGAGGTTGTGTCCTAGGAGTTGCCTTTTGAACAAGCTCCCAGGTATTACAGCTATAGCAAGTCCGCGAACCAAACTTCGAGTAGCAAGGGATTTGCTCACTGCGATGAAATTGCGGGTTAGAGGAAAAGGGGGCTTTCTGAAGAGGGGGCAACGATAGAAACAAACTAGATGGGCAGGGATGGGAATGAAAACTGGCCAGATGAAGGACCACGGTCTCGAAGCCTTTATTCCAAGCAGGGTTTCTGGAGGGAAGTGGAGAAAGGAGGCGTTCTCCCTCTGGCTCTAGAAAAAAAACGTCGCGAGGGATAGGCCAGGGGCTTTGGGCAAAAGGCAGGAGACGTGCACCTGGAGGCAGATAGGCAGCTGGACCGACGCCGGGCCCAAGGAGGCCCGGGTCGGCCTGCCCTTACCTGCGCGCACCCTGGTCCGTGTAGACGTTGAGGAAGAGTCCCTCCCTTTTGTCCTGGTATACCGGGCCGGAGAAGCTGAGCTGCAGTTCATAGCGACTCCCGGGCTGCAGGGCCGCGCGGAGCTCCAGCACCATGTACTCCATCTCCAAGGCGAACCACACGTCCTCCACCGGCACGCGGCCCACGGTGGTGTCTCCAGTGCCCGAGGACAGAGGACCCCGCACCTCCGCGCTCTCACAGCCCAGGAAAAGGCTGTGCAGCAGCAGCCGCGCGGTGGCCACGGTACAGAGCACTGTGATGTTCACGCGGCCAGTGAAGCTCAACGCCGGAGCTGAGAGCTCATCCGGCTTCAGCCGCGGCCACAGCTCCAGCTCGTAGTGCAGTGGCACGAGCCAAGGCGGCAGGCGCAGCTGGTCCCAGGGCCCGAAGGGTCGCCCCTTGTCCAGGGTGGCCGTCACCGCCGGCTCAAGAGTGGGGTCGGACTGCCGGGGCGGCGGCGACTCCTTCTGCTCGCCGGGCGGGGAAGGCGCGGCGTCCTGGTCCCTGCAGCGGTGAAGCTCCGACGGCGCGACACGCGCGCAGCGACCGTACAGAGCGGCGAGCACTGCCAGCGCCAGCAGGAGCGAAGCAGCCAGCGCCGCCAGCAGCAGGGCTGCAGCGCGGCTCACGTAGAAGCCAGAGCTGGATGGGGGCCCCATGGCCTGAACCCCAAGTGGGGGTGAGGCAAGAGCCGCGAGACAGCGGTGGCGGCGGCTCAGAACCTCGGTCCCGGTGCTCAGGGACGGGACCTACCTTCTCTCTCCTCCTCGAGAAGCTGGGAGACAAGACAGAGGAGTTTTGGACCACGGCTTCCCCCTCCCACCTAATCAGATCCAGGTTCCTGCCTTCCCACCCCGCCCGCCAGAGCCCTGAGAAGAGGCGGACCCGACGCGGAAGAGGCTTCTGGAGTCCGTGCGGGGAGGGGACAGTCGGGACAAACTCGATGTGGAAACCTCCGACGGAGATACTGGATTCATGGGATTTGTCCCGGTGAAATTCAGGAGTGGTCGGAAAAGAGACAGGTACAGCTCCTTGACTGCAGTGATCAGCTGCCGGTAGCACACCTGTTGGCCACCACCGGGTGTTCCTGCGCTAGTGGGCGGGGTGGAGGCTTAAGGACCTGGACATGAGAGGACGCACTCTGAAATGACCCTGCGATGGACAACCGCAGTGTCAAAACTAACTTCCCGAGCCAAATCTTTGGCGCAAAATTCGCCTCCTGAATAAGCTGGAAACTCAGGCTGCCCGGGCAGCGAGTGTGCTGATGAAAACAAGGTCTGGCGTCCAGGAGTCTTTTCGGAGATGGGGAAAGAGAGCTGGAGGAAGGGACGACAAAAAGCCAGGGAGCGCGGCGTCGGCATCTCACCGGCGAAGGAAAGGGAAGGGTCGCTTTACCTCGGGACCCGGCGGGAAGCCGCTGCTTAGCTCCGCAGCTTCGGGGGTCTGGGTATCCAGCCCCGGAGCGGGATCAGGCTCTTCTCTCCCCTACTCGGGGAAAGGGAAGTCCTGCTCTCCAAACCGACCTTTTCAAGCAAAGAGAATAAGACGGTCCCATGGCCACCTTTTCCACTCGGAAACTGAGGGTCTGGAACTCGTCTCCCAGGCGATGCTCTAGTCAGTGAGGCCCTTGGCATGCGGGCATCTGTTTGCTATTTAGCAATGCTCCTGGGAGAGTCCCCCGCCTGTTGCCGAGTTCCGAATCTGCACGCGCTCTTGGATGAATTGGGCATGGGTCCCAAGGACTTAGGACGCGCTGCGAAAGAGGCAGGAGAGGGTGGTTGAAGATCCTGTGGCCAAAGATTTATTTGAGCATATCTGTCATTAAACTCCAGTTTTTTCAGAACAAGGAATTTTTCGTCACAACCATAAAACGGTCTTCACTTTCCTGCTTGGAACTGTATCTCCCTTCCAATGAAGAAACCCTTCCACTTGAGTTCAGACAGGGTAAACCCAGGTGATTCTCCTGGGAAACGTGATTTTCCCCCGCTCCTCGAACTGAAATTGATCGCATTAACCACAAACAACAGCAGCAAAAGCACGCCTCTGGAATAAGAGAGGAGGAAGGGGACTTGACATCAAGCTCACCCACGGGGTTGTGCTGTAATCTGTGGACTAGTCTCCTGCTTCCAGGTTTGACCTGCCTTCTTCAGAAATGAAACAATTATGTATAAAAGCGATTAGGACGGCATGGATCAATCACTCTCAGAAGATCAGATAGAGCCGAGGGAGGACGCTTTTCCTCAATTTCTCTCTGTAAAACCTACCGGCCAGACTGTGAGCTGCTGAGATATCACGGGTCTCTCTGAGTTTAGGTCATTGGCAAACGGGGATTGTCCCAGATTCAGTGCTAATTAATTATTGTCCTTACCACCACCCTAGACAATTTCTTAAAGAATATTGTAGGATTCCACACTCCCAGGAAAGATTTATTTAAAACAGAAAGAAAGAAAGAAAGAAAGAAAGAAAGAAAGAAAGAAAGAAA
>CM053501.1:35263279-35774111 GCA_028627145.1 Eidolon dupreanum
GAAGGAAGGAAGGAAGGAAGGAAGGAAGGAAGGAAGGAAGGAAAGAAGGAAGGAAGGAAGGAAGGAAGGAAGGAAGGAAGGAAGGAAGGAAGGAAGGAAGGAAGGAAGGAAGGAAAGAAGGAAGGAAGGAAGGAAGGAAAATGGAAAGGAGTCATAACAAAATTACTACAAATTCATACTTCCCCCTCCCTCTCAATTTTAAATAAGAAGCTCTACTGAAAAGTGAGTATGTGGACGAGTATTTAATTCCACTTCTCTAATATCTTTAAAGAAATGGAGATTGGCTAGCACAAATAAGGTTTCAAAGTAATAAAATTGTACCAAATGATTTAGCAATTTAAATATCTTATTAAACGGAAAATATTTCTGATGAATTATTAATGTCATTCAAAAGAAGTTGCAATAATATACTGACTGAGTCATGCTCATGTTAATAAAAAAAACTGGAAAATACTATTATATGAACTATTTGAAAATACTGTTATGTAAAACACATTTCAGTGCCAGAGTAGTTCCAGGAAATAGATCAGTTGCTAGAAAAACACTAACTAAAAATTTTAAAAAAAATTTCTTAATGAGCTACTCAGAAAATCTATTATTCACATCAGCCAAAGCAGTGATTCTCAACTGGGTAACTTTTGGTGTCTCCCTCCCCTGGCAATGTTTGGAGACATTTTTGATTGTCACAACTTTGGGGGTGTGGTGCTACTGGTGTCTAGTGGGTAGAGGCCAGGGATACTGCTAAACATTCTACAATGCACAGAACAGCCCCCAACAACAAAGAAATATCCCACCCAAAATGTCCTCAATGCTACTGTTCAGAAATTCTAACCTAAAGCAATAATCCAAGCCTTTCATATGCTACCCAAGTGAAACTTCACCTTTATATCTTATATCACTATTTACTTTTGTTATTTATGGTTATGCTTTATCATGTCTATTATTTTTCCATCTTTCTTTCTTGGTATTTATTTTGAACCTCTTTAATACTTTAGTATCCCCCTTAGGCCACATGATAATTTTTCTTTTCTTTTTTTCTTCACTTTGAAAAATTAATTTTTTTGAATAATATATTTATAAGGTTTAAAATAAAAAATATGAAAATTTATATGTTGAATTATCTTGCTTCCACCTCTTCCACAGTTAATAATTTTCAATATTTTTTGTGTATCCTTTCAGTGTTTATTTATGCAAACTGAGCAAATGCAATTACATACTCTTGTATTTCTCTTACACAAAAAAATAGTATACTAAAATGTAATTCTGCACCTTGCATATTTATTTAACAATATATCTTAAATATCAGTCCACATTCTTTTTTACAGCTGCATATTATTAAATCGTATGGGTATACCATTGCAAAGATTTTCCCAGTTTGATTATTTGAAAGGAATCACCAGATTATGCAATAGAGTATCTTCACATAGGCTCTTATTTAAAGGCAAAGAATATGGTGCCACAAGAGAAAGAATAAGGGTAAGTATTCCAGGTCAGTGAGACATCCCATGTGCAAGCTTCCCAAGGACCCTTGTTTGCATAAATCAACTGTGCTGTGTCACTAGCTTGAACTACCCAAGACTGTGAAAGGAATCTTGTTTATGGAAAGCTCATGGAGAAACTCTTCAAGAGGCCCTTTAAATAACCAAGCCAGGTTTGTCAGACCCATAAATTCAGTTGCAAATTATCAGTAAAGAAATTAACCCTAGAGGGTCTCCAGGGAGACTTTCAGACCTTAATCAGCACATCATAAATCGATCAAGAATTGAAAACCAGATATCCAAAAGTAAAGCAAAGTAAGGACCACTGAAAATCCTCTTCTTCATGAAAGCAATGTAAACACTGGAAAAATTGTCAGAATTAACTATTTCATAACTCTGGAAAGTAACCAAAATCTTGCAGCAATCCAGGAAGTATTTGTTCAAGAAAAACAGCCAAACCTCAGTAAAAAACACTGAGCTTTATGTCATTTTAACTTGCTTTATTCTCATTTATTTTTATTTCCCTCTTCTCAACTCTGCAGTAGACTTTAAAATCGACAGCCTGCTAGCGTGGTAAAAACCAGCAACCTGGCAGCCACTGGAAGGAGTATAAAAGTCTTAAAGTCCCTTTAAAGCCTTATGCTCAGAGAATTGTCATTATTTGAACTATCTGGTGATTCCCTGGGAGACTCTACTCTCACAGCTCTCTTTGACCTAATTCAGAGTTCACCCCGTGTGAACAGCCTTTCCTCAGGGACATTGGTTGAAAATAATCATAGGCAATTGTTTAACATTGCAACTACCTGAGATGAGCGAAAACGTGAGGCAAATATTAAGGTCATCATAAAGCTTCAAGGGGAAAGCTCAGGAATTAGATATCTATAGGGACCTTTGAAAAGCTCCAACATATTCCTGAAAATCTAGAAGGCCACATACATGCATAGGGCTATGCACAAGACTAAAGCTGTACACATGCTCAGAAAAGACCCGAGAAGGCCCTATACTTTCACATCTGGCTAATCTTGAGGCATTGCTCAAGCCAAAAGATTTCAAATCAGTAACCTAACTTTACACCCTAAGGAGTTAGAAAAGTAAGAGCAAACTAAACTCAAAGATAGGAGATGATAAAGATTAAAGTGGAGATAAATAAAATAGGGTCTAGAAAAACAACAGAGAAAATTAATGAAATCAAAAGTTGGTTCTTGGAAAAGAGAAACAAAAATGACAACCCTTTAACTATACTGACAAGGGGGGAAAAAGATGCAAATAACTAAAATCAGAAATGAAAGTGGGGACATCATTATCAACTTAACAGAGAAAAAGGATTATAGCAGAAAAATATAAACAATTATATGCCAAAAGAAGACAAATTCTCTAAAACATGCAAATATCTAAACTAATTCAAGAAGAAATAAAAAATCTCAACAGACCTGTAACAAGTAAAGAGATTGAATAGGTAATGAAAATTTCCCCTAAAATAAAAATCCTGGACAAGAGGAGGAAATACTTTTTAACAGAATTACTTTGATAACAAAACCAGATAAAGACATCACAAGAAAATTGCAGACCAATATCTTTATTAATATAGATACAAAATCCTCAATAATATATTAGCAAATAAAATCCAACAGTATTAAAAGGATTATTTGTCATGACCAATTGGGATTTATCCCAAGAATGCAAAGGTGATTCAGCATAAGAAAACCCATTGATGTAACACTACACATTAACAGAACAAAGGGGAAAGAAAACCCAACATGATCATCTCAATTGATGGAGAAAAGGCATTTGACAGAATACAACACTTTTTACTGATAAAAACCTCTCAGAAAACTAGGAATAGAGGAAAAATTCCTCAAGTGATTAAGAGTATTCAGAAAAACCCAGTCAACATCAAATTCAATAGTGAAAGACTGAAAGTTCCCCTCCGCCTCTGAAATCAGGATCAAGACAAGAATGCTTGCTTCATTGCTGTTATTCAACATTATAGTGGAAGTTCTAGCCAGAGCTATAACAAAAGAGATAAAAGTAATCCAAGTTGGAAAGAAAGAGATAAAACTATCTCTATTTGCAGAAGCCATGATCATATGCATAGAAAATCTGAAAGAATTCACAAGAAAGTTACCAGAGCTAAAAAATAAATTCAGCAAAGGTGGAGGATACAATATCAACACACAAAAATCAGTTGTTTCCATACATTGGCAATGAACAATCTGAAAAGGAAGTTAGGAAAACAATGCCATTTACAATATCACCTATAAGAATTAAATACTTAGGAATAAATCTAATCAAAATGGTGAAAAATTTGTATGCTGGCAATTACAAAACATTGATGAAAGAAATTAAAGAAGGCCTAAATAAATGCGAAGACATCCCACATTTATAAACAGGAAGACTTAACATTGTTAAGATGCTACCCTAAATAATATTCAGATTTAACACAATCCCTATCAAAATTCCAACAGCCTTTTTCACAGAAATAGAAAAGCCAGTCCTCAAATTCATATGAAATTGTAAATGGCCCTAAAGAGCCCAAATTATCCTGAAAAAGAAAAAATTTGTGGACACACACATTTTGACTTTGAAAGTTACTACAAAGCTTAAAGTAATAAAAACAGTGTGGTACTGGCATAAAGATAGCATATAGACCAAGAGAATAAAATAGAGAGAGAACCCAGAAATAAACCTTCATATGTGTTCAATACTATCCAATGGGGACAAGACAGCCTTTTCAACAAATAGTGCTGGAACAACTGGATATCTACTTACAAAAGATTGAAATTAGAACCTTACCTTACACCATGTACAAAAATAAACTCGAAATATGTTAAAGACCTAAACATAAGCACTAAAAAATGTAAAACTCATAGAGAAAAACATTAGAAAAAGTCTTTATGACATTGTATTTGGCCGTGACTTCACGGATATGACATCAAAATCATAGGCAACAAAAACAAAATAAATTATACTTCATCAAAATTAAATACTTTTGTAGATCAAAGGATATTTTCAAGAAAGCACAAGGACAACCTATAGAATGAGAATATTTGTAAATTATATATCTGATATAGAGATTAATATCCAGAATATATAAAGAATCCACCCCTATAATTTAACAGCAAAAAACAATTCAATGCAAAAATAGGCAAATGACTTGAATAGACATTTCTCCAAAGAAGATAAAAAAATGGTCAATAAGCACATGAACAGATGCTTAACACCATTAGTCACTAGGGAAATGCAAATCAAATCCACAATGAGATACCACTTCATACCTACTAGGATGGGTATAATAAAAAACAAAAAAACAAAAATGGAAAATAACAGTTTCAGCGAGACGCGAAGAATTGGAACACTTAGGCATTACCGGTAGGAATGTGAAACGATGCAGCCACTGTGGAAAACAGTTTGGCAATTTCTCAGAAATTTAAACATAGAACTACCATATGAACAAATAAATTTCATTCCTAGGTATATATCCATAAGAACTGAAAACAAAGAAGCAAAAACACATTTGCATACTAATGTTCATGGTAACATTAATCACAATAACCATAAAGTAGAAACAAACCAAATATCTGTGAACAGATGAATATATAAACAAAATGTGGTATATACACACAGTGGAATACTATTCAATCATAAAAAAATATTAAAATGTTGATATATACTACAACATACCATGCTTAGTGAAAGAAGTCAGACACTAAAGGATAAATATTGCATGATGGTGAAATTATACGAAGTAGATAGAAGAGGCAAATACACAGAGATAGAAATTAGATTTGAAGTCACCAAGGGCTAGGTGAAAAATAGAGATGAAAAACGGAGAGTTATTGTTTAATGGGTACAAAATTTTTGTTGCGGATGATGAAAAATTTTAAGTATAGATAGTGGTAATGATTACACAACTCTGAGAATGTTTCTAATACCACTAAATTATAAATCTGAAAGTGGTTAAAATAACTGTTATATATATATCACCATTATAAAAAACATAACTGTAAATCTAAGCATGACATAAAGACTTTATTGTTAATATTGATCAAGAGATATTACTTATTAAAACCCAACAATATGCAGACAACATCAGCCTAAAAGTTATTGTCACTCTCTGGGTGTTTTAGTCTATAAATGTTTGTTTGTAATTGTATCTGTTGCTTTGGAAATTTAATGATTGAGCTGCCAAGGAAAAAGATGAATCTTTTTAAAAAATGAATATTATGTTGGAATAAAAGACTAGATGAAATAAGAAAAAGGAAGAAAGCATTACTAGTACCTCCCAGAAATCTCCTTTACAATCCTTTCCCAATGATTAACTCCTCTCCCTCCAAAAAACTACTGTCCTCTAGTTTTATGATATTCACTTCCATTGTTTTCTTGCTTATCTTGTCACCTCTATGTGCATCCCCAATCCTCATATATTAGTTTTTCTATTTTTAAACTTTGTATAAAAAGAATCTTGATATGTACTCTAAGATGTCTAGTTTTTTTCTCAACATGTTTGTAAGATTCATGTATGATGTTGCATTTAATTTTTGATTTATTCTTACCTCTATATAATATTCCATTGTATACATATTTCATGTTTTATCTATTCTACTGTTGATGGAAATTTAAATTATTGTTAATATGTAACTATTATGGAAAGTGCTGCTATAAATACTCTTGCATATGTATCTTCTGGTATACCTTTTTATTGAATATATATCTAGGAATGAAATTATTAAACCATTGGATATGTGTGTACCTTCGACTTAAGTAGATGATGCTAAGCTATTGGCATTAACAATTTGCACTCCTGCCAACTGTGTATAAGTTCTCACTGCTCCATAACTTTGCCAATACTTGATATCATCATTTGTTTAATTTTTAGCCATTTTGGTATGTTTGTGGTTTTAATTTTCACTTCCTTGATTTACGATGAGGCTAGAGACTTTTTCACAGAATTATTAGGTCTTTGGATTTCCTCATTTGTGACATTCTTATTCAGGGGTTTTGTACATTTTTATACCAGTTGTCTGTCTTTTTCTTATTGACTCGTGTCTTTCCTAGGTATGAGTTCTTTGTTGGATATATATCTTGCAAATACCTTCTCTGATATTAAAGCATGATAGAGACAACTGAAGAGAGAATAGTAGCCTTCCAAGAAGAGAGAAATTTCCTTTCAAATGTTTTCTTTTGAAATTCTAAATTATAGCCTTCTCTTCTACAGTGTGGTTGGGATAGCAGTCTCTGGACCATTTTTTTTTTCTTTAACTGTCTTTTTCTAAGTCCCACTTACATGTGTTTCATAAACTTTTAACATGAGTCAATACTTATCATTTTTAGTCCTCAGGTCTAGTATTCTGTCAGTGTTTTGGCTGATTGCATGTGGTGACCATGAAAATGTATCATTCAGTCTCTTGCAGGAGTGAGGGCAGTTAACTGACAGCCCCAGAGTCCACCACCGTATTCACACCGAGTCCATGCATCCCGTGGCTACTCCCAACCAGTGAATGACTGAGTGTGGCAGGAATGTTAAAGAATTGACTGCTAGGCAGCTTTGGCTGGAAGACTTTCCACTGACCTGCCAGAAACTTTTTTAGTGCTGCACTGCAGTCTGAGACTCTTCTTATCAAGCTCCGCCACACCCCCCCCCCATCTTCCCTCCCTTCTATAGAGCGGTCAGACCAGCATTAGTGTGAAGGCTTGCTGCACCTCCTCTGGATCCCTGCCCTTTTCCTCTCACTGTCATTCCCCCTGCAATTCTGTCCTTTCCACATCCAATCCCACCTCGGAGTGAGCCTCTTGGGAGATCCCAACTAACATACCATAGGAAAAATCTTATTTAAAATTCTGCTGCACTTTTGCCAGGATACATAAAGAATTTTTTTCTTTAGCCTCATAATTCAAAAATTATTGCTAAGACGTGTTTAAAAGCAAGCCTCTTTCATTGATTTTTTTATTAGAACATCATGTTCTTTTGAGAATGTAATCAGTTTTTTTTTTTTCCAGTTTGAGAAAGTTCTTTAGATTTATGTTTTTAATTATTGCTTCTTCTGTTTCAGTTGTTCCTTCATCAGGAACGTCCATAATTCTTAGGTTGAATCTCTGTCATTGGTCTTTTTTTATTTATTATGCTCTTTCTCCTTATTTTTATCTTAGTAATTTTTCTCTGTAGTTCTTGAAGAATTAATCAGGTGTTTCCTCCCCACATTATAGCTGAGCAAAAGTATCCAGACTGAGTACTGAGAAAGATATTTGACCAAGTAGATAGAGTGAAATCAGAGTTCTACATACCTGTGAATAGTGAGAGTGGGTCTCATACAGGGCTATATTCTACAGGGCTAAAATGATGTCTCCACTCCTTGCCCTCACTGCCACCAGCACCTGACATCTAGTAGATTAAACATAAGGGAACTCTAATACCCCAAAGGCTTCGCTGCTTTTTGTCTCCATCCTCACTTAAAATAATTGTGTGAATAATACCACTGTGGATGCAACAAGTCATTCCCTGGATACCCTCCTCAACTATCTAGGAGCTGTAATTGTTTATTGGATGTAGTAAAAGAGGGGAAGAAAAGAAGAGAATTGGGAAGCGATATATGGCTGCATCCAGAAGCCACACTTGTGAAGCCATTGACCCTTGTCAGTCTCTAGTCAGAGCAGTGGTCCTATTGCCGATCTAGGGAGTGGATAGTTGGCCTTCTAAGCTGATCAAGTATTTCAGTAACAGGCTGAGGAAAAGCGCCTCAGGAGCTCTTGTGAGATGCTGTTTTACAGAAACCTCCACCCCATCACATATAGTCTATATAAGACACGTTTAAATCACTCTCTTCCCTTCTATACATTAAAAGCATTTTTCACAGAAATCATGGCTTCAGTGTGCATGAAGCACTGAGCACAGCACCTTCATAGCATATTATGTTCAATAAATGTTTGTGGAATGAATAATGGGATTCAGATTCTTAGCTCCCAAGGATTTTATTTCTCCTACTCTATCATATTGCATAATATTTTAGTCACTTTCATTAAGTTAATGTTTCAAATGAAGATCAACTGTATGTACATCAACTCTCTTTCCTAAATTAAAAAACACACTGCCTAACTTTGGCAGTTCACATACAATAATTGAGAACAAACTGTAAAGAGGAGAAGAATAAAGTGTTTTCTTCATTGTGGTATCCTGCACACAACTTGGTGTGGAAACCATAAGTATGGAAAATAGTCATTAAAATTAAACAAGGAGAGGAAGAAAAAAGAGGATGGAGAAAACTAGCCTAGATACAATAAAAAATTTTTAAATACCTGTTCATTTTTTTCAGTTATTCATTTAATTACATAAAATCAAATTAAAAATTTGAATTTCAACAAAATATTTTATTTGGTCACCTGTTTAGATGAAAAGTTAGGAATTACAGGAGAACTTCTCAGACAAATTTGCACAAAATGGTCAGTTGTCATGTTACTTCAAATGAGCCCTGATGTAGTAGTTAAGGTTCACACTAAGCCGCTGTAACAAAGGGATCCAAAACGGCAGGGGCTCCAGCAAGAAGGAGCGTGTTTTTTTCACACAATAGTCTGGAGGCAAGTAGAGGATCTGAGATGAGGAGATGGCTATCTTCCATGACATCATTCATCCCCCTAGAGGGTGGCCATTGTCCACATGCTCAGCACTGGCTCCCACCACTGCATCTGCAAGTTGGCCCCACAAAGGGAAAAAAGAGAAAGTGGAAGGCAAATATTTTCTTTTAGGAAATAGATACAGATGTGTTGCACATGTCCTTTTTTGTTCATATTCCAATGGTAAAGAAACCACATGGCCATATCTAGCTCTAAGGGAAAGTAAATTTGTCTCCAAATTTCTATAGGGGGATTTATATTACTAAAAAGAGGAAGGAATGAATAGACATTTGACAAAAATAGTTTAGTCCATTCTTGCCCCTGGATTTAAATAAAATACCTACAAAGAGGAAGCTACCACAAAGCTAAGCCCAAGGGGAAATGTTGTGTAGTGTCAAACACTATATTTATCTAAGGTTGCACAGAAAACACTCTCAGTGTGGTTATCATTTGTCACTTAGGTTATGGGCCACAGGAAAGCGATGACATTTTCCCCAAAATGGAGCTTAGACCTGTCAACTATACCTTCAATTCTCTAGTCTTCTCTCTAAAATCGCCATTCCACCCCATTCCCTGTCTTCAGGAGGTGGGAGTTTTATTGACATCTCACTCAGCCTGCTAAGAGGCCAGAAGACCCTTAGCATCAAGTGAAGCTTCAGCATTTGTGTAAATCGGGATCACTGTACAAAAGCAAAACAGGGAAAGTTCTGGAGTTAGGCAGAGAACTGAACAGCTAAGAGTTAGATAATTTTATTTCCCTTCTTGGTTCTATTAGTACCTCACTAAGAAGCTTTACCATGGACTGACAAAATCAAAACAAAATCAAGAGTAATATAACATTTATTTAAATTTCCATATCTTGGGAACATTCCATTAGTAACCAAAGATAAATTCATAGGTAGCAAAGGCTAAGATCAACAGAAATTTTATAAAGGTCTGTTTTGTTCCTGTAGCACCTTTTTGGAGAGAGATTGGTATGTTGGGCTAATGATTCTCAGTTCTCCATCATCTATTACAATCTTTGCCCTGTGCTTTGGGAGACTGATCTATTCCTACGATATCAAGCCTCTCTTGACCTCTGAGTCTAGTTGGGTTTGACCAATAAAAAGCATCATCAAGAGATCAAAAGGAAAAAAGGGAGTGGGGTTGAGGTATTCCTTCTCCCTGGCTCCTCCTGTACCTCAGCACTGTGATTCTGGGTTGAGCTTGTCTGCTCTATAGCTCCTGTTGAGTGGCTCTCTTCCACAGCTCAGCTTTCTCCAAGCTCTGCTAAAATCATTTCCTCTTGCCCCTTCAGGTCTAAATGTGGTAGTGATTTCTCATTGTTGCTAGTCCCTGGGTGTATAACTCTTTATTGCTTCTCTTAATCCTGTCTATACCACCAGAAACAGGCCCTTTGTTAAATTCTCTCCAGTTAAACCTGTGATTTATATGATCTTTTTTTTTCTACTGGGAACTGATACAATAATTTTTATCAGGAATTGTCCCAGGAAATAGGCTCTCAAAATGAGACTATAGGATTAGGTAGCTCACATACATGAAGAGCACATGAATATCCTATCCTCCCTGCTGGGACAGTGCTTTCTCAAACTCTCACCAGTGGTGGCATAAGATAGATTACGAGTGGAAAACAAGGCATTAGGAGATGGAGCGGCTGTAGAATTTAGCTATTATGGTGACGATAGTAATTATGAAGATTGTAGATTATTATGATGTCTTCTGAGTGCCCTGGAGAGAGCTAAAAAGAAAAAGGGAAATCTAAGGCTTTAAATTCCCACCTCAAGGTATAAGTGGATAGTCAGAAAATCTCTGTTGTCACCTTAAAGAAGTCCCTAACCTATCTGCAAGTTAACATGGTTTGAATCAGGCCCAGAGTCACAATGTCAGTTACATGTGCAAACCCACCAGGTCTACAAGCTAAGGTAAGGACACTGGAAAGGAATGGAATGCTGAGACTAGGGATAAGGATATTTGGACAGACATAGATAAAGCGGAGACTATCAAACCATCAGTTCCCTCTGACCCTTCTTTACCAGTGGAAGCCACTCTCTATTCTGTTTGAGGAGCAGCCTTTCCTTACGGAAAAACCTTCTGCCCCATCTGGAGCTGTTGCCTTGAAAATGGATGCTTATTCTCACGTCTCACGCATCCACTTCTTATCGCCTCCAGGCTCAAAATGAGATTCCAAAGAGGTCTTCTCCAGAAGGAGAGCCTACACACCTCTGATCTTTCAATATTGTATCAGCAGAAGTCTGGGGAGCATATATTGGAATAGATTCTAAGTGTGTTAGACCACATATAAGATTGAATCAGGTGAAATTTATTTATATTGATGCTGTATCTAAGACTCCATACTTAGTATGTTAGCTTGAAGATCTAAATTGAAATTAACCAAAACCTAAACTCAGCCTACAGTTAAAAAGTATGATATTCCAGAACTAGAGCAGAGGTTTCAATTCTGGCTGCACACTAGAATTACCTCAGTTTTCAAAATAATGACACAGCGTTTCATTCTCTCTCTGTAGCATTCGTCACAGTTTACCTCTCTGGGACTCAGCTCTCCTTGGTTTCGTCCTCTCTGACCCACCTCTGGCTCCATCTTCTCTGCTACCCAAATACTAAATATAGGAATACCTCAGGTGTGGTCTTGGGCTCCATTCTCTTCTGAATCTGTGCTCTTTTTCCGCTTTGATGTCATCCTGTCCCATAGGTCCAAACAGCATTCCTATGCAATGAATCCTACATGTGTGTCTGCAATCAAGACCCATGTCCCCACCTGTTCCTTGAAATGCTCGCTGACTGTCTCACAGGCCCCTCAGCCTGGACAGGACTCATTTTAACTCCCAACCACTCACCTCCTATACCTGCTCCTCTTCCAGTGTTTCCTGTCTCAGGAAATAGCATCACTACTCCTGTCTCCAGTTGCTCAAGCCTGAAAGTTGGGAGTTAGCCATGTTTCCTCCCTCTTTGTCATTTCTCGCATCTAATCAATCACAATATTTGGGGAGTTACCCATGTTTCCCCTTCTTCTGCACTCCTCACATCCAGTCAATTGCCAAATTTTATTAGTTTTGACTCCAAAATATCTCTCTGATTTTCTCTCCTCAGTGCCTCTATGTGTGCCCAGGCCTGGCAAACGTCATCCCTGACCTGCAGTATTGCAAAAGCCTCTTAACTGGTCTCCTGGCCTGTGATTGCTGCATATCACTGGACTGTTTACTGCATAGAGGTAAAGATAAGAACTGTCTTATCCACCACTTTATTTATAGTTTCTATTACAGCTTGGCAGAGTATTTGTCAAGTAAATCTTTTACAAAAATAATGAATATAAGATTTCTGAATTCTAATCAACTACTAGGTATCACTTCAAACAAACATATCTTTTGCTCAACCCAAAATCCAAAAGCTAGAAAATCTCTTCCCAGTACTGATAGAAGTAGATGTCACAAATTTGTGTTCTCTGCATTTTGGCAGCAATATGAAGGTATCTTCAGGAACTCGGGACAGATGAGGGGATGGGAAACCATGTGACTCGCTCCTATCACATGGCTATATGGCAGGAGAATAAAAATTAGAACTCCAAGCTGCTGGCTCCCATTCAGGCCCTCTTTTTTCCACATTGCCACAGACAGAACCTATTGATGCAGCATTAGACATAAAATTAATCTCAGTGTCCTAACAAGTTTATTTATCTAGCTTCCCCTGGAAACTCTGGAATTCTTTGTAGGTTATAACCATAGTTCATGAGGAACAGCAGATAATAAAAAGGTGGGAGTAGGTGCAGAAGCTAGTACACTGAGAAGTAAGGAGGTTACAGAGCCATCAAACATTATGCTCACATTCTGAGACAAATTAAGTTAGATGCAAACAGTCCAGTACCTTCATAATTCATTTGACAAATGTTTATTGAGTTCCTTCTAAATGCCAGGCACTGTTGTGATTGCTGAGAATGTAGCAGTGAACAAAACAGCTAAAGTCCCTGCCCTCAAGATGACATTCTAGTCAGGGGAAACGGACAATAGACAAGCAAACAAATCAATAATATTGGGTAGAAATAAATGTTTTAAAGAACTATGAAGTCAGTAAAGGAAGAGAATGGTGTAAGTGGGGAAGCTGCAATTTTAGACAGACTGGCTAAAGAAGATCTCTCTGAAGAAGTGACATTTGTACAAGCAAGGAAGCAAACCATGCAAAGACCTGGGGGAAAGCATTCCAGGCAGAAGGAAGAGCAAGGACCCTGAGGCAAGAGTATGCTTACTGAATTTAGGAAACAGCAAGGAAGCAAGTGTGGCTGGAGTGGAATAAGAGGTGAAGGAAGATGGAGAAAGTGCGACCAGGATCGGATCATCCAGGACAAAGTAAGGACTTTGGATTCTCTTCTCTTTGTTACAGAAAGCCATTAGAAGAGTGTGAGCAAGGGAAAGATATAATCAAGTTTTATTTTGAAAGTCTTCCTTTGGTGCTGATGGAGACTAGGAAAATGTCTCAAGGCCATGGATGATGGTATCCTGGACTAGGGTGGTATCAGTTGAAGGTGTTGAGAAACGGTTGAGTTTTTGGATATATTTTGAATGAAGTCAAGAGGATCTGCTAATGGAGGACATGTGGAACGTGAGTGAAAGAGAAGAGCCAAGACTGACTCCAAAGCTTTGTGCTGAAAAACAGGATAAATGAAAGTACCATTTATTGACATTCAGAATTCTTGGCAAGAATTAGGCATATGGAGAAAAACCAAGACTTCTATTTACATCTTTGATTTTGATATGCCTATTAGATCCTCCAATGGAGATGTTGAGTAGGTTGACTGGAATTCGGGGGAGGTATGAGGACTATACATATAAATCTGGGCATTATCAACAATTGGGATTTTTTATAGCGTTAGTCATAGAACTGGGTGAAATAATGCAGGAAAGACTCCAATAATAAGATTTGGGAATTTGAGGAGGATTCAACAAAAGACACAGAAAAGGAGAGGTCAGTGAAGTAAGAGGAAAATCAGATGAGTACAGAGCTCTGGAACCCAAGTAAAGGCAGTGTTTTGAGGGGGAGAGAGTGATAAATTGTGTTGAATGCTGCTGACGGGTTAAGTAAGATGTCGACGTGGATTTAGCCACAGCCTGTAGCTTCAGAGCATAATTGACTTCAGCAGCAAAGGATTTCAGTTCTTGAAGAACCCTAGAAATCAACCCCTAATTTTAAATGTGAGACAATCGAGACCCAGATTAATGGTTTGTCCAAGTTTACAGAGTTAGTTATAACTGGATCTCCTGATCCTGTGCTATTTTTCTAACTTACCACTTCTCTGCCTTCTAGATATTCAAAATGATTACCCTGAGGCATCCAGGGCAAAGTTAACAAAGTTTTTATTTTATTATATTTTCTCTACTCTGCTTAAAGAGGCTGACAATGTAACAGATTTCCTCAGATTAATAGTTACGTTAAAAAAAAAAAAAACCGTCTCGGTTCTCGTTTGCAAATCTTTTTAGGTGGAGCAGCTCATTCTTTGACAGTACCTGATAAATTATAAATTATCTTTTAAAGAAAAAGTTGCAGATTTAATGAACAGTTTTTAAAAGTTCTGCCTTTTCCTCTTTGTTCCAACTCTATTTCCATAGAAGTTACATATGCTAGCATAAAATCAGCTTCAAGAATGTTATTACTGAGGCCAAGAATCGTTTCCAAAAAATAGAAGGCTGGGGAAGATGAAATTATTGCATATAACTTAAATGTTCGAATCCAAATCAAATCTGTCTTTTAATATAAAATCAAGGGCCCATGATTTGCTGTGATTTTTGGCCACGACTATATAATCGGTCAGTTTTCCAGCTATTATCCAGTGGCTTTATAACTCATATCGTAAGGTTGATTGTTGATTTATATTGAAAGCTATTAAAGCTCTTTGTTTTAAATAACAAAGTTCATTTTACCCTGCCCCTTTTATTTTCAGCATGATATAAACTCGTCATTGCTTCAAACATTCTTTTTCTTTCTGGAACTCAAGTTGGCTTTCCTGAGAGTTTGCATAAGCTTGAGTTAGCAAGAATTAAAATTGTTAGAACTGTATTGAGATCACAATATACCTACAAATTGGGACACTTCCACTTCATTTGATGTACTTAAGTCTGTAATTCTGTTTGAAAGGTACAGTTGCAACAAATCTTACACAACAGATGTTCAGATACTTTTGCAGTGCCATGAATACTTTACACTAGAGAAATACATCATTTTTTTAAGAAAAAATGTTTGTAGTCATAAAAGTCTTTTTACCTAATCCTTTAACTTCCTATACCATCATGTCTCTTTGCTTCAGACATGGTAATTCTATCGCATTCACTTCACTGATCATGAGGCGGCTGGTGACCAGGTCAGCGCAATGGTGATAGAAGAGCACATATGCTGCTGTCATATGTTGAACAACTACTATGTGCCACTTACTGAAGCAAGTACTTTATATACATGCATCTCATTTACCTCTTAAAATAGCCCTACAGGTGGTTGGTTTTATCTCCATTACATAAACATGGCTTAGCGAGCTTTAGCAATTTGCTCAAGATCACAGAGCTGAGAAGTGGCAGAGCAGGGATTTAAATCCAGGTCTTCATGCCTTTAAATCCATAATACTTCCATGATTTAGCATGCCTATCCTAAGAACTATTTTGCTTACTTACTAGTGTTGGGAAAGAACATTTAAATGAAACAAAAAGAAACTTCAAGTGCATAGAATATATTCACCTTTTGAAAGAAAGGGAAATTTCTGCTTCCTTCAATTCTTTTATTCTCCTAATTGATCTTTACTGATCTCATCTTTCCTTGAAGTTACCTGGTCTGCCACAGCCTTTCTTCTGTCTCCAGGTACAGTATCAGTTCCACTTTCCCATATGTGCAGAGCACTAGTTGTTTTTTTTTTTTTATCATAGTTAATCTGATAGGGGCTTCTTAAAGCCTCCTGAATTATCATAGGGGACATGAAACATGCAGATGTGTTCCATGGCCCTTTATAAGGGGGACAGAGATTCTAGACCACCAAAGCCTGGAGAGTAAATGGTAGCAGCTGAAGATATTTAAAAGGAAAACCTAGGTTTTTCATCTTTTCCATGAAAGTTTCAAAACATCGACTCAATTAGACAACTGAAACAGTTTATGGGAACATTACAAGGTTATTACTGACATCATTTGTGCTGGCCTGTGCCACTCTGCTTAATTCTACCCAGGATCAGCCAGCCAGTCTGGCATCAGTCTGTCCCAACTGGACTGCTCCCCTCTCTCTCTGTTCTTACCCTTACCAATAGTCATTACTTGGGAAACTGTTTCTCCTCCAAATCTTTCCAAGGAGAGAGACAACTAGTTCAGCTGGGCCAAAATGAAAGTCTAGGAAAAGCAAGATGAAAAGAAAGAAAATAAAAATTAAAAAAAAAAAAAAAAGGAGAAAATATCCCAGCATAGAGACCCTCCACGAGCCAATGAAATAATGTGGGAGAAATTTTGCCACAAATATGCGCTAACTACTGAATTTAATTAAAATAACCTTGGTGACTGCAACCACAATCCACTATTAAGGGTTTGTGTGTAAAGTGCTGGAAAGAAGGTCAGTATTTTGTAATAACACAACAAGCTTTTTAAACAAAAAATTATAAATATGTTCAAGGGAAAAGAGTAACTGTTGCCATGCTTGCCAGGGTGAAGTCCCTCTACTTGCTTTGCTAAAGCAATTTAGTTCTTCAATTATAATTAGAAATTTCCTTTGGTCTTCTATAGATGCAACTATATGTATATTTATCCATTCAAAAATATTTACCTCTTATATATACTAGATTCTGGGCTACGGAGTTAAGACATGTACACAAAGAATTATAACACAAGATAGAGTGTGACTAAGTGCCATCAGAGAAATGTGAACTATCCTCAAAACCAAAGAATGTGTGAAGCACTCAGTGGAAAAGTGCTGTCAGCGAGATGCCGTGGGAGGCTAACTTCATAACAGCTAAGGATGCGTATTTGGGAACCCAGCATCAACCTGGCCCCTCCATTAATCAGCTGTGTCACCTGGGACAGGTTTCTTGCCTTATCATAGATAAAAGTTTCTCATACATAAAAGGGAGGCAAAATGATATTTACTTCAGAGGGTGATCACGAAGATTAACTAAAATAATCTAGGTGAAGCGTTTTGCACAGTGCCTGGTCCATAGCAAGTGCTGAAGAAACATTTTACACTAGTATGATTGATGTACCTTTTAGAATTATCAGTTTTAAAAAGTAAAGGCTAACTTTGACTAATACAAGCAAACAAATAAAAAGGAATATATTAGTAATTTAAGGGGATAGTTTATAGACTCAAGAAAAGAGTTAAAAAATTAGGTCATGGAAGGAACAGTCTTCTAATTCAAGGCTGAATCAGGCATCTGCAAAATAGAAATTAATGAAAAGTCTTTTTAGGGGGCACCATCACTGTTTGTCAATACTAATATCACTTGGCTCAGATCTACATTCTAAGGAGAAAGTACAAGAGTGGCCCACAACTTAGACAACATGATTGGCCACGTCCACCTCTTGGACACGAGAAAGAAGGGGTAAAAAGTCAAAGAAGTCATCTGGGAAGCTGTGGTGTTTTTTGGTAGAAGAGTAGAGAAAAAGAAACATTTGTAGTGAGAAGTCTAAGGCTGAAAAGGCAAAAGAGCAGACAGCGTCACTACTAGTAAAAGACTGAGAGCTGCCTGACAGTTGGGTCAGGAGAAGAATTGTGGTAAGGTGGGTGGGTAGGGCCAGATTTTCCACAGGTACCTGGACAGCCAACAAGAGGAATTCAGAGTTGGTGCAATAGGAACTTAGAAGCCATTGAAGGGATATGAAGAAGATTAAACAGAGATGCATGCAAGTTTCACATGTGGAGTTTGGCGGGTCTGAGCATCGCTACGTGAAAAGGAGAGAAATAAAAAGCAGTTTAGACTCCAAAATTTTGCATCAGGTAATGAAGGGCTAGACTAGGGTGTGACGTTGGGAAAGAACAAAAAGGTCTAGGTAAGGGAGATGCTGACTTTTTCAAGAAAAAGAATTTTTCAAAAGTCAACAGGATAAAAATGTCAGACAGTAACAAGTGTTGGAGAAAATGTGGAGAAAATGGATTCCTCATACACTGCTGCTAGGAAGGAAAAATGATACAACTGCTTTGGAAAACAGTCTTGCAGTTGCTGAGATGATTAAACTATATGACCCAGCAATATACCTAAGAAAAATGAAAATATATGTCCATAAAACACTTGCACATGAATGTTTATAATAGCATTATTCACATCAGCCAACAAAGGTAAACAACCCAGACGTCCATCAGCTTATGAATGAATAAACAAAATGTGGTATATTATTTGGCATAAAAAGAAATGAAGTACTGATATATGCTATAGCATGAATGAACCTTAAAAACATTAGATTAAATGAAAGAAGCCAATCACACACAAAGAATCACATCTTGCATGATTCTATTCATATGAAAGTCCAGAATAAGTAAATCTATAGAGACACAGAGTAGAGTAGTGGTTGCTTAGTGTTGGAGAGTGGGGGTGGGGAGGGGGAGATGTAGAAATGGGAGAGTACAGCAGTGATAGCTAATGCAACAGTTTCTTTTTGAGGTGATAAAAATGTTCTAAAATTGTCTGTGGTGATGGTTGCACATATCTCTGACTATCCTAAAAACCATTGAATTGTACATCTTAAATAGGCAAATTGTTCGATATGTGAATTTTATCTCAATAAAACTGTTTTTGTTTTGTTTTGTTTTAGTCAACAAGATGTGGCAATTAAGTATCATGAGAAATGAAGTAGAGAAATGAGTCCAAGATAATTCTAAGGCTAGGATCAGAGGGAGAGGGTACTGTAATGACAAAGAGAAGGAAGGCGGGAGACGAACCTGGTTGGGGAGCAGAAAGAAATATTACATTACCTATTATATGGATCAAGTCTGCAGTGACTGTGAAAGACTCATTTAGGTTATTAAAATAACCAAAAAACAAAGGATGTGAGAACGCTCTTGGGTCAGCTAAGGTCTCTCTTCCTGGGGACCTGGGCTTGTTTTAGAATGACAGAGAAATGCATTAGGACCAGATGTCAAAAAGGTTGCCAACTCACACAAGTTTAGAAGCAGAAGGAAGATTTTTATTTTCCTCACAGGGATAAATGGCAGGTTATTGATAATATAATGTTGCTTTATTACAATACTTTCTTGAATTCTGTCTGTGATCATAGGTCCTGGCTGGCTCATCTAAATGTCTGCATTCCCCGCCCTAGTTAGTCTGCCATCCTGCACTTAAGAGCTGCTCAGCAATTTTTATAATAATTACAATTTTAGATTTTCACTTGCACTAATCAACCAAATATTTGACATACAAAGACAGTTCATACCACCAGCCTATACTCCCTATTCCCCAGATCCATGTATGTGCCCCTACAACTCTGCGCAGATATTTTGGTTACCTTTTTGTGATTTTACATCCTCTATAAGATTGTTCTTGTTGATTCTAAGATATTTATATTTGTGGAATGTTTTGAATAACTTCATCCTCTGTGTATGTGACATTTTTGGCCCCCTTGTTTCTTTTTTGCCTTTATTTAGGATAAAAACCAAAGGATAATAAGTAAAGATAAAGGTGGTAAGCACCACCTAATGATCTGAAGATGCTCATTAAATCAGATCACTGACCAATCTCTACATGCTGGGTAAAACTTGGAAACACACACCTGTGTTAGATTGGGTCTGATATGAAAAACCCTATAATCATCCTTCTGCTTCAGTGACAAAAACTCACTTTTCTCTCTATTGAGGAATCAAATAAATCTGCATAATAAGGAATGTTTCAGGGTCTGAACCTGGCACTTTAAGTACATTGTCTTATTTAATACTCATAGTGACAAAGACACGAGTCCAGAAAAGCAAAGGTCACTTAGCTAGGATTTGAAACCAGACCTTTCTGTTTACAAAGAGTGGGTTGGAAACTGATAAATTATAATGGCTTCAAATGTTTAATATCCCTATTAGTAGTATGTCCTGCATTTATTTATTTATTTATTTATTTATTTATTTATTTATGTATTCATTCATTCATTCATTCATTCATTTATTGCCCTGCATTTAAGAACCACTTATTTATGAGGGTTAAATGCATTTGAATGATGAGCCGTCACTCAATAATGCCTCTGGACAGTGGCGGTCTCTTAACCCATGCCAGTAGTTTCATTGCATGACAGGTCTCACACCTGAAAGTTGGCCTGATTCTCTGCCTTGCCTTTCAAATATTTTAATATTGATTATCTCCCTTCATGTTGAAGGCCATGCTCATTTAAAAGGAAATGTAGTCCATATGTTTCTGGTCCTTTACATTTAAATCAGCAATAATACATTCTTTTGCAATAGTTACTATTTCTACAGATGTCCAAATGTCTTAGGAGACTTTTTTTTTTTTTTCATGAGAGTAGGAAGCTACATTCGGACAAGAATAATCGACAAAAGGTTCACAACTTGAAAATTTAATCCCATAAGGTTTAAATTGTAAACTTGCCCACTCCTTATTCTGAAAGGGCCCCAAAGAACAATAATAACAAGGATCTGGCAAGTATTAATACACAAACAGCTGGAAAAGGGGGATGGGGTGGAATGAGACGAGAAGACAATGACCAATTTGGATATCATCAGGAAGCCAGGCCAGAGCAGAGTCCCTTGACAAATCCAGAGGACACAGTGTCCTTGGAATCCTAATGTTCCTGTTGTGAAGTTAGAAATGACATTAGTAGCCAGAGAACACACCAGGAGCCATGAGGGAATTTGTAGCTGGAAACAGAGACAGGACTTAGATCCATATTTTATATAAAACTGAAAATATGTGGCTAGGCCCAGAGGCTCCTAGTTGTTCAAATATCCTATGAAAAGGTTTCTACTTCTGCTGGGCTATGGCAGAATCTTGGTCTGGGATACAGGCAAAAGAGTATAGAAACCTAAGTTTTCCTCAGTGGATTAAACAATAACTTACTTGATGAGACCTGTGTTATATAGTACCTTATTATATGTTTATTTTGATCTTGATTTAGAAAATACTAAGGATCTTCTTAGTTGTAATAAACATCAAAAAATTAAAATAAAATTTGACTAGCTTGAAAAAAACAAGAGCAAATAAATTGTTCTTCAAATTATTGAAATGTAAATATTTTCTATCATTAATTGTAGATAATGGAGAACAAAGACTTAGTACTGTATGAAATTAAACCAGATGGGTATTCTCCTAGAGAGAAGTTAAAATTACATGATTCCTAGTTAAATGACTAGTTATGGAAGTAACAATTAAAGTGGCCTGCTGGAGTTCCTTTATGATGTCATGGGCCTCATGAAGACACGAGCAACATAGGATAACATGAAGTTGTGTCTCATAGATATATTCCACATTGATTGGTTATCTCTGAGTCCCAGATTATATCTCTGACATATATCTATGACAAGTGCTACTGCTAGCCTTTTTCTCAAGGAAAGATGTAATGTGAGGAATGGAGGCAGGGGCATAGGGAGATGAGACCCAAGGAGACTCTAGGAACCAAAGAATACAGGAAAAGAAAAGATGCCTGTTGTGGCTGGAGTGGTGCTTATCTATTTCATTGCTTAGGCACTTCAAAGCTGTAGTTTTTAAGTTCACTGGAGCAGAAGAAAGAGATTATGGTGGAGGCCCACCAGCTCTTAACTGCCTTAACCCAGAAGTGCCATATATACGTCCTACTCATAGTCTATTGGACAGAACTAGTCACATGACCTAACTTGACTGCAAAGGAGACTAGGAAGTGTAGGAAATTACATGGACAGATGGTGAGCCCTGTTTCTGCCACAAGCATCTAACTTACTTGTGCCTGTACTTTGACTTCCTTTGGGTTTCTTTGGCCTAGTTTCTTGTTAATTCAGAGTTAAACTGGCAATCTCCCAACAATTCCTACAAAATGAATCAACAGTTAGGGCAAGACATGGAAGTAATATCTGATATCGGAAATACATACACTACATCAGGCCAGAGCTACAATATGAGGCAAACAGGAAGCTTCCTGCCAGTGTCCCTGCATCATTTACACTATGTCTGGATCAAGAAACATGGAAATTGAGAGGAGATGGTTTCAACAGATACTCAATTCTCAATCATCTTTTCCAATTATGTTTACTGGGAAAGAAGACTGACAACGAGGCTTCAAGTGCAACTTGATGGAAGGAGGGAAGGAAGAAAGGAAGGAAGGAAGGAAGAAAGGAAGGAAGAAAGGAAGGAAGGATGGAAGAAAGGAAGGAAGGAAGGAAGGAAGGAAGGAAGGAAGGAAGGAAGGAAGGAAGGAAGGAAGGAAGAACCTACTAAGGAGGATGTGTAGGCAGGTGTGGGTGCAAGAGCACTTAAACATGCCTACATGTTCTGTGTGAGTTTTATTCATGGAAAGAGGCAGGCTATGATGCTGCACAGGGTATGCCCCCTGTGAAGGCACCCTTCAGTGTCCAATGTGAGCAAATAGAGTTAGGGGTCATCAGGAAAAATATTCTGTTACTGCCTGCCACCTCGTCCTCTACCACAGAAGCTTCCCACTACTCCCTAAGCCACTGTAATGCTAAATAGGGCCACCCTGAAAGAACGGGGGGGGGGGCAGAAAAGAAGGATATAGGGCTCTGTGGTCTAATAAATATGGGAGCCAGGGCAGTGGTAAGCAACATAGAGAGGAAATATGAAGGCTCAGAAGGCACCAACTATTGAATATAAATGTACCTATATCTAATTCTTGGGTATAAATGAAGTCACCTGTATGTTAATGTCCCAAAGACACTGTTTGTGAACTTAGCAGAAATTTTTGTCCAGGGGTTCTATGATCCCAGATATCTTCATATGGTATTACCAACATGAATCAGAAATGTACTGCTGTCATTGACACCTCTGCCCCTGGAATAGTTTCAGAACTAGTTGCCTTGAGGCTAGTGATGGGATGGGTCAGGGGTGGGATGTAGAAGACAAGTTGTAGATCTTTGAATGACTTAACTTTTTCAATTCATTATACATATTTGACACATGCTGGATATGCAATACTTTAAGCTGATTGTGGCAGAGTGGGTTCTCCAGAAGCAGATGCTAAGATGGAGTCTGTTTTGCAAGATGTTTATTAGGAGTCAATGCCTGTGACAGGAAGGGGGTAAAGCAGGATTGGCAGAGGGAGAAGTCAAACTGCAACATAGGCCAACCCAGTGGGGAGCTCTGGAATGAATACTGCCCTTCCGAGTTGTCCCAAAACAACTGTCTGGGACTTTACATTCCTCAAATAAATGGCCAGCCCATGTTCAGTCACCAGATGCAGACTGCCCCAGGGTGGTCACGGCCTTGGGCAAAGGGATTCCCTGCAACTGAGGCAGATCCTGAAGGAGCTGGCTGCTGGAGGCTGTCTCCTGGTTGCCCTTCCCACTGCCGGTCAGCAAATCTTGCCTTGAAGAGGGATCTCCATGGTGCCTATTGGTGTCTACCACAGTGATGGCTTAGTCCAAACCGGGGAGTAAGGAAAAGAGATGAGAAGATAAAAAGATGTAAATAGGCAAGGAGTGAGGAAGCCAAAGCCACCTAGAGTGTGAAGTCAAATCCCACTCTCAGTTAGAGATTCCTTGCAGGCTTCACTCCAGGGACCAGCCCCATGGAGGCCCCAACAGCCTGACAGGCTGTGCCTCTTTCAACTCAATTTTTCTTGGCCTGGGCCTCAACTTCCTCAAGGATGATAGAGCATTGGGTCACTCAGTGTCCACACTTGTACAATTCAGAGTGTACGGGTTACAGAGTTGGGCAGTTAATGTCCTATTTGATGACCTGTTGACCAAAAGGAGGCAGAATATAAATTCTTCTTCCCTCTTCTCAGAAAACAGTCCTGTGAAACTGAGCAATCAGTTGTGTTTGGCACCAGCTGTGGAGTGGGTACTACACTGTCATGTGGATTCTTCCACTTCCCTTTCTCAGATGTTTACCCCACTCCTTCCCTGGGATTGCACTCTCTACTAAGGCTGCAGTACACAAGTTTCTGCTTTAGGCTCTGCTCTTTGAAGAACATAGGCTAAGCTTCTTAGGTTAGGGCAAAAAATGTCTCAGGATCAAAATTTTCCATGCAGCAAAACAGCCAGTCATGTGCAAATGGGTGGGTGGTCCAGGACCTAAAGATCGTTGCTGTGTAGAAAGAAACTCCCAACTAATCCCCCCAACCATCAAGGGGAAAATCTAGATTCTGATCTTGCTCTTTCCCCACATCCCTTTGTAATCAGAGCTTTAATGCATGCAAATTTGCCCTAATCCCTTGCCTTTCACTATGACCAAATAATTAAAAATTCAGGGAAGTACTTGTGTCATTTTTCCCCGCAACTTGGAATGCTGGAACTATTGAGTATGCTTGTGTTTCTTAAGGTGGGGAACTTAAGGACTTAGAGAGCAAGAAATGTTTTTACATCCTGAACATTCAATCTGGTGTCTGGGGTTCAATATAGAGACATTGCTCCCATTGTTGGAACATCTGGCCTCCAACACACCTACAAGAGCACTTTCAGATGTGCCTTTATGATGGATTCCTTGAGGCCATAGTGGAACTGGGCCAAATGAAAACTGAAGTGTATTACATCAAGCAATACGATCTACAATTCCAAATAGATTATTCCCAGACCAATGGGATGCACCAAATGGAGTCTCTTGGTGATGGGGTTTATTTTCAAGTGTCACTTCTAACTCAGCAGCTGATTTGCACATAAATTCACAATAATATAACTGAATTACCTGCTAGAGATTAAGTGTGTATTTTTCTCCCTCTTTAAGACACTGAAAACCATTACACCTGAGTGGGGACATGTTGGGGTGGCTATCCTTGCAATATGGCTAGAATCCCCTTATGGGAAAAAAGCAGGATCAGCCTTTCAGTGTCCAAGGTCGTTGCACTCCCAGAACACACCAGAACACCTCCAGCTGTCATGAGCCCTTGAGTTACCTGGACACCTTGGGGTTGGTTAGAACCTGATTCTACCTTCAGGCAGAACATGAGGAGCGCATACTCTAGAGATGAGCTGGGGCCCATGAGATAGGCAGACAGTACTCATCAGGACAGCCTAAAGCTATGAAAGCCTTAATCTCTGTTATCTCTTTGTCTCCTTGTTCTTTTACCCTAATCTCCACTATTAAAGAAACATATGCTTCACCAAATAATTCAGCCTGTGGCTCAGAGGAAATAATAAGAGATCAAGAGAGTTGTCAAAGCTTCAGGCTGTCATTGCACTGAGGCAGAAGCTTGAGAGAGCTGTCCAGATGTTTGCACTTAGATGTCACCTTACTTTGGGCTCCACGTGCTCTCTCCTTCTGTGGCCACAGCTCCTTTCAGTATTCTGTGAATAGGGACCTTATTTTGAAAGCTCTGTTCCAAATGAATAGGTGAAATAAAACAAGAGAAGGACCAGCTCCATTTGAATTAAATGTCAGGGACTGGGAGCAGGGACAGAGGGGCTGGGAGCAGAAGAAAGATCACTGGGCTGAGAAAGAAGCCTCTTGAATCCAGTCTGTTGTGTCCCAAGGAAAGACGTCTGTGAGCTCCTCAATAAGGCCCAAACCTCTCAGAGCTGTTAGCCTATATCAGAGATTTCCAAACTTGTTTGTTGTAAAGCATAACACTATTCAAAATAGAATTTAAAAAAAGAACTCTTGTTAAACTTGGAAAGGAAACAGTTGAAAACTATTGGTCTAAAAGATGGCTAAAGTCCCCGACTGAAAATGCCTGAGAGTATTTCCCCTCCTGTGCCCTGCACCTTCCCCACCTAAGTAAGGATGGATATGTTGTTTCCCAGACACCTGCAGCATAGCTCCAACCTCAGTGATTTTTAAAGTTGCAAAGTGACATTCAAAAATTAAACTGTGATTTTGTTCTGGTAGAAAAGAAGAAAGGTAAAAAATGCTGTGTGCTACACTTTGTGATCCTTAGTTGTAAATTGTAGCCACAATGGAAATAATCCTTGATAAACAGGAGGAGAAAATGTACTGAGATATCTTATCCTAATTGGCATATCCTGAATTTGCATAGCAGGAAATGGGACCCCTGCATGTGGCTCTATAGTTGAGATCTTTAGTTTGCTAAAAGTTTAGAGGATTGCCAAGGTCTCCTGTGCTCTGTGAGATAGTTCTTCTGTCCCTTGCAGATTTTCTTTCTACCATTTGACACCTTCATTCCATCTTGGTTTATTCGAACAAATCAAGGATTCAGAGATCCCCATGGGTGGATGTCAAAGGTCTCTGGCCTCTAAGAACCCCCTTTAGCATGCTGCCATTAGCTTTTGGAATTTGGTTTTCCGTAAGACACTGTGGGGGATAGGGAGGGGGGTTGGGTAGATCCATTTATTACCCTCACCCCCCCTCCCCGATTCACCAGCTAGTAAAATAAAAAGATTTCTGGAATTAAGCATGCCACTAGCTCAGAACCTCTAATATACTAATCTGTAACATTCCTGGTATTATCCAAATTATGAAACAAAAAAGTTTTATATATAACTCTTGGGGAATCAGTCACTCTGTCAGTACTGAATAAAGTTCTTGAAAGCAAGGCAATAATCAAAATATTTACCAAGTACTACATCACGTGAACGGACAAATCACAATGCATAAGGAATTGGAGTGAACCCTAGAGACCTATTGTTGGGCCAAGCGTAGACTTCTAGTTGGTAGATGACATTATGGATGGAATTCCTTCCCCACTGCCCCCCGCCCTGCACCCCATCTCCAAAAAGTTAAAGTCCTAACTCCTATTACCTCAGAATGTCATCTTATTTGGAAATAAGGTCACTGTAGATGTAATTAGTTAAGATGAGATCACACTGGAGTAGGGTGTACCCTTAATCCAATTTGACTGGTATGCTTATAAAAAGGAGAAATTTGGACATAGCCACTCACACAGGGAGAACACCATGTGAACACGAAGGCAGGATCAGGGTGATGTGGACAAGCCAAAGATTGACCAAAGATTGTCGGCAAACTACCAGAAGCTCGGGAAGAGGCCCAAAATAGATTCTTCCCTTAGTACCTTCAGGAGGTCATGACCCTGTTAACACCTCGACCTCAGACTTCCACCTTCCATGATTGTAAGACAATAAAGTTCTATCTCATTAGCCCCCCCATTTGTGGTACTTAATTACAACAGTCCTAGCAAACTATTATGGATGTTGAGTAAGTCTGGAGTCATGGGGTGCAGCCTGTGTGGCAGAGGGGAAACAACGTTTGAAGGCTTGGGTAATGCCTATTTTCAAAGCATTTCAGTATTTTACCAACTAGTTTGGCCATACCATTGTGTATGAGCTGATGATCAAGACTGACTAGAAGATGTTGGGTTTCTCACAATCTCTCATTTCCAGATATGTTTAAGAGCAGAGAGGAATATACTTTCTGAAGAGTTAAAGAATGTACCTGCTTAGTAGGGGTTTGGAGAGAATATTTTTACTTAGGGCTATTTTAGCTTTGTGACTAACTCAAGCTCCATTTTGTATTGTGCAGCTACTACTAGCTGCTTAAGAGGCCTCAGCACTGAGAGCAGAAACAGCAGTCTAAGACTCAGTCTCTGATCCCCTAAGGTTTACAGTCTAGTGAGAAAGACAAGATTATGTCACTTCAAACAAAAGCTTATATAAAGCAATCAAAACTTAATTAAGTATATGATTTGTATAAGTTACTGTTATTATTAAGAATCAACTTGGATAACTAAACTTGAGTTAAAGATACTATCAGTCCAGGAGCTCTTCTGTGAGGTAAATGGCCCTGAAATGCTAAGGCTGACAGTTCACATCTGCTCCTTCTTCTCCCCCTCCCCCATTCCAGTGTGCAAATTGCTCAGAACATTTGGATGTGAGCATCTCTCTCAGACTGTGGGCTCCTTCTAAATGAGTTGGAACAGATCCCTATACTTACCACATATGATGTCAATGTTCTTCTCACAAGTTTTTTAAAAGTCTTGATCTTAACATTTTAATTCACTTTACATTTGGTTTCTATAGCCCCTTCCTGGCTGTGAAATGTTAGGGTGGTCAGTTTGTGTTTCATTAACCTCTCCTCAAGTCTGTTGAGATTTCTAGGTCCTTAGGGTATGTGGGTGTGGGCCAGACCCAGCTTTTCTAGCAGAAGCCAAGACGTGGTTCCTCCTTGCTGAGGAGAGCAGGACTGATTGACAGGAAGAAGGAGGGAATGGGCGAGGCAGAAACATAAGCAACAACAGGACTTCCCAGAAATGGCAAAATTTTCCAAGGGATATATTGGGACACAAGGTCTACCAGGAACATGGTACATTTTTTAGCCCCATTTATACCAGGAGAGAGCACAGCCTTAGCATTATCACCTCTGTACAAAAATGTGCATAAAATTGATAGGACATGGACAAATTCGAAGCTCTGTGCCATCTGTCTCTGGGCGCAGCCTTGGATCCCATGAAGCCAACTAGCAAATGTATTATTTCCTCTAGTCAAAAATGTAGTGTCTTTAAAAATCTATATTCACCTTGACTTTTCTCCCCTTTTCATTAATTGTTTTTGTTATTGGACTTTGTTTTAATTCTAGTCAGGTTTTCTCTATAATTACTCCAAAACTTAAACTTAGACACAAGCTTAAAAAGAAAAATGCTACCACTGCAGATTCTGTGAGCCTGGAAGACAGGAGCTTTGGAAAGAGAACTGGGAACTAATTTTGAATATCTCTTATTTAGAAATGAATCTAGATATTTTACATGCATTTGAATTTAATCTCCAGGACCCTCCTATTGAATCTGTCTGGACCCTTCCATTACCACAATTGCCCCCAGGGGGATCACTGGTGTGGTATAAGTAACACTCTACTTTTGTCATCCTACCCCAATTATCAACCCTTTACAAATAATCGCCTTGACTTGCACATAGCTGCTTTGCTGTTATAAACGAAGAATTAAATTATTTTTCCCTTTCATTTTATTCCTAGTCCTAGAGTTGGTCTATTGGTTTTATAAATTCTCCAAGAACTTTGACAACCTGTGGTTGTCTACAGCCCAATCCCTTCTCTATGGTGGAGCCTTCACAAGAGTATGCTGACCATACTTAGGCTTTAACATTCCACTTGCTAGTAAAATCTTAACACACTCCTCCTAAGATGACAAACTGTAGAGTCATGTTTAAACCCAGAATATATGATTTCCTGAAAACTACAAACCAGTAATCTGAATGAATTAAAGCATTAAGACACATACCCACCATATAATAGAAATCCAAAATGAAGGTCAATTGAACAGTAAAGGATTTAGAAGAATATTAATATTTTCTCCTTTTTAGTTCATTTATGTTTTCGTTGGCTCGTTTGCTTGAAAATCTACATATGTGCACACTTGGCTTGTTTTAGTAAGATGTTTATTGGCTCTGGGCCTGATAGAGAAAAAAGTAATGATGAGAAGAGAAATGGGGAGGAACACAAAGGTACCAGAAAATGAGAGTGAGACTCAGACCATAATTTTTGTTGCTTGTCCCTGGAATCTGATGATTTCTGAAAACTGTTACAATCTGTTTTATATGTTTACAGAGGAGCATCAGTTTCCAGGATAAATGAAGTTTCCTTCACAGCAGAGCTGGGGTCCATTTATTTGATGCTGGTGATGCCTAGCACAGAGCCTTGTACACAGAATACATTCCAGGAATGGGTATTTGCTAAATTTAGATGAATTCCTAAAAGTTGTACGTGACGTCCATTTTTATAAGTTGAATCATACTTTAAAAATGTATGGGAAACACATTTAAATACATATGCAGTTGATCATTTTGTAAAATTAATATCCACTTCCTGATTTATCTGTTTTGTAAGCAGAATTTGGTTTACCAGATTTTCTTAAAACTGAGCACATCAACCCTCTGTTCTTTATCTGTAACATGAGGGGGTTGTACTCAGGGATTTTGGATATTTCTTCCAAAGTGAAATGATAAGGTTTTAGAACTGACCTCCAATTAACATTAAATTTTAGAAATTGAGGAGTTTGTCTACCTTTTTCGCTTTGCGGGATAGAGGGGAGAAATAGAGTGCTTCTTCTCAAGTTTTGTCTTCTTTTAATTTGTTCATAACCAATCATTATTGCAATGATAGTCACCTGAAATAACAATTATTTGTGTTAAGCCAGATACACCTCTCACATCAGACAGGGTTCTCCTATGGATTAAATGCATTGTTTGTTTTTAGATATGCTTTACTTCTTGACTAAAATGAACTGAGCTTCGCTGGATTAAGATGGAACATTTGAGCATTCCTCCTTTCTGCAGTGGTTAACTGTAAAAGATGTTATGTATCTTAACAGCAAAATCACACAATCAAGGCCTTTCTTTTTTTGTGGATGTTCCCACAGGAAAATAATTAAGAACATCTTTTTATTGGTTTTTGGTTATATAACTAACTGTATTTATGCAAATCCTTACAGAATGAAACAGTATGTTTGTTCCTACTATAACTAGAACATTATCAAGATAAAAAGGTCTTGATGGTTAGTACTTTTCTCTCTACTTCATTTAAAAAACATAGTGACTTTAATACTTTGATAAAAATAACACAATTATTAAAAAATAATTCAAGTAGTTTAGAAAATCACCACAAATTCCACTAATCAGATACAGTAGTCCTTTAAATGTGATGGACAGCATTACAGGCAACTCTCTATGTATGTAAACAGAGAGACTTGAAAGAACAGATTGGTGTATGGATAAATGGAAAGAAGGAAGGAAGGAAGGAAGGAAGGAAGGAAGGAAGGAAGGAAGGAAGGAAGGAAGGAAGGAAGGAAGGAAGGAAGGAAAACTATACTATACATGCTTTTGGATTTTTAACATGTGTTTTTAAATATTTTTAAATTTTAGAATAGTTTAAGATTCACAGAAAAGTTGCAAGGGTAGTGCAGAGAGTTCACTTACACCCTATGTCCAGTTATTATCACTGTTAATATCTTACATTAGCATGATAAATTTGTCAAAACTAATAAGCCAATACATTATTATTAACTAAAGTCTATATTTTATTTAAATTTCCTTAGTTTTTTCCTGATGTCCTTTCTCTGTCCCAGGATATTATCCAGGATACCACATTACATTAAGTCATCATTTCTTGTTAGGCTCATCTGTACTGTGACAGTGTCTCAGGTTTTTCTTGTTTTTTGAAGACTTTGGCAGTTTTGAGGAGTATGGGTCAGGAAACTTTGTCTTTGTCTGTTTTTCTCATGTTTAGGGGTAGAGTCTTGGGAGGAAGACTGCAAAGTTAAAGTGCCATTCTCACCACAACATATCCAGAGCATGTGCTAGCAACACGACTTATCCCTGATATTAAGTTTGGTGGCATAGCTGAGGCAGTGTTGGTCACATTTCTCCATTCTTGTCCCCCTTTCTGTACTGTACTCTTTGGAAAGAAGTCGCTGTGCACAGCCCATTCCTAAGGGATAGGGTGTTATTCTCTATCGACTGAAGAATATAGTACCTATACAACTTATTTGAAATTCTTTTATACGGGAGATGTGTCTTTTATTTGTTTGTTTACTTAAGGGATCAGCAGTCATACTTTATCAATTCGAGAACATAGTATTTACATAAATTATTTGCAATTCTTGGTACAGGTAATTTTAATTTTATTTATTTATTTACTTATTCACTCATTGATTTGTGTCAGTATAGACTCAAAGAAATTTATTTTATACTTAGGGTTATAATCCAATAGTATGTGATTTATTTTTGCTCGAATTGTTTCAGCTTTGGCCACTGAGAGCTCTTTCAGTTGGCTATTGAGTCCCTTTGACATACACCCATTTCTTGCTTTTGGAGCCCTTCCTTACTTTCTGGCACCACAAGATGCTCTCATATATTCCATATCCTAGTCCAAGAATCAGCCATTTCTCCAATGAACTCTGTTTCCCTTTATTGAAAAATGGGATTTAGAATCCAAGATCTGGGTGCTGAATGTGCTCATTGCTTCTAGGGTATGGCACATCTTTCCTTTTTGCTTCTTCTAGACCTTCTCAGCTGACAGAATAAAGAAATATATGTATGTACACTAACCAGTATATGTACACATAACTATAAATATTTCTATATGCATCCATCTATATCTATATTAAGCTAATGTCTCCAGTTCTAATCTATTACCACGTGTTTTGTAGATACTGCAACTGTAGAGAAGTATAAGCCAATCTAATTTTCCCTTCTTCTATATAACTCACTTTTCCTAACAAGTTTGCTTATCTTTGAAATTCAGTAACTTCACAAGGCCATATATTGAAACTGATCATTTTGATTGGACCCTGACTTCATGAGAGGAATAGAAGTATTCAGATGACAAGACTAGGAAGCCACTTTCTTCATAATTCCCAGGCTAAGCCCTATTGTGGTGGCCCCAATCCTGGGACAAGTAGTTTTCTTCAACCTCTTCTATTGTACAGCTGGGGGGAAATCTTTCCCCAGGGCAGAGAACTCCTAGTAGGAATTTATAATTTTTAAAAAGTTACTTAATTTTCAAGTTTATCTCTAAATTCATACAGAGTAAAATACACTGCCTGTGATGTATAGTTCCATGTCTTTTGACAAATGTGTTAAGATATGTATCTACCACCGCAGTCATGACACAGAACAGTCCATTTACCGCCCCACCCCAAAAGCCCTCCTGTTGCCCTTTGTAGTTAGCCCTTCCCCATCTTTAATCTTTGTTAACCACTGACCTACTCCTCATCCATATAGTTTTGTCTTCTCCAAAATGTCATATAAGTGGAATCATGTAGCATGCAGCCTTTGCGGTCTGGCTTATTTCACTTAGCAAAAATGCATTTGAGATTCTCCACAGTATTGCATAAAATCACTTAATTTTAACATTAATATCCATGTACTAAATCAGAATAGTTTAGATTTTTGCTTTAGTCATTCCATTGAATGCCTATATAAGTTTTCTATCACTGTATAACAAATTACCACAATATTGGGGATTTAAAATAACATCCACTTATTACCTCACAGTTTCCATGGATCTGGAGTCTTGGCATGGCTTGGCTGAGTCCTCTGTTCAGAGTCTCACAAAACTACAATTAATGTGTCCGCCTGGGCTCTATATCTTCTGAGGCTCATGAGCCTCTTCTAAGCTCACTGGTTATTGGCAGAACTCAGTTCCTTGTAGCTATAGGAGTGAGGTCCTTGTCCTGTCAACATTTGACTTTTGTGCAGTGAAACTGATTTCAGATTTCTCACCTCTAGAACTGTAAGAGAATAAATTTGCATGTCTTAAGCCACTAAGTTTGTGGTAATTTGTTACAGCAGCAATGGGAAACTAATACATTGCACATTAGGAGAGAAGTGTACGTGCAGGGGATATGTTAAAATAGAACATGGATTCTCAAACTCTTTATACTGTCAGCTCTTTATAAGTAATACATTTTACATCAATATCTAATATGAGCAAGCATACACAGTTGTACACAAACACTTAATCAAAAGTTTCGCAAGTCCATATTCCACAAGCTATACTGTGATATATTCTGTACTATTCATTCTATTCATTATTTAATTCTTTAGAAAATGCTGGTTAGGATCCACTAAATTGATTTCATAATCTCCTGAGTATCTTGAAAAATACTAGAGTTCAGGGAAGAAACTAGGCCCTAAGAAGGGTAGGTTGGGATGAACTGAGATGAACTTTAAACATCAGAATCTTGACAGCATACGACAAATGCTTCTTAGTATCTCATAGGTGGTGCCAGTGCCATCGGGGCCTAAACACAATATAGCCAGTGCAAAGATTTTCTCCGGCACTCTGAATTCTATATTTCAACAATTCTCAACTGAGTGTGATTTTGCAGCCCAGGGGATATTGGGCAATGTCTGGAGACATTTTTGCTGTTACAGCTGGGAGGGAGGCTGCTATGGGCCTCAAGTGAGTAGAGATCAGGGATCGTTCTGCAGTGCACAGGACAGCCCCCACAACAATGAATTACCTAGCCCCAAATGTCAGTAGTGCCAAGGTTGACAAACCAAGCTCTAGCTACCTCTTCTCTTAGACGGTTATGTCCAGATTGACTGTCTTCCTCTCTTTTTAAGCCCTTCTCTCAGCTTGTCCTCCTTGACATGTCATATGGTCCAAAATTATTCTTTTCTTAAAAGAATACAGCCACAAGCTCCTGTGAATTAGGTTTGTATTTTAATCCACTCAGGCTGCTGTAACAAATATCACAGACTTGGTAGCTTATAAACAACAGAAATTTATTTCTCACAGTTCTGGAGCCTGGAAGTCCAAGTCAGGGTGCCAGTGTGGTTGAGTGAGGGCCCTCTTCCAGGTCACAGACTTCTTGTATCCTCATATGGCAAAGAGGCAAGCAAGCTCCCGGGAGCCTCTTTTATAAAAGTGCCGATCCCACTCATGAGGGCTCCACCCTCAGGACCTAATCACTTCTCAATGGCCCCATCTCCTAATAACTTTACCTTGAAGGTTAGAGTTCAGCATATGAATTCTGGAGAGACACAAACATTCAGACCACAGCAGCTTGTGATAAGTGACAGCTGCATTTTTAAAAAGTTTATTAGTAAATCTGAAAGCAGTAATTGGTGAAATGTGCAAGAGATCTCGGCACATAGTGGCTTATTTCAGGCTGCCGCTCCCAATGAACTAAAACACCACACCTGCAAATTGTTTCAAACTTCTAAAACTGCAAAGCAGCTCAGCTAGTCATCTAAAATCTACTGCTTTAGGTTGTTAGATTTTACTACAGTCATATTTAAAGTGCATTTGAAAATTATTTGAGTGGGACACAGGTAACACTGGCTCATTTAAAACTGAAAAGATAATGAATTCCACATTATAAAGCTGTTTAGGAGACTTTTTTCCCTCTAAAAATAATTTTACCAGTCCCTAATTCGACACGTTCCATTGTAGGGCACTAAAAAACAGCTTAAGGGTAGAAGGCATAGTCAGTAATCAGCTTTTGTTGTTTCTGCAAACAACTGGTATAAAATAGACCATATGTTTAGGAAATGACATCTAATTAAAGCCAACATGGGACAACTTTCTAAGAGAGGCCCAGGCCACATTTCTAGGGCAAGCTCATTGGGGAAGGGGTGGATGGTGGTGCCCATGGAGGGAGTGGTCGTACTTAGTATCAAAGAGTGGATTGTGAAAATAACCTATTTTATCTTTCATATTTGAGGGGTCTTTGAGAAAAATATTTCATATATTGTTAACTCCAGAGTGAACGGTTTTATGGTTTGAGTATTATTGTCTCTTCTAGTTTAACAGGAACATGAAAGCACCTATAAAAATAAACTCCAGGAAGTAGAATATACATTACAAAGAGGGTTTTAAACATAATAATTAGAATTCCTGCCTTCTAAAACTATGATAGCTTTACTGTGGAAAATATTCTGACCTTAATTTCTGTGTTGCAATATACAGCCCCTCCCAACCTCGGGGGAGGTTGGAGTAGTGGCGAGGAAAGGTCTTAGCAAACCAAAAATTTAGGAGCCTAAATAGTTAAGGAAGGTGTCTGAAACAGAATTTTCCAGAAGGGCAATGTTCCAAGCATGAACAAAATCTTGAGAGTTAAAAATATTCTTTACTAACTAGTCAAACTCCTTCTGTATTTGTATGTATTTCCCTCTGGAACAAAGGCACATATATATTTTTTAAACAGCAACCATTTCATTAAATGCTGACCTTGTGTTTGGCACTGTGCTCGGCACATTATATAGATTAGCTCATGCAGTCATCACAGCAGTTCTATGAAGTACTATGAGTATTCTTATACATGAGAAAACTGAGGCTTAGAGGTGTTGAGTATTTGGATTAATGAGGGACCAAACTAGGATTAGAAATCAGGCAATTTGACACTAGAAGCCATGCAAATAATCATCTTGGATCATATAGTGTATGGGGTTCTCTCAAGCACTGCCATGTATTTATTTTATAATAGTCTCAAAGTGAAGGGAGTTGTTAAGGTATGGATAGTTGAAATGGGAGAGGTCAGTGAGTTTCTTATTCCTTTCCCCAGTCCTATCTATCAATTCTCTTTGTTTAAATTGAAATATATTTGATATATTACATTGTGTAAGTTTAAGGTGTACAGCATGTTGGTAATGGTGTATAATCCTTTTGATATGTTCTTAAATTCAGTTTGCTAATATTTTATTGAGATTTTTTATCTCTATTTATCATGGATATTAATCTATAGTTCTCTTTTCTTATAGGATCCCGATCTAGCTTTGGTATCAGGGTAATTCTGGACTCATAGAATGCCTTTGGTGTTCTCAAAGTGAGAAGGATTGTTATTAATTCTTTAGATTTTTTAGTAGAATTCATCAGTGAAGCCATCTGTTCATGGAGTTTCTATGTTGAGAGGTTTTAGATAACTGATTCAATCTCTTTATTTGTTATTGGTCTGTTCGAATTTTCTATTTCTTCCTGATTCCATTTTGGTAAGTTGTGTATTTCTAGGCATTACCTAGGTTGTCTAACTTGTTAGAATATAATTGCTCATAGTAGTCTCTTATGAACCTATGTATTTCGGTAGTATCAGTTGTAATGTCTCCCTTTTCATATCAGGTTTTATTTATTTGAGTCTCTTTTTTTTGGGTTCTAGCTAAAGGTTTGTCAATTTTGTTTATCTTTTAGAAAAACCAGCTAGCTCTTAGTTTTGTTGATCTTTTCTGTTGTTTTTCATTTATTTCCATTCTGGTCTATATTATTTCCTTCCTTTTGCCAACTTTGGGCTTAACTTGCTCATTTTTTCTAGTTCCTTGAGACATAAAGTTAGGTTGTTCATTTTAGATCTTTCTAATTTCTTAATGTATACAATTATTGCTATAAACTTCCTTCTTACAACTGCTTTTGCAGCATCCCATAGGTTTTGCTATGTTGCTTTTCCATTTTGTTTGGTTCAAGGTATTTTGTTATTTCCCTTTTGATTTCTTCTTTAACCCATTGGTTGTTCAGAATGTGTTGTTTAGTTTCCTCATATTTTAGATGTTCTAGCTTTCTTCATTATTGATTTCTAGTTTTATACCATTGTGGTAGGAAAAGTTAGTTCAATCTTCTGAAATTTGCTAAGATTTGTTTTTTTGTCCTATCATATGATTTATTCTGGAGAATGTTCTGTGTGTGCTTTAGAAGAATGTGCTGTTGGAAGGAATGTTCTACATATGTCTGTTAGGTCCATTTGATCTAAAGTATAATTTATTTGCAACGTATTTTGTTGATTTTCTGTCTAGATGATCCATGGCCAAAGGTGGCATATTTAAGTCCCTTACTATTATTGCCCTGTCTATTTCTCTCTTTAGATCTGTTAATATTTGCCTAATATATTTAGATGATGAGTATGTATACTTATGATTATTATATCTTCTTGGTGTATTGACCTCTTTATCATTATATAATGACCTTCTTTGCCTCTTATCATTTTTGACTTAAGGTGTATTTTGTTTGATAGAAGTATGTCTACCACAGCTTACTTTTCGTTTCTACTTGCACGGAATATCTTTACTAGCCCTTCACATTGAAGCTATGTATGTCCCTAAAACTGAAGTGGGTCTCTTGTAGGCAACATATAGTTGGGTTTGTTTTATCCATAGAGCCACTCTGTGCCTGTTGATTGATGAACTCAATCTATTTACATTTAGAGTAATTATTGATATGAAAAGACTTATTATTACCATCTTATTGATAGCTCTCTGGTTGTTTTCTATTTCCATTGTTTTGTTTTCCCTTTGTTAATATGATTACCTTTTGAAATTGGTGATCCATTAGCTTTATAAACTTGGATGTCTAAGTTTTTCCCCAGGTTTGGGAACTTTTCAGCTATTATGTCTTTAAATAAACTCTTTGTCCCTTCTACCTCTCTTCTCTTTTTGGAACCCCAATTATTCTAATATTTTCCCTTTCGACTGAGTCCCTAGATCGCTCTTTTTTATTCTTTGTGTGTATGTGTGTTCACTTATGTTATTTCTAAACTCCTATCCTCTAAGTCACTTATTCTATCTTCCATCTGCTCTATTCTACTTCAGATGTTTTCTATTGTATTCTTCAGAATTTCTCTTTGATTCCTTTATGATTTCTATCTCTTTGGTAAAGAGTTCATTTTGTTCCTGTGTTTTTTCCCCTCTAATATCAGAATTATCTTTCTGCATTTTCTTGTAGTTCATTGAATTTCTTCAACACAGCTATTCTAAATTCTTTATCAGCTAGATCACAGCATTCTATAGCTTTGACTTCGATTATTGAAATTATTTATATCTTTTAGGAGTGACATATTTTCTTGATTTAACATGTTCTTTGTATTTTTGTGTTTCTATTTTCCCATTTGAAGTGGCAGACACTTCTTTAAATCTTTATTGGTTGTCTTCAGATGGGGTAGTGATCACTGGTGCTGCTGTATTTGGGGGTTCCTCAGCTTTTGAATGGTTAGATCTGCTCCACTCTCTTGCTCCCTCTTGCGGCAAAATTCTTAAGCTTTTACATTTCTCTTGTTTTTATAACTCACAAGGCTGACCACGGGAAACCTTCCCCACCCCCACCCCACCCCGCCCCCCAGGAGGTGACGCCATAGCTCCAGTTTGTGGTTTCTCCCTTGCCCACAGACCCTGATTCATTTTTCTGAGAGCACTGCCAGACCTGTTCTTGCCACGGCTCTCAGGAGCACTCGCAAGGATCTGCCGCAGAGTCAGAGAAGGTGTGGGTTTAGCACTCAGAGGTGAGGGGGGAGCCCACGGACCCAGCAGGGAGATTCTCAAGTGAGATACCTCCGAAGGCTTGGAAGTGGTATTACTGCTGAAGTCCTGATGTAGTCGGCAGGAATCATGTTCTTTAAATGTCCTTTGATATTCTTACCTGCTTCCTTCCCTCCCCACACCCTCCTCCCGGGAATGGAGGTTCTACCTCAGTACTCTTGGGCGCTGCTGGAGAGAAACAGGTTTCTCCAGCCATGACCCACAAAATTGAGGTAGTGGGACACATACAGCTTTCCACAACACCTGACAGCCCCACGCACTATCGCAGAGAGGTGCGGGCATTGTAGGGCTCTGGCAGTCCCCCGCTCCAGTATGTGCAAACTCTTATCCTTCCCACTCCAGTGACGCACTGAAATCTCCCCTCAGGCTGGCTGGATTTCTACATATTCTCTCCTGCCTGTATCTGAACAGGCCAGCATTCTTTAAGTTTCTTTTCTCCTACTGGAGTGAGCAGAGATGGAGCAAGTTTACTGACTTTCTTGGATCCTCAGCCTTTACCAGGTCTATTTGTCTATTTTTGAAAGCGCAGGTAGGCAAGAGTCCTCTTAGGTCCCTTAGCTTCGGTTGTTGGGTCCCACATCTCCCACTGAAGCACTATTGCTTGTGGATGGATATGTAATTAGTTGTTTTAAAAAGGGGGAAAGGAGAAATGTCTTACATCACCACCATGCTGACACCACTCCCTATCAATTCTTAGAGAGCAATCTATTAACAAAGGTAATTTTAACATAGAAATTATATTCTTCATGTTTTGTGATCTTACACAGGTAGTATCCGGATAGTTATCCTCACCTCTTCTTCACCTGCAATAATTGGTTATTCTTCAGTTTGATTCCCCTCTACATACATGATATATTTTAACATCTGATTTTGGAGCCTGAGTGAGCTGTGTTATCAGCACCTGGAAACCCAACAGCAGGGTCCTAGAGACTTTTTTTTGTGTGTTAGACTTCAAGGGACTGTGGAAGAATGGAAGATGGAGACTCTTTCTTTTGCCAGTTGATCTTTTGATGTGAAGAGCTTAAAATGACTGGAGAGCAGCTGTAGACTGAAGGTTAATATGACTCTTGCTGAGCTCCTGGAGGAAGCATTTTCTTTCTGAGAACCAAGAACTCTATACCCATAGATCCTAGAGTCATAAGGACAGGAGACACAAACTCTCCTAGTAAGACACTGGAGTGGTGTAAGTGGGGTCACAGCACCATATAATGGTTGTCAATTTAGGGTAAATGTTACATCCTGAGAATGTTGCTCCATCTCAGGGTATCATCTTCAAGCTGGTACCTCAGGTCTAACTTTTTAAAAAAGCAGTCCATTGCTCTATCAGTCTGCCAGCTTCTGAATTTGGCAGCAAATGACAATATCAATTGATCTCATGGCTCTAATTCACTGCTGCACCTCGTTTGATGTAAAGTGGATTCCTTGGGCCTTTGTGATGCTATGTAGGATCCTAGGTAGGTTGATCAAATTCTTTGTAAATGTTTGGATAGCAATGTCGGCTGTGGCAATGCAGCCAGGAAAGAAAAGCTCATACCTAAACTATGTGTCAGTTCTAGTCAGGAATAATTTAGTCCCCTAAGATGGAAGGGGTCCAAAGTTACTTGCCTTCAAGTGGCTGCTTGGTTTTCTCAAGGGAAGATGCTGTTATCAGGGGCTGAACACTGCTCTGTTACTGGTAGATAGGACATTTAACATAAGCAGTAGCTATATCTGCCTTGGTGAGTAGGAGCCCATGCTGTTGGGCTTACAGGTAGCCTCCATCCCTGGCTACTTCATTCAAGATTCCATTGTACCAAACACTGCAGTGTTCAATAACAGAGGCACACTGACAATCTGTTAAGTCATTCTATTTATTCAGTAGTGTCTTTTCTGTGATAGGTGATCTCTGATGGGTAACATAAGATTGATTCAAAACTCTTCACATTTTCATACTCACTCCTAAGTCTGTCCACATGCCTCTTCCCCAAACTTCTGTGTCTCCAATCTTCCAATTTTTCTCCTTCCAGGTCTTTGGCTAACCAGCCAAGCCATTAGCTATTGCCTATGAGTCCTATATACCTATTGCCTATGAGTCCCTGGGCCACTTTTATTTTCACACAAAGTGGATGCCCATGTAGAGAACCCAAAGTTCTGCCCATTGGAAAGATTTCTGCTCACCATTCTTTCCCTGGAGCTGAAGGAGATGTACTGGTCAACAGTAGATAATGAAATTGGGGCCAGAACTTGTGCAGCTTATTTGTACCCTCTGGCTCCATTCTCTCCCATGTACCACTTGCATCTTACTAGATTGTTGCTGGGTCTGCCTAACCTTATGGTTTTGTGAGTGACATATCCCAGTTCAGTTCTGGATATATGATCACTTCCATGATTAGATGCTTGTCTCAACCAGGGCCCAGAAGCACCCAAGGAACTATTTTTCAAATGGTATATAATTTTCCAATACAGGTAGGTAGTATGGTCTAATTGCAGACTCATAAGGGGTCTATGTTGTAACTCTCCAACTGGGGCATGCCATAAACACCACACAGCACCTCTGTTCTGAACCTTAGTCAAAGCTAGAAGCTAGCTATTTGTGTAAATGGGATGAACTAGTGTTCTCAGTATGAAATATGCTGCCTCCGGAAGCTGAGGAGGACTACCAACCACTGTTGCTTGCTTCTGAGTGGGAGAATTGTGAAATACAATACTTTGTTTTGAAAGGTATATCCTGGCATATCTTAGATTACTGGATCCCTAAAAACTCCACTGATATGGCAGGTCCCTGATCTACCCACAGAAGACAGGTATCTTATCTTTGATGTGCTTGCAACTCTTTGCTTATCCAGTTCAAATAACACAATGTTATCAATATGTGGACCAATGTGATAAGGTCTAGGTGATCCAGATCCTTTCTGACTATGCCTGAGGGGAGGAGAGTTAACCTATATAGAGCACTGTAGTATGTCCGGAATATGAACTTTCTGGTCCTCCCTCTTAACAGGAATGGAAAAGAAGGCTCAATGGCTACATACCATCTACCTAAGGCCTTGTCGATCTGATCTGCCCTAAGGAAGATATCACATCTGGCATGGCAGCTACATTTAGAGCCACAACTTGGTCAAATTTTCAGTAGTCCATTGTCATATTCCAGGATCCATCTGTAGGGAACAGATTGGTCAATTAAATGGATATGTAATGGAGGCCAGCATTCTTGCATCTTTTAGGTATTTAAAGGTGGCACTAATTTCTCTCTTCTCCTCAAGATGAATAATGCTATTGACTTAATATCTTAACTGAGAGTATGGGGGCAATTTCAAAGCTTCCACTTAGTCTTCCTTCCTTCAGTACTTATTTCATAGACTAAGAAACCACTTTGGAATTCTTCCCAAACAATAAGTGTGTCCATGACAGTCATATTCTGGGATGAGGAAAATGACCACTAGGTGGATCTGTGGACCCAGGGGACTCACCATGAACTAACTACACATGGGCCAAAACTAAATTTGTTACCTAGCCCCATATGCCTCTACTGTGATAGGGGCAAATGGGCGTGACAGTGTTCAGTCCCTATCGGTGTCAACTTGGAGACTGTGTCCAATAATCCTTGAAATCTTAGGTATTTTCCATTTCCCAGCATATTAGTTTACCCAAGTCAGTCTTTTTGGGTAAGCAACAAAAAAATCATTAATGTTGTGGTGTGCAGGGCCCTTCCTCTTTCTGTCAATCAGTGAGTTCTGGGCCTGAGAACTGGCCCAGGAGCAGAAACTGAACAAGACTTCATCACTTATTGTGGTAGCTGCACTCTGCCTCTTGATTATCCATTTTTTTTTCTTTGATTATATAGATTTGGCATTACCCTTACTGGAAGGCCATCTATCTTGTATCCACTAGTTTCATTAACTGTCTCTATAGCTCTCTGCAGATCAGGAACTTTGGCTGCCACCCTGACCTTGCAGTTAGTTCATTAAGATAACTTGCCTTGCTCTTGCCAGTTAAATGGTACAACCCATCATTTATTATTTCAGGATCTCACTCCCATTGTTATCAGCTCTGTAACACAATTTCCTACCGTCGGTCCTGACCTTCAGAAAGCACACTACTGACCTTGCAAATGATGCCAGTGTCCTTTAAATAGCCCATTCCTTATTGCTTTGATAAATGGAGGAACCTCTGGGCTTTCTTGCCTTACACACTATGTTCACTCTAGCATGCACACTTCTCTGAGTTTTTTATTATTATTATTCTTTCTTCCCCTAGTATGCCTTGGAAGTTCTGTTCTATTTCATATAGATAGGCCAAACTAAGCGGCTCAGGCTTTCTCCAGCTGTGTATCAGAGCTGTCTCTCCAAGTCCCTGCCAGAATGTTAAATCTTTTATCATTGAAGAGTGCTTATATATAAATTCTCTCTCAATCAACTTTATGTTCTGTTCCCACTGACCCAGAACTCTCTCAACTCCTCCGGGTTTATTTTGACAATGTTCTACAGCAACTTCCCTGGCCCATTTGTATTGTGTCTGGCTCCTAGTTATTGGCTTGGTGGTCAGGTGAGGCGCATCCTGAGGAGGGTGCTTGTTATCTTGCAAGGAAGAAGCTTCTGCATCCTCTTCAAGCAACGGTGAGGAAACGAGTGAGTGGGGGCGTAACAGGAAGACGTGGCTACTTCTGCAAATCCGTATCCAAGATTTTTGTCTGCATTAACCCAGATGTCTTTATCCCAAGTCTCAGGGTCCTATTTCTTTTGCAAACATGTCCCTGACCTTGGCTTAGCAGACATAATGGGGCTGGAATCCAATTTTCTCTTGAGCTCTGCCAATCTTACATTTAAGTCCTGGCCCTGACACTCAGCTTTTTCTGTCTTCCAGCTGTAGGAGATGAGTCTTTTTATATGTTGTCAAGGAGGCCCTCTGGATTCATATAGAACCTTTGACTGATTAATCATCCTCAGCATTTCTCTGATGCACTGATTACCCCCAACAACAGCCATCCAATTACACATTCTGTAATTAATTACCACCTCTCTTGAATTTCTCAAGTGCCTGGGACATTGTCCCTACCAGGGCATTTGTCCCTACCAGGGCATTCCTGGTATCCCATCCAGTTCACTACCAGTGAAAGTTTCAACAGTTACATTGCTATGGCATGCTACTGGGGATCCATGCTCCAGCTGTCACCAGTAATAGGGCCTCCACTGCCAGCCTGGCAGTGGATGATTAGCTCCAAAATCTCACTTTAGAATCTGCTTCCTCAGATCATTCTTGACTATAACTGTCTTATATGGGCTTCCTGGAAAAATAGACTGAGATAAAGATTTGCATGCAAGACATTCACTGTGGTATGTCATTGGGACCAAAGCCTGTGATGTCTGAAGAAGGCAGAATTGAAGCATAGGCAAGAGTTATATTTTAATGCAGTCACAACAAAGGCCTTGGCTGAACCCATAGGTAGCACTGGAGCAGGGATGGCCTTTCAGAGTTGTCTTGCCTTAGCCAAGGAGGCTGGGCTTTATAAGTTGGATATAGGATGTCACTGGAGAAGAGTCATGACCTCAGATGAAATAGCTCCCTCCAGGTGATGGCAATTCTCAGGAGTAATTCAGCCGCGTGCTCTCAGCTACCAACACTGCCAGCAGCTGAGGGAATGAGTGCCCTAGTCCCTGAGAATGTACCCCAGAGTATCCACTACAGGCTCCGAGGCAGTTTCTCCTTTACCCCACAATCCACACACACAGGCTCAGAAATGAAAAGTGTCATCAATGCCAGGATGACAGAAAATATTTTTTTTGGGGGGGGGGACAGGTCCTTTTATCTTTAGTGGTATGAAGCAGTGGTCTCCAATATTTTTGACACCAGGGACAAGTGCTCCTATGAGAATCTAATGCCTTAATGTCTGATGATCTGAGGTGGAGCTGAGGTAGTGATGCTAGCTCTGGGGAGTGGCTGCAAATACAGATGAAGCTTCGCTTGCCAGCTGTTCACCTCCTGCTGTGCAGCCCAGTTCCTAACAGGCCACGGACAGGTATTAGTCTGCGGCCTGGGGGTTGGGGATCCCTGGTGTAAAGTGTTTTAAAGTCATGTGAAGTATTTCCTTTCTGAGTGATTATGCTACCAACTCATTGTTCATTTGTATTGTTTTCAATTTTTAGGGATTTTTAAATTTTTTAATTTTGATTACTAATTATGTACAATCTTTACATGGTTCCAAAACAAGGTATATTCCAAGTCTAGCTTTTATCCCTATTACAGATGTTTTTAAAAATATATTTGGTTTATACTTCTATTTAAAAATACACACACACACACACACACACACACACACACACACTCATTCTCTCTTTTTCTTAATTGGTAGCATACTGTGATGGTTAATTTTATGTATTGACTTGACTGGGCCATGTGGGTGCCCAGACATTTGGTCAAACATTCTAGGTGTTTCTGTGAGGGTATTTTTTGTAAACGAAATTAACATTTAAATCAGCAGACTTAGTAAAGCAGATTGCTCTCCCTAATGTGGGTGGGCCTCATGTCATCAGGTGAAGGGCTGAATAGACTAAAGGCTGACCTTCGTCTGAGAGAGAATTCCTATTGCCTGACTGCCTTTGAACTGGAACATCAGCTTTTTCCTGCCTTCAAACTCAAACTATTTTATAATAAATCTCTTATTTTATTCAAAAAATATCAACATCACAATTTTAAGATATTTATTACTAAGAATTGATCCATGTGATTGTGGAGGTTAACAAGTACCAACATCTCCAGAGTGAGTTGGCAAGATGGAGACTGAAGAGAACTTAAGATGGAATTCCAGTCTGAGTCCAAAGGCCTGAGAACCAGGAGAAATGATGGTGTAGTTTTAGTCTGAAAGCTGTTAGGCTTGAGACCCAGGATGGTCCAATGTTTTAGCTTGAGCCCAAAGGCAGAAAGACAATGGCCCACTTTAAAGACAGTCAGGCAGGAGGAATTCTCTCTTACTTGGATGATGGTCCGCACTTTTAGTCTACCTAGGCCTTCAACTGATTGGATGAGGCCCAACCACATTAGGGAGAACCATCTGCTTTACTAAGTCTACTGATTCAAACATTAATCAATCAATCTCTCTCCCTCTCTCTCTCTCACGGTTCTGTTTCTCTAGAGAACTCTGGCAAACACACCATAGTATTTTTTATATTGCTTTTTTTTTTTTTACTTAACAGTATATTCTAAGGATCGATTTGTAGCAATATACAGAGACACTTCTTATTCTGATAGCTACACAGAATTCCATAATGTGGATGTAACCTAGCTTTTCAACTAATTTCCTTCTGATGGACATTTGGGTCATTCCAGTCTTGCTATTACAACTAGTGTTGTAGTTACTACAATTTATTCAATCATTTTCTTACATTTAAGATATCTCCAGTTTATTTTTTTGCTTTACAAAAAGTTGATACATCTTTGTATGTAAAGATGCCAAGGAATGCTATATGAATAGAGTCTCCAAAGTGGACCACAGGGTATATGAGATATATATTTTTAAAAATTTTCACAGAACTTTGCATATTCATTTACAAAAATGTTTCAGTAAATGACATTCCCACCAGCAATATGTGACAATTTTCATTTCCTCACAACCTCTCCAGCATTGGATGTTATCACTCTTCCAATTTCTGCTGATAGCTGAAAATAAAATCTGATTGCTCTTTTATCTTCCATTCCCTGACTACTAGTGAGGTAAATAAGCACCTTTACCTATTTACTGGTCACTGAAATTTAGTTTTCTATGACTCCCCTGTATCTGTCCTTTGCACATTATTGGGTTATCTTTTCCTTACTAATTTGTGAGTTCTCCGTAAGTCAGAAATATCAACCCTCCTTTTCAAATTATACCACTTAGTTTGCAGATCCATTAAAAAATCTTTTAAACTTTGTTATATACTTTAGTACAATAAAGCTCTTTCTTTTTGGGCATTCTACATTTGCCTTATAATATCTTATAAGGCAGTGTGGTAACCTTCTAAAAGCTACAATATCTAGTTCATTTACCCTAACATTCCATAGACACAGCTGTCTTTAAATATGATTATTTGAAAGAAGAGTATTCTCCTCACCCCAATTTTTTGTATTAAACACCAAAGTTATAGTCAGGTAAAAACTATTTCTATTAATAAAAAGGTTAGAATTATGTTAATAAACTTACAAAATAATCAAGCTAAATTTGTAATTTATTTAACCTTACATATATTTCCCAAATCTACTAATAAGTGTTTTCTTAGAGACATCCTTCCCTGAACCCTCCATTTTCCTGTTTCAATCTAAACGAATTGTCCTATAGGCCTGTTGCAAAGCTACAGTTCTGTGAATTTCCTTCCTCTTTCTCCTGTGCTTCATCTATTGGTTCCTAGACCCCATGTCTTTAATCATATATTCCTTTATTTTGGAGTTGCACATCTTTCAGCATCTTTCTAAAAGGGAATGAGAAATATATATTTTTTGAGGCTTTGCAACTATGAAAACATCTTCATTATAACCTCACACATAACTGAAAATTTGACCCGGCACAGAATTCTGGGTTTAAAATGATTTCTCTTCAGACCTTTGAAATCAGTTCTCTTTGTCTTTCGATTTTTGATCCTCTGTGACCTGTTTTAATCCCTCCCTCCCCACAGATTTTAGGATCTGGACCTTATCTCTGATGTTTTTTAATTATGCAACCAGGTTGTTTGGTATAGGTCCTTTTATCATTCATTGCCAAATGCCCTGCGGGTACTTCAACTGGGCACTCATATTCTTATGATCCATGTAATCTTTTTAAAAAGGTGTTTTTAAAACAATTTTCTTCCTTACATTTATTTTGCTTTATTATTCCTGTCCTGAAACTCCTACTGATCACATATAGTTGATTACCTGGAGTGATCCTCCAATTCTTTTCTTTTCCGTTTGTTTTCTTTTCTACTTTCTGGGAATCCTCTAAACTTTCTCATCCATTCCTTTGTTGAATGCTCAATTTTATAATACTTTAAAATATATCCAAGAGTTTCATCTTGTTCCCCAAATGTTCCCTTCTTGCTCCTATTCTTGATTTTATTTCCCAAGGTATCTTAGCATGGGTTCCCTGAAAGCAGAGTCTGTGAAAAAGGCATATGCACAGGCAATTTTAAGGGGAATGTCAACCCAGGAAAGTGGGGACTAAATGTAGGCAAAACAAACAAACAAAAGGATGTAGGCAACTGGCTCTCAATCCCCTGGGAGTTTCTGAGAAATCTTTTAAAAATATTCTTAGATCTCTTGTCTAAGATAGAAAAAGAAGTACCTATTCCACTCACAAGTGTGTTAATTTTTCACTACCAACAAATTGTGAATACAAGAATGTCAAAAGGGTTCTTGCAACATTCCAACTGGGTTGGCAGAGAAGTCCAGGGCAGAAAACAGGAGTTTATAGCTAGAGCCAAAACATGGCAAGGTCTAACTGTAGTTGGGTGTAGCTGGTCCAAGACCATGAAGAACTGGTTACTGCAGCAGTGGCTAGAGTAAGTGCTGGGACCAAGAAGATTCTGAAGTGATACACAAGGAGTATCTATACTGGGGCCAGAAATGACAATTTTACATTTTTAAAATGTCTTTCCTATTAATTTGATTATGCTGTTTGCATAGGTCTCTACCTCTCATATTAGTAGCACTTAAGTGTTTGATGATCTGTGCCTGTCTGCTCATATGTGAGGCCCTAAAAACCTGACAGGAAGGTCTATGTGCATGGGAGAGGCTTTTCAATAGGACTTTAGTGGAGGATGATACAGATATTCCATATCAATGGGGAAATTTAAAACATCATTAATTGTAGGATTTTTCTCATGGGCTAATTTCTCTGTGGAATAGGCTAGACTCTCCTGCCGAGAATAGAGTGGAGTGGGTTATAAATGTGGATGCCAACAATCTGGCTGCTGTGAGGGAAAAGTGAGTTGAAGTTCCACCAGTAAGAATGTGGTCTTTAGGGTAATCTCCTGGCTCCTAGTTCAATACCCTGCTATCAGCTGTGCTTGCACCCGTAATCTCCTGCAGGCATGAATGAGAGGCAATGGCAATTACTAAGGTTTGTGATGTGGTGAAGGGGATAGACTTCTAGGTATTTCTATTTTCAGTCCCACTACTATCTCCACTTCTAAAATCTGTCAGGGTTTGTAGTGTAAATCCACATACTTCCAGTTATTCTACTGCCAACTTAAATCTCAGCTTTCTCAGGTTTGCTCAGTTATATACCATCATTCATAAGTTTTCCAGCTTCCAAAATTTTATAGCTGTTATCATTTGATTTTGTCCTTTTGGGTCTATATTATTTAAAAAAAGTTCCTTACTGCCACTTTAGTGTGGTTTGAGAGAGTGCTAACGTAAATATGTTTCATAATCTATATTTAACTGAAAATTTCTGCCCTGCTACTTCCCTAAACATTATAAAGTTTACAAAGTTATTTAATATCCCTTATTGTACCATCCATGAATAAACACTCTGAGTGATTTTATAGCAAGGACCATTAAATAACTCACTCTCTCTTTTGCCCATTCTGCTATTAGTTCCTTGTTGTTTTTCAAACATCTCAAGCATGTCTTTTCATCTCTGGGCCTTGCCATTTGCTATTTCCTCTGTCTGAATTACTCTTGCTCCATGAATCCCCATGACTTCCTCTTTACTTCTTTCAAGTTTTCACTCAAATGTTACTTCATCAGAGATGTGCTCCCCTATTCACTCTATAAATCACAGAGGAGGGGGAAAGAAAGAAGGAAGGGTGATTGGATGTCTGGGCATTGCATTTCACAAAATATAACGGGAAATGAAACCCTTTTGACTGTTTATTGAGGTTAAAGTATGATCTTGCCCAGAGGTTTCCCTAATTCTGGCACATCTTAACCAAACAAAAATAATCTTCCCATACTTTTTTCCAAAAAAGCAAAGGAAAAAGAGAAAGGAGGAAAAATATTGCCAGGCACTCTGTGTGGAACTGTATATGACTCCATGAGAGCAGGATTTATTAATCTAGCACAATAAGCATTTAAACATTTGTCAAAGGACTGAAGACCAGGGATCACCCTGAATATTCTGCTTTGCATAACCTTCCTCTAAGACTTGACCCAACGGTGAACTGATGGACCTCCCAATAATCACAGATTGAATTTCCTGTTGCCTCAACAGAATGAGGCTTACGTTCAGATTAATTTTATTTAGAAAAAATAAAATGGCTTTTCTTATATCCCAGAGTTCCTGGAGTAAAATTTGTACATGCCACGAACTTAAGGAAATGTTTCAAAGAGATCATTTGGAAAGGAAGGACTAGATCTGTAAGAAAAATCTCGGTCTAGTTAAAAGAGGAAGCCCACTCATGGTTCACAAGATATATAAAACCAAATGAAAAATGTGGGCCAATTAAGAGAAATCAGAATATGAGAATGTTAGGACCTAAGAAAATAGTTTAGCTTTGACTTTTTGATGGAATAGTCGAGTGTAACGCTCGTGGATTTTGTGTTCAAAAGCAACTATTTGCTGAAATTATTTTTCATTATCCGAGCAAGAAGGAATCAGATGCAAGGTTTAAAACTATATGTATAAAACAGATTTTAAAATTTTTAGAAAAATATTTGTCATCTCCCACTCTAGATCTCAACCTACACAATGTGCTATGAGATACACCACTCTTGACTGTGAAATAACTGAGCTTTAGAATAATTCAGTGAGTTTCTGATTATTAAAAAAAGAAATATAAATTTAAAAAATCAACATTAACACCTGCTTAACAATGATAAAATATACTTTTATTTACTTTGTTGAATCAGAAGATCATAAAAAAATTATTGCTAAAGTAGATATCAGGCAAACAGAAAGGTGCTTTAGAAGTCCAGTTACCTTGGAGTTTATTTAAACTAAGAGAAAAAAGTCATAATGTTTTCATGCAATACATACTTGATTCTTTAAATAACAATTGTGACAAATAACAAAGAATTAAGGAATGCTGCACTGTGATCCATACAAAACACCGACATTTTAGGTTGTACATAATTTAAAGAAATGTCTCAAATACTTTTCAAAATACTGACGTAGCCAATATATAGAGGCATGCCTTAGGTGGGCATAGGAATGCAGTTTAGAAAAAAAAAAAAAAGAAGAAACCCACACTGGAAATAGTCAATTCCTTGAAAATCACTGAGCAAGAAAGCAACATTAAACCGCGATACCGATTTTACACAACTTCTATACAGTACCTTGACTTAAATCCAAGAGCAAAAGTTAAGACTCTCCTCCTCTATTTTTGGTAAACAACTGCATGGTAAACTTAGATGACTTTTCCCCCTGGATTTTACCTGGGAGTGGCCTTTTAAATTTTTTATTTAAAAGAGGGCAGGTTTGGCACTTTTATACTGATGTCACCAATGTTAATATTTCTTGGGATCTCAGGAAGATTCATATTCTTTACAGCTGATACAGCACGGGCTGGAGCTCCTGCTAAGCCAGCCTGTATACAGAAGCAAATAAAAGAAAAAGAAAATGTACAACTCAGATGTAGCTCATTAAAAAATACTAAAAATGGAAGACAAAGATAAAAGATTTTCAAATAACAAGCTTAGACAAGATGGCAGTTTGAACTGGTATGGGATGGTTACTTTGAAATACTAATCTATAAAGAGAAAACAGTTGACACATTAAAAATATAGTGAATACATGCAATGATAACAATGTAAAGATTTAATACAAATTAAACTGTACTTAGATATTATATACAATATTCAAAGGACAAAAGCTAGATCTTCACTTATATCTTGATTTAACTGACGATAAGCATGAAATATAGTTTACATTAGTTTCCTTATTAAACATCTCTTGTAACAATCATGATATATTTTGGGGTTTTTGCTTTTAAAAATGGCATTTAATAATGATATATGCTGTGAAATAAAAACTAAAAGTACTAGATCATCTTGGTTTAGTTTCTTTACTTAGGCTAACTCCTTAAAACATTTCAAAACAAAAATTTTTTAAAATCATTTTTTAAAACTGTAGAGGCTAAACTTTTCCAGGGAAGTTCTAGAACATTTTTTAAAATCAGGCTTTAAAGTAAAGCCTTAATCCAAAGAGAACCATTTTGTCTAAAAATGAAACTGCAACAAGAGGATCAATCCAACCTTTGGTGCATAAGTAAAAATATTAATGATTAAAAATATTTTGTCATATTAGGTAGATTCAACAACATATGCTTAGTTTATAAAATACAAATGTAAAGAATGGCATAAATGCAAAAGATAGTGTGTATATATACATATATTTTTAAAATTTCTAGTACCATTAGTGTACAATATTTGGCTTTCATATGAATAGGAAAATTTATAATTTTGTTAAGTAATTTTGAAAGAAAATATACTTAAAAAATAATGAATATATATAATTTTTTCTCAAATGGCTACATCAACAGTCTTCATATTTTAAGGTTTAATTTATATACCAATTAAATTTCATCAAATTTTATTTAGGCTATATAATAAAGTAAAGCCAACAAACACATCTCAATTCAGTGGCATACATCATCTTGCACAAAAGCAGACAACAAAAACAAATCTTCCATTTTGCTTAGATAACATGTATGAGACAATGCTTGTGTAATTAGAGACACTAGTTTTAAAGTCCCTTTTTGTAATTTTAGGGTCTTTTCTCTTATGCAATCCTACCTCTTTAATTAAAAAAAAAAATAGTAATAATAAAGCTGTTACCTGAGAAAAATCTTGACTGATACAAAATAGGCCAGTGTAAACTATTTGCTGAATAAAGGATACAAACATTGTTAAGCAATGAAATAAAAGCCATGGATTATCAAGTCAGAATTGGAAATAAAAGAAAAATCAGTAAAATAGTATTAATAATAAATATGGTCTGCATAGACAATGATAAGGGGTGATATGGATGAATACTCCATACCCAGTTATAGACTGAATAGGGCTGGGAATTCAATTTTTGTAATTTAATAGGGGTTAGTTGTTTTTGATGGATAACTAAGAATTTGATTGACCTCTACATTTATACCTACCTGAAGTAATGCAGTTTTTGTTATACCTCACTTCCTTCCCACTGCCCCAAAGATGGCGATACAAACAAATATTACTTAGGGCACCATGAATCATATTCAAAGGGGTCTGTCTTTAACTTGATCATTTCAAGTTCAATGTTTAGCTACCGAAATTTAGAATGGTTTAGGATCAAAGAAGAATTCAAGTCAAATAGCTTTACCATCTTGTAGGCTCTCTTCCTTTTATCAGGAAGTATGTTGTCTGCTAAGGGAACAAAAATTATTTTATAAACTTAGACATCCTGGAGCTATTATTATCATTTTCCAGGCAGAAGAATTTTGTAATTTTTTATAAATAACAAACCAACTTGCCACTATTTTTACTTTGAAATTTCTATACAGGGTACAAATGATGAGCAGACTATAAAAAGCATTGTTAAGATATTTGAATATAAATATCTTAAGAAGTATGATTAGAGGATTTTATAAGTAAGAGAAAAGGCAGAAATGTATGTATGTGTATATGTATATTTTATTGGATGCTATGATTTATATTTACAGTTAAAAGTTTTTTCAGTATTAAATTAAATGTAATTGTCAAGAAGTCTTCTTTTCCATGATATCCTGTACCATGAACAGCTAGCTAAATTAAACTTAAGCAAAGAAAATGAGAATAAAAATTCATTGTTATATTTTATTAGATTAAGTTGTTTCTTTGACCAAAGATGGTGTTGATTGTTGGCTGCTACTGAGAATACATAAAGTCAATATAACAACTGATTTAAATAGCATATATGTGCCAAGTTCTTATTATGTAAAACCAAAAGAAGTTTCTAAGTACAACAAACTATAATTCTTCTAAAACATAAGCAGCAAGCTATAGGCATGCAAAGGATGGTAACTATTCAGAACACGCAAATGAATTAAGAGAATCAAATTATTTCTCAAGCATGTTCAATACGTTTGTGTAGAATGTCATGAATTTAAATGTTACGAAATTTAAAAATTGTAATGTGTATGTCAATTAAGTTTTAATTAAATTAGCATTTTAAGAAATCAGATTCTACAGAATACAAAATGTAAAAAAAAATACTAGAAGGATTGATATCAGTAACTAGATATTTAAATGAGCTATCGATGTTTATAATAAAAACTTATGGTTTTAAAAAAAGACTTCATATTATCAGGTGGTCAACAACTAAATTGCTTTAAAATCAATTTGATTTTCAGGCTTCCATGAAAGTGAAGTCTGAAACATTTTTATTAAAGGACAAAATGTAAAAAGTAATTTGCCATAGGAAATCAGTTCGCTAACACAAGGTATAAAGTAATTTTCATCTTAGTTAAGATTTTTTTTTCAGTAAGATATACTCAAAGCAACAACACTCAAATTTTTGAACACTCAAATTTATAAAAATTAAGTTCACATGACTTGTTAGTAGCAAATACAATTCAAAATGTAAAAATAAGATATTTCTGACAGTACAACATAGTTCTTAAAGATTTAAGATTACACAGTTGACACGAGCAGAAATAAAAAGAATGAACTCCTACTGGAGAAATAACTTGCTTCTACCTACATTATCTCACTCGAGCACCACCATGGCAGGTAAACTGCAGCGACTCCACTAACGAAAACAAATATGTGAATCCAAAGCAGTTAAAGGTATGAATTGGATGGAAGTATGAAGTACAGTATATAAAAGAATGGTAATGTTTTCTCTCCCATGAGATTAAATAAATTAACAGAATTAAGAGAAAGAAAACAAAATGAAGTCTGCAAGTATACCAAAATGAGGCCAAACAGATAGAAGACTTATACAGACATACTCTTGAAAATTTCAAGCACTGGAATCACAAGGATAGTAATGGATGGATATGATTTGTTTTTTATTTTGTTTTTAAATTGCCAGACCCAAAAATAAACAAAATATGTGCAAGCAAAACTGAAAAAGCAGTATTACTAAAATATACTTCAAAAAATCTGAAAGCTCCCTTTTTCTCATGCAAAAACAATTTACTTTCTCGAAGGGAAAAGTAAAGAATCTAAATATTTATTTCATCTAAGACATAAAATACCATCCTACCATCTTAAAATATTTTTTTCAAGCTTGAAATATAGCATAAGAAGATGGTAGGTTGGAATAATTTGTACATACTGAAACCTTCACCCACCCTTCCTGCTGGAAGTTGCTATATGCACATTCATAATTTTGACCTAATAACAAAGTGAAAGAACATCAACATTAATAAACACAGTATTAAATGGTTTCAGACTCAAAATCATTAACAAAATAATGGCAGATTTTAAAAGCAGGTTTGGAACAAAATAGAAAATGTCAATATTTTAATTTCTGAATGTAAGACTGAATAACTTTTAATCTGGGGAATTATGATAGGCTTGCTCTTTGCTTTTTTAAAGGCAGTGCTTTAATACTGCAATTATAAACAGATTAGAAATGCTGATGACAATCCTCTGATGAGCAAGAACGTGGCATTTAAAAATTTTTACATCAAAATTAGAATATTTAAAAATTTTAAAACCTTCCAAATTCTAGTCATTTTATATAATCTTCATTTATAGATTTAATTTCAAGCACAGAATTTGCCTGTGTGAAATAAATATAGCCAACTAATGCCATTCATGGATTTAATACAACTCATTTTGACCATTATGAGTGACCTCGAGGTCCTCACCATAATTCTGTAAATAAAATAACCATATGTATGTCATCATAGAGGGGCAGAACTAACTCATAAGATGACTGTCAACATCTATGTCATAGGCCCACTTTTCTTATTCTACACTGTTTGAAAAATACATACTTGGTTAAAAGAAAGCAAGCTAATTACTAGTTCCAGGTATGGAAGTTAAGAGACCCAAGTGGTTGATGGTTCTTTGCTAGAAAACAGCAATTTAACATAAATTAAAGACAAACATAGAAATTGGCAGTAATTTGGATCAATGAAGTGAATGACATCATTACATATTTTGTATTCTAGAGATTAATATGGTTCCAGGGACCAAAAGTGGTAGCCCCAGCTTCATGATACAGGCCATAATCTTGGGATAAGAAATTTTAAAGCCACCTGTCTGCTGCTGCTTCTCAAACACATCCAGAAAGTGATAATTTAGTGGCTAAAAAGCAATGCCAAATTCTCAGTGACATTTTCTTAATTAGTAAGGTATGTAATCTAGCTTGTTAAATTTATAGATTTTCTTTTTCCTCCATGAGACTCAATAAAGTATTTTTATTTTGAAATTTTTTAAACAGGGGCCTATAAATATTTTCATTTTTCCTGAAATGGCTTTGTACAAAAAAGTTGTTCATCATCATCTACATGGAGATTTTTCAGAAGTAATTCAGTTAACTTATGGTGTGAAAAATGCACAGGAAATACCAGAGAAAATTTAGTTTTGTAAAGCCAGGAGTCTATAAAAACATTTCTTATACTTGCCAATATGCTTTGCAAAAATATTCAAGGTTTACAATATTTTATTGAGACTTCTTATGACATGTTTGGATGTCAGAAGGTTGCTATGGTGGAAATCCATTTTATTTTGGTCAATATATTTAATTCCAATTTTTAGAGCATTTAATTCAATTTCAGAAGATTTCTGATCTTGCTTTTTGTTGGCCATTTTGAATATGCACCTGTTAATCAAAACTTGTAAAAACAATTCTGTTAAGACTTAAGACCTGAAAACCATTCTGGGTGGAAAAAAGGTACTATTTAACAGTCACTGTTCTAAGCCTTCACTGCTTTTCATTTTGTATGCAAAACTCTGAAGGTTCAGCTTTTGGTTTTTAAATTCACAACTTCTAAAACCTAGTAGGCAATTTTATGTTAGAATCCTTAACTTATGAAGATGGAGAAAAAAAAATCTGTGAGAAATTAAGATTGGTTCTGCCATATGATGCTCAAAATAAACTCTAAATTTTAATATATAAATTGTCATTTCTACAAAATGTAATTTGTCTTTTAAATGACAATGTTTAAAAAAAAATTTAACTTTCCTTTTACAATGCAGGCAGACAAAACAGAACAAACATGACATCAATGGTTACTAGTAAAATACACTAAGTCCAATAAAAGATGAAGAAACTACAAGGAGAAACTAGAATGGAAAATAGGCTACAGGGACTATATGGGTTCATTAACACAAAGAATTTTTGAGTCTGGCCTAAATAATTAATTGCCTTTGACATCATTTTGCTTTCCCCTTTGTTAAAGTACATTTTTCTCAAAGTCAGCAATACCTTGTCTACCTGTCCTGTCTGGGAGATTGAAAGATAAAGGTCTGTAAGAGAGAAGAACGGAAAGAGCTAGAAAGATCAGGATGTTCGGAAAAAAGAAGACTGACTTTTAAAAAGTAGTGACTAAATTCAGACCCATTTATGCATCTTAAAAATAACATGAAATACATAAAAACTAACAAGTGTCCCCAACCCCCACCCCTCTTACCTCCACCCCTCAGGGAGTCCTTTCATTCCTGGGCAGATTCCTGGTTGCCTGTTACACTTCCCCCAATCCCACCAACCTCCCCAGCTTAAACCCTCCTTTTCCAAGATCCCAATGTTACAATAAACCATTTCTCTAACAAAGCAGGATACATGTAAAATACATTCAGAGCATATCTTTGCTGCTTCTCTCTTTAAAGATCTAGGTGATCTTTGCTTCTACCTGTCTAGGTATTGAGAATTAAACTGATTCACTCTTAACTGTCACTGAAAATATACTACCTCTAACCCAAAATAATAAAACCTTTAATTTCTGACAAACTAAAGGCACCTAGATATTCACATTATTCTAAATATTACTTAAATTTTAAAAATATGATAACTAGGTCTTGCCATCAATCATGATACTCTGAATTTTCATTCTTTTTTGGTAAGTTTTTGCTTACATAATAAATTTTAACTAAAATTTGGTAAGAGTCAGCTTAATAAAAAATTATAGTTTGCTCCTGAGTAATTTTGGATTATTCTACAGTCATTTGTTTGGTAGATATAACCAATTTAAGAAACATGGAAGTGGAACCCATATGAAAACTTTTGACAATTCAGTGTGTCTGGAATAAAGCTGGTAGCATTCCAAATATACTTAAAATATATGAAAATTATTGAAAAATTACAAAGTCAATGTTATTTTTCAACACAATTTCTTAAAATATGATCAGGACTTAATGGCCTCACCTTGACTCAATATCCTATTTTATAACTAAAGTATTAGGAGACATCACATATAGAGAAACACTTGATAAACATATAATGTTGTGGTTTATCCCCAATTGGATTTAAAACACACTTTCCTGTAAAGGAGAAAAAGGAAAACTAACCTGGTAGCAAATAATAGCTGACTATATGTTAAAAGAAAAATAGAAAGTATTCGCTAATATTCAAAACCATTTTAAATAGCATTGTTTCTGTAAATGGATTTTTAAGTTATAGTTTCTTATAACTATTTCCATCAAGAATCTAAATTCTGCATTTTACTGCTCTTGATAGATTTAAAAAACTAGTCATTAACAAAGTCATACTGGACAATCAAAAAGCAAATATTCATTATTATAGGTCCTTCATGACTTCTGTCAATATTATATATAGCAAACTAAGGAGAAAAATTTTAAAAAGACACAAGAAGGAATTAAATTCCTGCAAATGTGAAATTTCCAGAAAAGAAGTCAATACATTTTTACAAATGATTACAAAGAATATATAAATTACTACATATCCATTCATTTTAGACTGATTATTAATGGATTGTGTCACTGTCTCTTGACATTTAAAATCTACATCTATACAGTTTTGTAACACAAAGTTTAACAGATTACATAATTTTCAAATTATCATTTTACGACTTTAAAAACTATAGCTTAGAGTTTATAGTAAATCTTTTACTACACTTTAAAATACATTGCAAACAAACCACACTAAATATTCTAAGTCCTTTTCTTAGTCCTAAAACAAAATTTTTCTATTAATCTAGTTTCTGTTTTCCCTTTTCAAAAACAAATATTTTTAAAATTGGCTATACAACAAGCAAAAGATATACAGTTACCTAAAAGAGTCAATTTTAAGCTCTTTACTGTTACAAGTTTCTCCTTTGGGAAACAAATAGGGATGGTAAATTGAGATAAGAAGAAATATAAGACTATTTCATTTTAAATAAAACATTGGAGAATGTTTTTATACAAAGCTTCAACTGTTTCTAACCCTCAGATTTCAGATTGTTCACCATCATGTGTTTTATTCATTTCGAATGAGCATAGCATTGTATTAAACTGATCCTTTAAAGTGCCAACAAGATAACTCTTTAGAACTCACCTGTTGTAAATTAATGATAGCATATTTTTAATATCTTGCTGGCTTTTATAGTAATATTGACGCTATTTCAACCAAACACCTGAATCTGTACTAATAATTATAAATAAGTATATTTTCCTAATCTGAGCTATGACTATAAATACCAAAGATAAAAGTATCCTCAAACAAGTGTAGTGTTGAATGAGACATCAAGACCACTCATCTTTCTAAACCTCTTCTATAGTAATAAACAACAAAACTAATGTGAACTTGAGTGGCTTACCTACAATATCTGTTACTAACATTTAGCCTAGTACATGAGGGAAGAGTCATTAAAATTCTAGAGTAAGATTTTATACAATGCTAAAGTGCTGGTTGGTTCTCATTCATCCAATCTAACAGCACAAAGTTAGCTATGTATTAACTAACTAAATCTTTCTCTTATAGAATACAATAAAAGTCATAAATACGTGTCTCACTGAATAAAATGTGACTTAGCAAACTTCTGAGTGACCTTTGGGAAAGATCTAAAATTAAAAGATTAAGGCACTGAATTTCCTTTTTCAATAAGTAATCAGGCTTGCTAAGCACCTATTATAACTTCCTCTTGAGAATTCCATTGCCTTGCATTTCCTTTTCCAGAAATAATTTTGTAATGCTAAATATTAGTTCTAAGATTTCTTTGATAATTACTGACTAATGTTTTATAAAGTAAATATTGATTCTGTTTTTCAAATAATTAATTTCTTTTTTAAGCAATAGAATTTGGAATTGTGTTAATTATCCAAGGCAGTTATGACCATGGCTAAAAGAAGAAAGCACAAAACTATTTGGTGGATAGTAGCCACAGAACATTTAACATACTAAAATTTGTATATTCCATTTTTAAAAACTGAATAAGCATACCAGCTGTACCTAAAGGGTGATACTGAAAGACAAACAGTGAAAGCTACAAATCATGCATAATTTATGATCATGCTTACTATCTTTATTAACTAGAGCACCTTCCATTCTTACCTCAGATTTCTCCAGTTTATTTTGTGCATCAATTTGTGTAACAATCTCATTCATGTTGGTCTCCAATACCATTCCCCCCATCACCATTTCTGCAAGAATATTGTGAACCTACAGGAAAAAATAATACACACTCATAAAGCAAACTCACTACAAAAACACTCCACAATTCCAGTAATTTTTGTTTCAAATACTGCTGTATCTATTTGATACGTATGAGGTATAAAAGAAAATAATTTGGAGTAAAGGCTCATAATCTACTTTCGTCACTACTGTGAAGCTGAAAGCAGTTAGTTATATAACCTCTTTAAGTCTTAATTTAATGGGCTGGAAAACAGATAATAATATGCTCAAGGTACTTAATGAAGCTATGTGGCATTACTATAAGCTCTAGATTGAAAAACAATAAAAATTTCTTTTTATTGTAGATACTTTAATAATGCTTTTACCTCATAGCCCTCTCTATATGAAATACTGAGATTTCTTTATATCATCGAATACATCTTAAAACTGAAAATAGCAACTTCTATTGGGGAGAAAAAAAATATAACTCAGGTGTTTCTTCATACGGTATTTATTGAATCAAAAATCACCATTTCAAAGCTGAATTAAGTTTCACAGGATAGTATACTCTGCAATAATTATTTTTAAATAATGTGTTGGCATTAAGAATGGAAATTTTGAAATCAGATATAAATACTGGCTCTATGATTAGTTATTAGCTATATGACCTTCAGCAGTTACAAGACCTAAGTCTGTTACCTTAAACTGTAAAAAAGAGCTGGAAATGGTATAGGATTATCATAAGAATAATTCATGTAAAGTGCTTAGCATAGCACCTACAGGTATTGTAATAATTTTATTTTTAAACAAAAAATTTTTTTAGTTAAATATACAATTGTTTTTCATTCCTTTATAAGATTTTGTGCACATGTATTCAAGATATTTAAAATATCCTATCATTATTAATTTTTCATTATGGCTAGATGAAGACCTCATGAACAAATTTTGAATAAAGAGTTACAGAAATTTCCTAGCAAACACCACAAAACCAGAAGCAACAATTGTTTTTAAAAACTAGTGATAAATATCAACACTTCTACTACTATCCTTTCTGTTACTAGATACCATTTATTAAAAATGTATTTTGATTCTGTACTTATAGTATCTGATTTAATTCTCACATTAACCTTTGTTAAAGCTGAGAGAATAAACCAGCTTACTCAAGACACATAAACTAATATGTGACAAACTAACAATTCAAACCTAAATCTGAGTGATCCAAATCCAATTCCTTGTTTTCTTTTGTTAACGATAATGAAATTTGTACAGCTAATTAATTTTAGTTATAATCGATGAAAATTCAATTCAACACCAAGAAGATAATTAGGTGATAAAATAAAATACTTTATAAAAGCTAATAAGTACTGCATGCAGGAAAAGTGTTAAGAAAGAAAGGCCATGGATAGCTGGCAGATTAATTAAAACTTCTCTTTTAGCAGAACTTCTTCTCTTCTTTTCAAAACAAATTCTCATGAGAAAGCACAATTTGTAATGTTGATAAAAATGTCACAACTCCATACCCCTCCCCCATATTTTGCTGGGGCTTTCTCGTGAGTTCATCCTTATATAAACTGTACCACTGCCTTTCCAAAAACATCTCAGAACATGAGCACAGAGCAGTGGAAACCATAAACTTCAGTATCACAGAAACATCTACCAAGTTTAGAGGTATCAAAACATGAGCAGCCTGCAAATGTAGATCATATCCATGAAATTCTAAGACTGTATGTCAATTTAAGAGATAAGAACTAAGGTGTACATTTGTCCTCAAAGTAAAAATAACTTCTATGAAAGCAAATTTAGAAATTCAGAAGAGACAGAAAACAGAAATGAAGAGCCAATAAACTAAATCCTTAAAGAAATGTAATCTCACTTATATTATAAAGATAATAAATGCCTAAAGATTGTATTCTTGGTGAGGAGGTACTATACATTATGTAGAAATTCAAAGAGATAAACAGTATGGGAATGAGAACTATTAACTGGAAGGTTATTCCTTTATTATTAAGGTTATAGTGTTCAAAGTAAGGTATGTCACGTGAGGAGGAGAAATTTAGCTTCTTCAAGACATAAACCATAACTTATTTCATTTTAATTTTTTTAAAACTCAATATAGGCAAATGATTAAAAGTTCAAGCCATAAAGAAACTATGTATGAACAATAATACCGTCCACCACCCTTTGAGCCTGTTATTAGGTCCCTCTATCCAAAGATAATCAGTTAATTGCATCTTATACATCCTCTCAGAAATTTTTTATGCATATACTTATATGTGTGTGTGTATATATATGTATAATTTACACAACTGAGGTCACACTATATATATATTTCACAATTCTGCAAGAAAATAAAAAATGTGTTAAAAGTTAGAGGCAGGAGAGAATGAGGATGTGAATTAAAAAAATAATAAAAGATACTAGTGCCAGATATATGTATAAGAATAATTAATGACACTTTGTTGGTTAAAAACAAAGGCACAAAAATACAAAACTGTAAAAGTCATCAATCTATACTATTCATTATCACACTTCTAAAAATGAGAGATGTACAGAACACTCAGAAATATAGATTATTAAATGAAAAAAGGAGTGAGGCAGAATATCTATAATATGGTTCCACTGAAGTTTACAAAAAAAAATTATACACATATACATGTGATACTTGGACATAGCCAAAAAAAATCTGAAAAAAGCATGTAAATATTTTTTTAAAAATACTACTTTTTAAGAATAGTTTTAGGTTCACAGTAAAATTGAGAGGAAAGGTACAGAGATTTACCATACATGCAGCCCCTCTCTCCAGAGCATATCTTCCCCATTATTAACATCCTCCACCAGAGTGGTATATTTGTTAAAACTGATGAACCTACATTGACACATTATAATCAAAGGTCACAGTTTACCTCACGGTTCTCTCTTAGTGCTATACATTCCATGAGTTTAGAAAAATATGTACTGACATGTAGCCATCATTATGGTATTATACAGAGTATTTTCGCTGTCCTAAAAATCCTCGGTGTTCCACCTATTTATCCATCCCCCTCACTTCCTAACCCTTGGCAACTACCAAAACTTTTACTGACTCCATCGTTTTGCCTTTTCCAGAACATCATTTAGTTGGAATCATATAGTATGTATCCTTTTCAGATTTGCTTCTTTCACTTAGTAATACGCATTTTAAGGTTCTTCGATGTCTTTTCATGACGATATTTTATTTCTTTTTAGCGCTGAATAATTTTCCATTGTCTGGATGCAACACAGTTTATCCATTCATTTACTGAAGGACTCTTTGGTTGCTTCCAAGTTTTGGCAATCATAAAAAGAGCTGCCATAAACTTGTATGTGCGAGTTTTTGTGTGGATGTTTTTAGCTCCTTTGGGTAAATAACAAGGAGTGTGACTGCTAAACGGTATGATAAGACTGTTTCATTTTGTAATAAACCACCAAAGTATCTTCCAAAGTGGCTGTATCATTTTGCATTTACACCAGCATTTGGTGTTGTCAGTGTTCTGGATTTTGGCCATTCTAATAGGTATGTAATGGTAGCTCATTATTATTTTAATTTGCTGCAAATACTTTTTAATAGATAGTATTTACCTAATAGGGCTGGCAGAATAGTATGGAGAAAGAATGAAGACTTATCTTTCATTTTATAGGTTTTTCTTATTTTGTTTTGAAATTTTTTAACATATATTACGTGGTTTAAAAACTTGCTAAAAATAAGAGAGACTGTACAGTAATTCAGAGGAACAATATTAAAGGCAGTGGCCATGCACATATTTAACTTATTTAAAAGGTAGCAAAAAGTCGTTGAATATTTGTTAATAGTGATAAGAAAACATAAGCATGCCACTTTTTACGTACGTTTAAACAGTACGAATTCTATCTTATCTATGTGTCAATGCAGAACCTGGAGACTTTTGCTTAGAACTACTGTAACATTTTTAAGATTAGGTGGTTTCTATTATTTTTAATAAAATATTATAATGTACATTATGGGTACCTAATAAATATTAAATATACTTTTTTCTTCAAAACTGTTTATCTCAGTTATCTTAAAATTCAAAAGTTAAAGAACAAAGTGTTTAGTTGTATCTAAGTTTTCACTGTCCCATCAATAAACCGTTTTTATTAAATATTTATATAGTGCTCACATAGGGCAGCTTCCTGGTTTGAGTAAAGTCTGCATCAACACTGGAGAGTAGAATGAAGACTAAGTCAACACATTTTGCTTTTTAACAATTACAAGTCCTCTACCAAGCTGAACCAAGCATTTAAAAAAAGGTAAATAAAGGAAAGGCAGTCAAATTATGTAGATTGCTTTCTTTCTATGGAATGGCACTTGTTTTCAAGCATAAGAGCTACTTTGCTATAGTTTATGCTAGAAAGGTCCTTTTCACCAAACATTTTAAAATTTTACTATATTAATATCTGACTATAGGGGTGGGTCAAGTAAAATATGGCATATCCATTCTATTCAATACTTCACTTAAGAATAAAATTGATATGTATGTATTGATATGGAAGGATCTAAAGATAGATAAAGTCAGTAAAGCAAAACATAGAACATAACGTGAAACAAAAACAAACTTAATCACTCGCTGAAACAAGAGAACCAAGTATATCTTTGAAAATATGCAGAAAAATGTCTGGAAGCCTATCTAGCCAAACTATTAAGAAAAATTACTTCAGGGAAGTAGTGTGGGTTGGGGATGAGTGGTGTAAGGAGTGGTGAGTGGTGTAAGAAGAACTTTCATATTTCTGAAGTTTTCTACTACTCAAAACTTTAACTTGATAATGTTATTAACCTTAAAAGTGTTTGCTAAGGAAATAATCAGTTCTACAGTAATCTGGTTAATGTTATCTTGAGGTTGATATAGTTGAATGGGCTCTGATGCTAAAGAGTACTATCTCCCCACAAACTACTGTTTAATATATTATATAAAAAATTTGAAAGTATGATAATTTTGAAAATAATATTTAAATATCAATTAAATATAAATATAAGGAATTAGGAGTATATATTGTTAGCCTATCAAAATTTTGGTAAAATTTTTAAGATAAAAATAGGAAGGGAAACTATATAAGTAATATATTAATAAAGAAGATATATGTTAATTGCTAAAGAGAAGCAACAGGTACAATAATTCAGGTAATAGATAAGAGTAATTCTATTTTGGTACACAATGCAATTTTATATTTACATTGAATATGAATGTCTCAAAATCTGAAAATTCAAAACATTCAAGTCCGCCTGAAAGGCTAGAAAGCTGTTCTACTTTCTATTCTGTATCTGGGCTGATTAAACAGAAATCTTTTTTTAAAGCTCCTCATAAATAAGTCAGAGCTGCTCAGTAAAAGACCTTAGAATACTCCAACTCTATTTTTACCCTTCCTGGCTTATGTATTACTATTGACTTGTATTTTAACACGACAATATTTTGTTTTTGTTTTAACCTCAAGAGTACTTTAACAGTTAATGTTCTTTTACCTTTACCCACAAGTTTACTACTTTCTTTGCTCTTCTTCCGTGTTCCTTCTTTATCTCAGGTTTAAGCACCCTCATTAGAATTTTCTTTAGTGAAGGCTTGCTGGTGGCAAATTCTCTCATTATTTCTCTGATAATGCCTTTATTTCACCCATATTCTTGAAAGATTTATTGGTGATTTTAGAATTACAGTTTGGCAATAATTTTATTTCAACACAATGTCTTCTAACTTCCACAGTTACCGTTGAGAAATCAGTTTCCAAACTAATCATTGCTCCTGTGAAGGTAATGTTCTTTTATTTCTGGATGATTTTAAGAGCTCTTTTTCTGCTATTCAATATTACTATCATTAGTCTAGATGTAGATTTCTTTTTATTTATTTTGATTCTTTTCTATGGATTTGTATCTTATATCAATTCTGAAAAATTCTCAGCCATTTAGATACTTAGATACTGAATATGCCTCATTCTTTCTCTTCTGGAAACTAATAAATGTTCATTAGACTTTCTCACTCTCTCCTCCCTGATCTGTAAACTCTCTTTCGTATTTTCAATCTTTCTTGTTTTTTATGCTTCTTTATGGACAATGTGTCCTATCTTTCCACTCAGCTATATCTAATCTACTTTTTAAACCATCCACTGAAAAATTTAATTTTGACATTTTTTCCTCTTCTAGAAATTCCATTAAATTCTTTTCAAATCATATACTTTTTAAAAAAAATTCTTGACTCACTGCAATTTTTATCAGGATAACTTGACAACTTGCTGTGTAGACAGGCTAGAGAGGCTGATGTATCTGGGGCCAACCTTTTGATGAGTGCTGGCAGGAAAAGGTGGCAAATAGCATGTCTGGGGATTAGCTTTTGAATGGCCCAGACAGGAATTTGGTATGGAAGGGAAGGATTGAGCAAACTAGTAAATGCATCAAAAACAATGGGAATAATAGGAATGAGAATAATCAAAATCACCTCTCAAGGGTTAGAGAAGCAAATTGCAAATATGAAAAAGGAGAAACCTAGAATAATTTCTATAGTGTTACACTAGACTCAGGTATTAAGAATTAAATCCCAGCTTGGTTCAAAAAGAACCAGGAGTAACATCACCCCTTTGGCAATGAGCACATGTGGTGCGGAGACTGTCATTTCTAAACAGCATTGTCCATTAAAAGGAACAAGGGCTGCTTGAAGAAATAGCTGACTAAAGGATATGTGATGCTCTGTCCATAGAAAAGGCCTAGAAACAATGACCAGCCTCATAATTATAAGTACTTCCAGACTGTGGTTTCTATATATCATTTCGCACTAAAAAGAATCCAGGCTCCAAAAAGGAATGGCTGATAATGTGTCTTGAGCAGGAAATGGACAAAATGACTGAAACAGCTATTGTGCCAGAACACAAAGCAGCTATCAAAGTCCATGAGCAAGAGGTAATGTCAAAAGGACTCAGAAGACAACCTGAAGGGGTTCCTGTTGGCCAAAGATGGGGCAATTTGAGGATCAAAAATAATAATATTAGCAGTGGCTTAAAATAGATTATGTTAAAATTCAAGTCACAAGAATAGTAAAAAAAATTCAGTGATCATTTTCGGTAGGTATTAGGAAATCAAACTATTATGAAAACTGGTAAAGGAAAATACTCTAGAATTTATTGGGCCTTTCCTATATAAACTGTCTTTCAAACCCATCGCCTCTGTCTTTTAATGGATTATTTCAGTCAATTCACACTTAGTGTTTTAAATAATATGTCTACTTTAAATTGTTACTTTCTTCTTCCTACCCCATGCCGGTTGATATGATCAAATTTTATTTACATTTCCTCTTCTTTTAAGTCAGAGATTCTGTTTAGAATTTTTATTCATGATTACTATTCTCTCTTTGCTCTTTCAAACACATGACTATATCACTATTAGTAAAACAAATATCAGGTCTTCCTACCACTGAGATGCCTTACTTTCCTACTAAAATGCTCTAATTATCCCCTATTCTCCTTTACCCCAATTGAATACAATAATCAATATACTTTTATAATACATGTTAAATGTGCCCTTCAAAGTCTCTTATCTTTTCCTTCATGTTTTCTCTCTTAATTTTTCAGTCCTGGGCTTTGAGATCATTTCCTGGACTATATTCTACCATCCTCTTCTTTTAAACTCTGTATTTTGAAAAACATGTTTTTAAGGCCCAAGAAGACTTTTCCAAGTTGTATTTCCTTACCTGCTTTTTAATAATTTTTAAGTTCCAGGTGTTCATCTAACTCCTCTAATAGTTCTCTCATGGAACATATGTTCTAATTGTTCAAACTGTTCCTCATGTCTCTTGTTGATATGACATTCTCTTTGTTAGCTCACTGGTACTTAGGTCTGCTGAAATGTTCTTAATGGCTAGACTTTTTCAGTTGGTGAAAGGAAAAGGAGCCTCTCATTTTATAGACTGTGTTTAGCGACAGGCTGTTAAACTCCTCAAAAGGGACAGGGCTGGAGGAAACTGCTCTTAAGAGTAGGAAAGACACTTAGGCCTCCAATCAGATCTCCCTTATCTTGATAATTTAGGGAAGGCCAGGAGGGAATGTAGGGAGGGGTGGATGAAGCACATTCATACCTGTCAATGTCAAAGAAATATATCCTTCAAACCAAGCTCTTCAGAGAATCTTCAGCTATCTTATCTTTGCCCTGGGATTTGATGCTGTTTTGCATGCAGGATTAGCAACAACGTGGGGCTGCCCAAGTAATGCCACAGTGTTCAGGAAATGGGCAGGTAACCTAGTTGGGCAAATAAACAGACCTTTCCAGCAAACCCACAATGGACATGTAGTGTAAGAAAGAAATAAACCAAGTTACTGATATTTTATGGGTTATTACCAAGCAGAACTTAGCTATAATAAAGAGTCTGACTCCATTTTTGATGTTTGACTGTAGACAGTTTTCAAGGCCCACCTCTTCCCCTTCCTCTTCTGTCCCACATCTGGGCAAGCTTATATAGTCCAGGTGCTCCTTCCTTTGCACTGAGGAAAGTTCAAACCACGTAAGACCTGGCTCACATATGGAAACCCTCATTCCAGGCCTACCCCCTAACCACATAAAACCCCAAGCCAGCTGTTGTTCATTGCCCTCCCTAGAAAACCTTATTATGTGAGTAATACATGTTTTCAGATCTTCAGTCTCTACTTTCAAACCAATTTGGGGTAGGGTGGGCTATCCCACTGCTTCAGGATAACTACAATATTAGTCTATGTGACTGATACAGAAATCAGTAAAGATCTGTAACAAGAAATTGGTAACAATCACAGTTAATGAAAAGATACTTTAGGGGTTGAGTAGCAGGCCACATGGAAATATATACTGGAGGCTAGGAAGTTAGTGATTCATGTTTGTAGTGGAAAAACACTTGGTAAAACTATCACCTGTGAAAACTTGGAAAGCAGATAAATTTACCCATGAAAACTTTTCTAACATAGGAACTGATGATGTTCCAGATGGTGGCAGCTTCATCACCATGGATCCCAGAGTAACAATATGTGGAACATAATAAACATACTGCATGAACAAGAAATATTTTCATATTTGTTGCTACAGCATAAACTAGGTCATCCTGACTGATAACAGAACGGATATTCTTCACAACTTCCTCCTTTCATCTACCCAGTTGTGATCCAAAAGTAGCTTGAGAGTTGTGTGCAAAACTCTGTATATCTGCCCCTAAAAAAATATGAGCTGAGCCATAGAAGATCCTTGACTATTGGAAGGTCCAGGGCTGCTCGAAAGGTTGAAAATAATTCTACTTACACTGATGGGCTGAAAACAAGGCTAACATTGTTTTAGATAGAGAATGTAGGGACAGGAAATGTCTATTTGGTCTCAGAGTCTTGGAATACTAAAGCTGTTAATCTTATTGCACTGAAAAAAATTAAAACAAGAGCTTAGCCCAGAAAGAAAAGACATAGCTAATTTTGGCAGGTTCTAAAACAGTGACACACTGTTGTGTGAAACGAACAGGCTATACTCACTACATACTGTATGATCCCATTTTTGTTTTTTTAAAAGACATTATTTCTGTACTTATATCTAGAAATATACATACTGCAAAGCGTTAGTGCTACTGTTAGGTTAATTAAACAAGGAGCCCATTAGACCTCAGCAGCCTATATAAGTAAACCAAAACCTACGCCTGTAAATGCCTGAGGTTAAGAAATCAAAACCTAAGGACAACCAATCATAAACAGCCAACTCCACTTTCCCAAATAATACAACTGCTTAAGCTACAGCCAGTTAGATAATTTCCTTGCTTTGCTTCTGCCTATTCTCTGTAAAAGTCTTTCCCCTGGCGCCTGTCAATAGAGTGCCCCTACCACTTCTGGTTTGGCGCTGCCCGATTTTAATCAATTTGTGCTCAAATAAACTCTTAAAGGTTTTAATATACTTCAGTTTATCATTTAATTCCAGGCAATCTCTGAAATCGAGATGGTGTCTATTTATTTTCCTCTTTTCTATATTTTCTAACTTTCTATTGTATATTAATATAAAATAGAAGTTTTAAAAATACTGTATATCATGTATGGAAGTTGTATATGAGTAGAGCTTAATTTTCCTATTAAGGAAAAGTTTTATCCTCTAGAACCTTACTCTTACAACAACATTTTATAATAGAATCCTCAGGTATTTTTTAAATTGCTACGTTTTTATATAAGGTAATGATTTTTGAGCAGTCATTTAAAAAATAGAGCTTTTAAAAATATTTTAATCATGTACCGAAACATAATTTTGAATACTATGAACGCTAATTCCTAAAAATAATGTATTTGTTAACTGTGAAAATCATAAAATAGAGAAAAACAGCAGAAAACTAAAAATAGACTCTTAAAAATACCAAGTTTAAGTTCTCTATCCAAGATGAGTTAATACATGAAATCAAATCACTTAGTAAATGAGAAAAATGATCAAAAGGATTGCCTAATGATAAATTTATCCTTTTGATGTTCACAATAATAAAATGCATGCCTTGTGCTAAGCTTGACTGTGGTAATGGTTACAGAACTATATACATCTGCCAAAACTTAGTTTACTGTATGCTTAAAAGTGCTCAGCTTTAAATGCATGTAAATTATACCTCAATAAAGTTGATTTCTAAAAATCATATTTTTTGCAACAATTTTTGGCAACTTATTTTCAGACTATGTTATTCAATGACTTAATCATTCAAAAACAATCTGTTACACTATATAATACAGAAAAAAATCTGTATACAGTAAAAGTAGAATCTCTTCCTTCTAAATTCCATATCACCAATACTCGGTAATATTGGATAGAAAACTCAGTCATCCTTCCTGTCTCTCACCTCCTCCTTTCAATAGGCTATCGGGACCTGTCAATTCTATTTTTTTCATCCCTAATATACTGCCTTAGTTCATTTCTTTCTGGACTACCACCAACAGACTCCTAATTGATTTCCCTGTCTTTAATCTCCCACTTACCAACCCAAACTCCAAAAAGCAGAAAAAAATAGTCTTGCCCCAAAAATGCACAAACAAAGCAACAATAATGCCAATAAAAGCTTCTTTAAAAAAATTACTTGCTTCAGAACTAAGTCTATAATCCACGGCATCTAAGGCACTTCAAAATTAGATCTCTTAATCAATAAAACTACCCCCTCACAAGAAGCCTGTATTTTATATCTCTGCCTATAGGTCCATCCTCTCCTTTTCTGTCTGTGAAATATCTACAATCCTTAAAGTTCCAGTTTAAATGTAATTTCTTCCATTTACACACTCCTTGGCAAAGGTGGGTGGTTCAGCTGTGTTCCCATTAACACTCGGAACATACTGTTATTTGTCAAAGCCACTGTTTCTTCCTGTAGATATGAATGAATACTTTTAGGACAGGGTCTGAAGTGTCACTAAACACAGTATCTGGCTCATAGTAAACATAATTTATGAACTGAATAATAAATAAATAAATAAATGAATAAATAAATAAATAAAGATAGCATTATTCACCAAATCTGTTTTTACTTTGACAAATACAAATTAACATTTTTCTTAGATAAAAAGTTTAAAAGATTTGATAATACAGAAAGAGTACCTTGTCTACATGGAAAATTAAATCCAGTTCACAGACATTTTCAAAACACTTGTCTAATGTTTCCACAAATACCTAAAGAAAAAAGAGAAAAAGGTTAAAAGCTTTTGAGAACTGTATAAGTTCATTCAAATGTATTATCTATAAGGCAAACAATTCTTAATTATGAACTAAACTTTTCTAAGTCTATTATCACATTTGTTTTTTAAATAAAAAAATTGTATTAAGTGCAAAAGGAGTAATTATAGACAATTCTTCATGTAAAGTACTTTTCCATACAAAACAAAATAAACTTTGCTAAAAATAAGAACTAGAAATTCTTAACACCATTACTTACAAAATCACTGAAAAATACTCAAATCAAGCTCCCTATCCTCATGTGAGAAAAAAAAAAAGAAGAAAGCTTATTAGAAGTATTTATCAAGATAGACGGGCAAAGTCCAAGTCTCTACCACATCTAATATACCAAGTAATTTCTAATTAGCAAATCGGTATAAAAGATCACTAAAAATTACCTACAGAAAGAATACAGACTTTGGAATCAGACTTACCTATGTTCAAACTCTAGCTAGAATATCCTGTATGACCTTGTGTGAGCAAGCAGGACTGGATTGCTCAAACCCTACTACACATTCCCTAAAATGGCTTGTTTTCAGACTAGCCCCTGGCTAGCTCCTGGACTGAGCCCTTGGAAAGTTCTGTCTGATAAGAGTGTTTTATATGCCTGCAGCCTTGGGCCACACTGTACCAGTCTGAGAAGACAGTTTATGCTACCAATGTGATTTATGGTGATGGTGACCAGCTCTTCTTCTCTGAGGTTCTGGAACTTAAGTAACCAAGTCAGTCATGCAGATTCTACATGCCTATGTGACTGACCCTCAATAAAAATCCTGGACACTAAGGCTAAGCTGAACTTCCTTGGTTGTGAACACTTTGCACATGTCATCATATATCATTTTTGGGGTCTTATGTGACTCTAGTGGGAAGGAATATATAGGAGCTGACACCTGGTTTCCTCCAGACTTCCCCCATGTGCCTTTGATGAATTTACTCTATATCCTTTCACTGTAATAAACCCTCACCATGAGCACCTGAGTCCTGTGAATCCTAGCAAATCATTCAGATGGTCTGGGGGACCTCAAAAATTAATCTCTTAAATTCCACCTTGCATAGTTATCAATATCTATTCTATTCCTATTTCTATTACTACTATCCTTCTCAATGGTAGCATTCACAGACAGAATGACCATATAATTTATTATCCAAACTGGGGGTATTAAGAACAAAAGAGAGCAACTATTATTATAATAATAAAATGTAATGTTATCACAATATAATAACAGCCTGGAACAACAAATGTAAACCAAGACTCTTCCAAGCAAGATGAAATGTATGGTCACCCTATTCATAGGTGATCTTATAAGACAAAGAGTAAAATCTAAACAGCAGGCTTCTTGCTATACTGCTGACTTTAGGCCAATTTAAACAGATCCACAATCCCAGCTTCCAACCTAGCATCAGTGAAGATGGATAAGACAGGTGAAACAATATAGACATGTTACTAGATGACTAAAATCAACATTGTCTTAGTCCAGGGGTAGCCAAATTTTTCTGCAAAGTGCCCAAGAGTAAGTAATCTTTTGTGATTGGTTTCTTTATCATTATTTTTGTGAGATTCATTTATGTTATAACATAATACAATAGCTCATTCATTCTTGTTATACAGTATATCTTGCATTAATATGCCACAATGTATTTATCCATTCTACTGTTGACAGAAATTGGGTTGTTTCCAGAATGGGGCTACTACAGTAAGTACTGTTAAGAACATTCTTATACATGTATACCCAGAATAAAATTTCTAGGTTACCAGAAATTTTAATATATTGTGACATATTAATGCAAGGTATACTGAGCAGCATATATTCAGCTTTGTAGACAGTGCCAAATAGATTACAAAGCGATTACAAAAATTTACACTCCAAATAACAATATACGAGACTTACCAGTTTCACATCCTTGTCAACACTTTATGTTGTCAATCTTTTAATTTTAACTATTCTTATGGGTTTGTGGTAATATGTCATTATGATATTAATTTGTATTTCCCTAATGGCTAATAAGATTGAGCACCATTTCATATTTATCAGCCTTCTTGATATCCTTTTTTATGATGTCTGTTTAAGAATTCTGCTCATTTATCTACTGGTTTGTCTTTTACTTACCTGACATATTCTAGATACAGTCCTGTTATAGGTAAATATATTATAGATATCTTCTACTTTGTGGCTTGCCTTTTCACTCTCCTAATAGTATTCTTAGAAGATAAGTTTTAAATTTTTACATAGCCCAATTTATCAGCTTTTTTCCTTTATGGTTAACCTTTTTGATGTCTAATTTAAGAAATCTTTGCTACAACAAGGTCAAGAAAATATTCTCCCCCAAGAAACAAAAGCTTTATTGTTTTCTTTTTCATGTTTGGACCGAATCTATTTGGAAATGATTTTTGTGTATGGTGTTAGGTGGTCCTCCTAAATTTAAAATAATTATGAGTCTATTTTTTCATGCTTACTCTTCTCAGTTCCAGCGGTTTGAATAATTATATACTGAAGCAATCCTATTTTAACCATGAGAACATGACTATCTTGGTGAAAATGCTGTTTAAATAGTTTCCCTTCATTTACTTATAAAAGACCAGTGGGACCTGCTGAATGTGCAGATTATGTTGGGCAAAGAAAAAATAAATTCTTGGTAGCATTAAGTGTGGCACTGGTGAACTATGGAGTGGTTAAAAAGAAAAAAAAAAAAAGCTGCCTACAGAGGCAGTATGGTACAGTGGTGAGGAAACCAGAAAGACCTGGCTTCAAACTCCTGCTATGCTTCTACCTACCTATGTGACCCTGAGCATCACTTAACTCCTCCAAATACCAGAGCTATAAAATAGTGATAAAACTACCTACCTTTCTGGTTTATCTTAAAGAGTCAGTTAAATGACTGAGATAAAGAGCTCAGCAAAGTGCCCAAAACACATCTAATGGAAACTGGTATTGTTCATCTGGCTGTTCAAAACATGTGATTATAAAATTAAAATAAAGAATTATAATTCTGCTGATAAATACTGATATAAAAGCAAGGTAACTACATGCTGAGGCTATCAAAACTGTGATTTGCTTGTTAACTTAAGAAAAAAACATGTCAATATTTAAACCAGAACAATACCACTTATGAAAAATGTGAATACTTTTTAAAAAGTACCCTGCAGCAAAATGTCATTATAACTACATGTTCTTAATTTAGGAAAAGAATTCCTAAAATATGCATTCAAATGCTAAGTTTGGTTTAAAAAAATCAAAGACCCTCTTAAAAAAAACTTTCCATTACTTTTCTTTTGATTTACACAAAAATGTTTTAATATAATTAGATATCTAAAGCCCCAAGGTAGATACACTGTTTATCTATTACATGAACAAGCCCAATACAAAGCTATCTACAAACTAAAGAAATTAAGAAAAACAAATTAATGGGCCTTGGGGATTCTAGCCAGACCATCACCACCACCACCAAAAAAAATTAATAAAGCTGCTGTTGCACTATATTTCAAAAGAAACTGGTAGTGAATGGTAAATAGCACCCTCTTGTGTTTCATTTTAAAAATTATAGTTTCAAGTCATTTCAATATAATTATGTACTAAACAGCTACTCATTAATCTCTCGCCTCAAGGAATTCAAAGGCTAGTGGGAGAAAAATTACTTTTAATTTACTAAGAGAATTGTATTTTAAATTTTCTTTCATTTAATCATTACCTAGTTTTCCAAAAATATAAAAAAAGATATTCAGAAAAATGCCATTCATATGTAAACAGAATCTCCTTTCCCCATACTCTTCTATCAACAGAACTTTCTTGAAGTTCATTTATCTTTAATTACAAATCTATATGTCCAGGCCATGAAGGATAAGAGGAATTTATTATGAAGCAACTCAGTAATTAAGAGTATTTAAAGAGCACAACCTTTAGCATGTCTCTATTAATATTCCAGTTTAGCCTCTAACTATGAAATCTGAGGCAAGTTAACTTTAAGCCTCAGTTTCTTCACTTGGGCGTAATCATGGCACCTATACCACAGAGTTGTTTCAGTGATTAAATAAATATAAAGGACTTAGAACAGTTTCTCACTAGAAATAGTACTCAATGTATGTTAGCTAGTACTATAATACTATATACATATAGAGAAATAAAAATGGGTCCTGGGTACAATAAAAATAGATGTCACAAAATATCCTTAAGCAATATCACTTATTTGGCAGAAACCTCTCCCTTCCCCAGCTTTAGAATTTTAGGTAAAACAGTAATTCCTTTCTAGGTTTGGGGACTTCTGTTAAATTTCAAGAGGAATTGACCCTACTGTTTCCAATCTATAATATTAATGAAGTATATAAATGTTAAACCGACATACTATAAGACAAGAAAAATCTTAAGCCCAAGAATAAGAGGAATAAACTTAAGAATACTGATAAAATGTCAAGAGATTTGTAAAAAAATTATTTTCTTTTCAGCAGTAAGATGTTCTAGAGATGTACTGGTTTAGCTCAAACCAAGAAACCACCACTAAAAATGTACCAATAAAGCTAGGGAAGACAGACTGAACTTAAAATCAGATCAATTACCTTTGAAGATGAACTATGAGTGTGGCCTAGGTACATATTCCGATATGTACCATTGCATGTAATATTCAGAATCTTTAAAGTATGGTGTTTAAGGTATGTACACAGCACTTGACTTGGCATACGACTGGATCAGGGACTGGATTTCCACTAAACCTGACGTGGACACGTTGATGTGCCAGTGATGACAATCTTAGTAAAAACAGACATTTATTATGCATTTGCTATAGGCACTTTACAGATATTAAACTCTCAATTTCAATATGAAGAAATTAAGAGTTGATGAAAAGGTTGTCTTCTATTATTTATGTCATAATGATTCTGAAAGAGATTATCACATCAATAATTCTTTTTGTGTGATTTATTTCTCTTTTAAAAAGCTAGCATTTCTTGAGTATATACTATTATGTCATTGCTACTGTTCCAAGTGATTTAAATACATTATTTTATTTAATCCTTCACAATAATCCCAAGGGTAGGTAATTTTTTTATCAACTTTTAAAGAGGAGTAATCCAAAGCAAAAAGTTAACTACCAACATAGATAGGTAGTAGAGTCCCGACTTAAAATCCAGAAAGTCTTATTGCAGAACCTACATTCTTATTCACTAAGAAATAATCTCTTCAATAACAATAAAAAAATAGCACTTCATTTTAAATGTAGTAAGAAGTGGTTAATTTAAAAATTTGGAAAATACAGAAAAGTATAAAGCACAATTTTACTTTCCATACTACCACCCACATTAACACAGTACTATGAAAACAAAGACTACTTATACTACAGGAAATTTAATTACACTGTAGCCCCTCAATTAAAGTGACTTAATATGATTTGTATGTTAAATTTGGAAGTTTAAAGAAGAACTTGGGTTTTGAATTTGTAAGGCTAACATATAAAATACTAATTTAAAAATGAAAGTAGCCTCTGATTATGTCTTACTCTGAACAAAACCTACTCATGAGAACATTTTACAAAAACTTATATTGACATAAATTGTTAGAACTATCTTTAAACTTCCAAACAGAAGTTAATTTTAAAAATGGCCTTGAAAGCTATTCTACCTATAATTGAACATGATACAACTGATATTTTGAGCACTGATTTAAATCAAAATAAGATGAATAATAATCTTAGCTTTTCCTTTCAGAATTTCAACTAATAAATACAAAAGGCAAGATGGAAAAAAATCACCATTTGGCAAATATCACAATAATAATTCTTTCAGGCAAGAATCATCAATAGATGTTAAAATTAATGACCAAAAATATGTTTAGAAAAAGGATATATAGTTTCAAAAATATTCCCCATATAATACTTTTAAGCACAAAGGGAAAATGGATGTTTACAGGAAACCTGACAGGCATCACCCTAACCAAGGAATCAGAAAAAATATCACAAGTAATGGGACAAAAATTACACCATGTACCTCCTGAAAAGGACATAACATCGCTTCTGTAATATTTTTGCCCAAAATATATACACCGAATTTAATCATTAAAATACATTAAACAAATCTAAACTGAGGAATATTCTACAAAATAACTGGCCAGTACTCTTCAAAAGATCAAGATATGAAAGACATAAATAAAAGACAAAAATGAAGAACTATTACAGAGTAAAGGAGACTTGGGAGACACAAAAACTAAATGAAATATGTGACCCAAACTGAACTCTGAATGAAAAAAAAATGGTATTAATGGGACAACTGGCAAATTCTGTATAAGGTCAAAAGATCAGACAAAATTAACAGTATCAATGTTAATTTCCTGATTTTAATCACTGTCCTGTGGTTATACAGAAGATGTTAAATTTGGAGACTCTAGAAGACAGGGTAGGAAAATAATTTGAAAAACATAGTTCAAAATGTACTTTCCTCTTCTAGATCTAATTCCTCCCTGAGAAAAGCAACTACTAACAGAATTAAAAGGAGAAACTGAAAAAACACATTTATAGAAGAGGACCTAAACACTCCATAGACAGCTATGGCTAGACTGTCCAAACAGAAAATCAATAAGGAAATATCAGCTTAAAAGACATATTACACCAAATGGACATAATTTACATTTACAGAGCCTTTCACCCCAAAACGCCAGTTTATACTTTCTTCTCTAGTGTACATGAAACATTCTCAAGGATAAACCATATGTTGGGACACAAAATTAGCCTCAACAAATTTAAGAAGACTGAAATCAAAGCAAGCATATTCTCTGACCACAGTGTTCTGAAACTGGAGATTAACTGCAAACAGAAAGCGTGAAAAAATACAGATATGTGGAGATTAAACAACATGTTACTAAAGAATGACTGGGTCAAAGAAGAAATAAAAGGAGAGATCGAGAGACTCAAGGAAACAAATGAGAATGAAAAGACAACATATCAAAACTTTCAGGATACAGCAAAAGCAGTAACAAGAGAAAAGTTTATATCACTATAGGACTATGTCAAGAAACAAACAAACAAACAAACAAAAAAAACTCAAATAAACAACCTAACATTACATCTTAAAGAACTAGAAAAAGAAGAACAAATGAAACTCAAAGTCAGCAAAAGGAAGGAAACAATTCCTCCCTGAAAACCTACCATTCTACACTGGGAAATAAAGAATTCACCTTAAATAAAAACACCATAAGATGAGTTGTTTTCTCTCTTGAATCTACTCTGAAGGGGAAAATTTTAATTTTAAGTTACTTCCAGCTCTAAAATTCTGACTTTTAGTACCTGAGTTCCAAAATACTTCCTTTACCACTATAAAATAAATAACAATGTCTACTACATTGTAGGCCCTCCGCTGACTGCTTTACATACATTAGCTCTAATTCTTCCAACAATGCTGGCAAGGTAGGTATAAGAACCAACACCTACAGACAAGAAAATTGGGGATGGATAAGGCTATCTAATTTGCTCAAAGGTATATAACTATGAGATGGCAGAGCCAATATTCAAATCCATACTGTCTGACTCCAAATACCAATTTGACACTATGATGCCTCCCAAGAGGACTGCTGAGATGTCAATAAAACAGTAAATCAGAATAGTATCACCAAATTGGACACCAGGATTTATCATGTAGTAGCAACAAAAATACTGAAAAGTAAACTTTACATTTCTAATTATTGGAACTTAGACTTTTCAACAAAAAAGTAATATAGGAAAAGAATCTTAGGAATGTTGAATTGTTCTAACAGTGTATATTTCAAATTGTTTACAGGAAAACTTTTTTGATTCCCACATATATACAAGAAAAAAATCTTATTAAAAACAAGAAGTTTTAATACTCTGGTAATATAATACAGTATAGCAAGCAGAATTTTACGAAAACGATCCTGGGCATTCGCTCTGGATTGCCTGGAAGATAAGCCAAGAGCACCAGGACTCCCTCTTTCTCCAGCAGGAGGCACTGCACTAGAACTCAGTTTTTCAGGAGATCAGGGGTTTATTCACCAACCTTCCTCTCAATAAAGAAAATGCAACCTCTCACAGTTCTCAAGTGCCAGCTGAGTTTCCCAGACAATTCTCAAAAACAGGTGGCACCTAAACCTACATAGCCTAAAGCTTAAGTAGTGTGTATGTCATCCCGCTGACAAGGGTGATTTCAAGCCTACCCTGACAATAAGATAGAACAATGATGTGGAGTGGGATGGAGTGAAGCCTCCACTGGCACACCATCCTATGTTAAGGTAGTACCTATCTCAGCATAATTTCCTATGTGATAATGGGAATAGGAGATTTTTCCTCACCTAAGTATTCTTGGCTTACAGAGTTCCCAATGAAGCCTGTTTCTTATCACATTAACTCTATTACCATGTAGAGTTCATGCTAGACCATCATACACACAGAATTAAAAGATTCGCAAATTCCTGTAAAAATGAAAAATATATAAAAGGACTTCTTTATCCAATTCAGTTTGTATGCTAATAATACTTTATATGCCTTCCTTATAAATATATGCTTTAATGATGTTAGCTAAAAACACTGACTCCAAGAGAAAACATCTTTTTCAAAACCTGCAGCTACTCTATTAGTTGATATTATTAGTATTACCCCCATTTTGCAGATGAAGAAAATAAGGGTCAAAGAGGTTAAATAACTTGCCCAAAGTTATATAACCATGACAAAGCAGAGCCAGAATGGTTTTAACCACTATTAGCTTGCTTTAATTCACTGACCTTTCTAACAAACCTCACAGGTCTATATATTGAAACAGTCACATTTGACAGCTGAAAAAACTCAAGATCTGTAAAGATTAAATGATATGCTCAATCTCACACTAAATTAAATTAGAATCAGCAGCCATAACCAAATTCACAAAAGCTAGTCTGATACACAGTATCACAGTAATTACAAATGCTATATATGGTGCTCTAATTTATACATGTATTCTAATACAATGGTCAAAACTTATCTTTCTACACCTAAAAAAAAGTTTAACTGTTAGTTGTCAATTTTTCCTAACCACAACTGAACAAGATTGATACTACCGTAATTGCTATATGTGGTGCAGAAAACAGAATATAGAATTATCTAGTGAACTTTCATGCCCCATTATCAGCTTGGCATAATAAATTAATTGAGGACAATATGACTGCTTATAAATAATTCAAACCAACATTAATATTTAATAAACTTCTATTCTCACTCTGTAAATATTTTAACATTCCCAATGAAGATAAGCTACAGCAGAAAGGACACTAAGAAAAGCTATCAACTCTGAAATTTGTTTATATGGCAGTCAATATCACACTAAAATAGTACACATCAAAAACAAAAAAGGATCGCCTCCTTCCCCCAACTTACAAAGAATTAAACAAAGACACATAAAAACAGAAGCTGATTCTTCAATTTAGTGACATAAGAGATTTACTAATAATGCCTTCTCTCAGATTTTATATGTCAAATTTGGGACAACGTATGCATTTACACAGAATCTTTACATAAAAATATATGCTTCTATGATCATTTAAATGGTATCATTTCTAATGTTCAAAATATCAAAATTAAGCATGTTTAGTAATTACATGTTGATGTTTATTAAAATTTCTTGATCCATTCTCTAAAGAATATGCACAACCAAAAGCTTTTGATCTAAACTCTTAGTTTATACTTTTCCGTGTTTGCTTTTTATATTACAAATGCCTTTCTCAAAACTAGAGGATGGACAAAGCAAGAAATCAGTTCTAAATAAGCTCTAAATAGCTGTTGCATGAAACAAAAGTAAAAACAATAAGTTACTCCTTTCCATGTTTGTTCACTCAACCAATGTTTCTACAAGTGACTGACTCATGCATGCTCAGCACTCCCTCTTAGGTATTAAATGATGTACAGTAATCACAGGAGAAAGACAGCAACCACAGAACTTCGAACATGTTCATACTAGTGACAGAATTAGTCCCTGTAATATAAATTATAGAACTCATCTTTTTTTTGTGACATGAATAGTTCAACATGTGTAACTCAATATGATCTTGCAAAAACAGTTCTAGCCTACATTAGCAATGGGAAGATAACAAAATTCTCCTGAAATTCTCTTTTCTATATTTTATATAATATCAAGACAAATTTGAAATATCGAGAATCAACATTTGAATAGTAATGGCTAAAAAAATTTGCAAAACACAACACAGTTTCTACTTTCCACAAACACATAACAGAATTTACTTCAAATATGATAAAGGATATTTGTCCTTTGGCAACTCTCCATATAACTCCCTTCTGAGATATAACAACTATGCTCTCGTAACCATTAATATTGGCCACAGCATCAAAATAATAATCAATGATGACAACTTAAAGCTCAGGACACAAATGTAAAATACATCTGATTTGCCTCTGGGAAAATTCACGTTTGTTTTAGTTTTTAATTTATTTAATTAATTTCAAGTATACAGTACATTGGTTAGACATCTATATAGTTCATAAAAATGATCTCAATTGCTTCCTTTCTCCCAACCCTCCATCTAGCCAACATATTAATGCTAACTGCACTCCCTATGCCCATCCCCATCCCCATGAACATCCATCAGCTACTAATTTATACTTCTTTAACCCTTCACCCCATTCTCCTAACCCCCTTCCCTCTTGATATCACCAGATTGTTCTCTATATTGGTGAGTCTGTTTTTGATTAGTTTGTTCTTTTTATTCCTTAGATTCCGCATATAAGTAAAATCACATAGTGTTTATCTTTTTCTGTCTGACTTAAATAACTTCTAGGTCCATCAAAGCAATATCTTTTTCCATCCCCTTCCTTTTAGTTTGTGTGTGTCTTTTAATCTGAAGTGAGTCTCTTATAGGCTACATGTAGGGGTCTTATTTTCCTTTCCATTAATCCACTCTTTTAGTTGGAGCACTTAATTCTTTTCCATTTGAGGTACTTATTGATAGGAATGTAGTTGTTACCATTCTTTATTCCTGTTTTTGATACATGTTTTTTCTTCTTAAAGAATTCCCTCTGACATTTCCTGTAATACTGGCTTGGTGGTGATAAATTCCTTCAGCTTATTTTTGTCTGGGAAGCTTTTATCTGTCCTTCAACTCTAAATGACAGTTTTGCTGGATAAAGTATTCTTGGTTGTAGATCCTGGGTCTTCAGGATCTTGTGCCAAGCCTTTCTGTCCTACATAGTTTCTTTTGAGAAATCGGTTGCCAGTCTCATGGGTGTTCCCTTGTAGGCAATCATCTGCTTTTCTCTTGCTGCTTTTAAGATTCGTTCTTCGTAGTCAATCTTTGGCATTTTACTTATCACATGCCTTGGTGTGGGCCTCTTTGGATCCCTGATTTTGGGGGTTCTCTGAGCTTCCTGGGGTTGTATGTCTATTTCCTTTACAAGGTTAGGGAAGTTTTCCACCATTATTTCTTCAAATAGCTGTTCAACACCTTGTTTTCCTTCAGGAAGGCCAATGAGATGGATATTTTGACCTTTAATAGTGTCCTATATGCTCCTTAAATTATTTTTATAGTCCTGGCATCTTTTTTCTCGCCGTTCTAATTGTCTTTGGCTTTCCCGTCCTCTAAATAGGTCATTAGATCCTCTTCTTTATTCACTTTGTTTATTCCTTTGTTTATTCCATTTAATATATTTCTCATTTCAGATAATATGTTCTTCATCTCAGACTGGTTCCCTTTTATAATTTCCATTCCCATTTTTATGTTTTTTATCTCTTTGTTGAAGTTCTCATTGAATTTATCTACAATTCCCAAAAGTTCATTGGGCATCTTTATAACCAGTGTTTTGAACTCTGCATCTGTTAGATTACTTGACTCCATTATTTCTAGATCTCTGTTCTGTTCTCTCATATGGTTTCTGCTTTTTTGTCTTCCCATTTTGGCTGCCTTTCCGTGTCAGTTTCTATGAACCAAGCAAAGCTCCTAAGTCTCCCGGTCTTATTAGTGTGGATTTGTGAAGTAAGTGTCCAGCGGAATAGTCCTGAGAGGGGTTCAGCTGCAGGCTAAACTTAGCCCAAGCCTCTACCCTTCCAGGGCCACCTGTCAAGATTCAGCAAGTAATCCACAGATGCTGTACTTATAGTTGCCTCAAAAGGCCACACCAGAAACTGAGGCCAGCTGCCTCTAATGTGAGTCTAGGCACTTGCTGATCCACCTGGATGTGGCTTGGGTGGGGCTGCAAGTTGGGGGAGGCAGAGTTTCACAGAATCCTCTGGGAGGAGCGATGTCTGTTATCCAGTTTTATCTTTCTCTCTCTTTTTCTCTCTCCCTCTAATTGTTTATTGGGATAACATTGGGTAATACAATTATATAATTTTCAGGTGTACATTATAATTTGACATCTATACATTCTATCGTGTTTGCCACCCAAAGTTCAGTTTCCTTCAGCTATCATATATTTGATCCCCTTTACCCACTACAACCTCCCCCTAACCTCCTATATTTGACCCCCTTTACCCCGCCTACCTCTCCCCTCCTTTCTCACCCCCTACCCTCTTATAGTCCATGTCCATGAGTCTCTGTTTATTTGTCCTGTTCATTTGTTGCGTTTAGGTTTACATCCCACATATAAGTGATATCATGCAATTTTCAACTTTTTCTGTCTGGCTTATTTCGCTTAGCATGATTATCTCGAGGTCCATCCATGTTGTTGCAAATGGCAGTATCCAGTTTGATGACGTCTAGGCTATGGTGGCGCTGTATCAGCACACTGGTAGGGGGGAGGGCTTAACAGGGAACAATGGATACCGCCAACACTTCTGCCCTTAAGAAAGTCTCGCCTTGGCTCTCACTTCGACGATGTCTCCCTGTAAGTCCATGGTGTCTCTTGAGTGCAGCTGAATTGGCACTGGTACTCAGAGCGAGCAGGTCCGTCACTATGAAAGTCCGATTGCGAATGCTGCCCCTTAAAGAGGAGGCTGTCGCAGCCTCTGTCTCAATCAGCCGCTCAAGACAGCACAGCCCCGCGTGCTCACCCCGTCCTACCGTCTGCCATGGCAGGGTGCTTTCTTGGATTTCTCCCTAGTTGTATGGCTTGTTCATCAAGATCCCAGGTGATTTTTCCTTGCTGCTGCTCCTTGTTTCCATCACAACTTTGATTTGGTTGCCAGAGGGATGAACAGAGCCTCTATCATCTACGCCATTTCTTTTTTTGCACCTCCTATTTTAGTCTTTCTTAATTGTAATATTTCTCTTCAATAAAACAGACTAAATGTGAAATGGATTCGTTTTTTCTTTCCTCTTGTAACAGTAGTAGTGACCTCAGGGAAATCAAAAAAACAGTTCTGGAATATAGTGTGTATGTCTACCACTCTCTTCAGCCATGGATAATTAAGAGAGAAATATAAAGTCCCACATTAAAAAATCATGTTCTAAAAAATCCAAGGCTTCTTTGAAAAAATAGTATAATGAATTAACTACTACCTATATAGGATAAACCAAGAAATGTAATAATGAACAAAAGTTAAAAGGCAATGCAATAGAGTTCTGATCAACTCTTAACTGTTACCAATACATATATATAAGTAAAAGCTGGCTTCTCTTTCTTCATTAGGAAAGCCTTTGGCAAAACAAAACACAGGAAAACTTAGCAGTGTTTCTCAAGTAGTTCGCGGGAGAATAGTAAATCTCAATCTCAATCAATCTCTCTCTCTCTTTCTCTCTCTCTCTCTCTCTCAGGGATCTGGAGGCATATCCACCTCAAGCTCAAAAGTTCTTTAAAGTCTCCTCTTACAGCTTTTAATATTACAAAAAATTCCTATTCTACCTTATAATATATATGTTTATCTTAATATATTCATGTTTATATTAAAAAAGTGGCATGTCCTAACCACCAATTAAAAAAAGAAAAACATACCAAGAATGTTTGTCATGATTACTTTGTGGTTTCATATGACTTAGATATCTAGTTCTTCCTCAAAACCCAGAATTATGGATTCAGGAATAATCTGGCATATTAACAGCTCCACTAATCACTTGTTCTTTTTTCCTTTATTAATAATATTTTGGTACTTAAAGCCTTAATCTAAGCGCTTCTAATATTTTTAAGCGTTGGTACATAAAATTATTACCAAACTTTTCTACTTTGATTAATTTCTCATTTACTGTAAATGAATTAGATCTCAAACCATGCTTCCTCCTCACTGATTTCAAGCAAAGAAAGCTTCCTTTTTATATGTAGCTTTCTCTAATCTACAACTTACCTACATTATTACTCTATAGTTTTGCACTGTCCCAGGTCAAGGAAAGAAAATATAAATTCAGAGCATTCCCTCATGGTAATCTTAATGCAATACAATTATTTGTAGCAACTACATTTTTTTATTGTCAGAGCTAATTTTTAAATTTTAATATAATATCACAACCAAAAAGTACAAAAACCTTAAGTATATAGAGAGCTTAATAATTTTCACAAATTAAACATCTTAATGTAACCAGCACTAAGATTAAAAAAAAAAACATAGCAACTACTACATTTTTCTAGCTAACTCTTCTTTCTAATTAACCTTTGGGTTTTGTTTCACTTATTTTATAAAGAATGCTAAATATCAGGCATTAAATACATTCATTCATTCAACAATTATCTTTTGAGGACCTACTATGTGCCAAGACCTTTCTATATACTAGAGATAAATCAGTGAACAAAATAAACAAAAAATCCTGGCCCTTATAGAGCTTATGTCCTTGTAAGGCTAAATGACAAAAAATAATATAAATCCAGTCAAATATATAGTATATTAAATGGTGATAGGTACTAAGGAAAAGAATAATAAAGCAGGAAAGGGGTTAGAACATACCAAAGAGAAGGGCCAGAGAATACCATACTAAGAAGGTGACATCTGGGTTAAGAACTGAAAGAATGATGTAGCTAGTCATGGGAATATCAAATGGAAGAACAGTCTAGGTAAAAATATTAGCAAGTACAAAGATTCTGAGGTAGAAGCATGCCTGGTATATTTGAGGAACAGCAAGGAGTCCAATGGGGATAGAGCAAAAGAAAAAGGAGAAGACAAAGTAAGATAGTAGTAGGGTATGGGGAGGAGAGTCAAATCATGTGGTACCTTTTGCATCATTTGCAAGGAGGTTCACCTTTACTCTGAATGAGAAGGGAAGCCATTGAAGAGTCTGGAATAGAAGAGTGTAAGATGCAACATATTTCAATATCATCACTCTGGCTGTTATACTGAGAAAAGACTAGAGGGAAAAGACAGTGTAAGCAGGAAGACCAGTCGGAAAACTACTTAAGGCAAGAGCTGGTAGTGGCTTAGGTCAGTGTATGGCAGTACACAGAGTAATAAGTGGTCAGATTCTGTATATCCAACAGGATTTGCCAAAGAGGAGATAGGAAAGATTAGGAAACATATGAAACCAACTACAGAAGTAGGATGAAAAACAGGCAAGTAAGGTATCCTAGAAGTAAAGAAAATATTTCATGAAGAGAGTGATAATCTTTAATAAAGAAAGACTGATGAAAACCTGATAGGAGTGTGTTCAAGGCAGAAAGGGAGAAGAAAAAATTGAGAAACTGTATAGAGACATTTTCAAAGTGTTTTTGCCATAAAAGGAGGGAAAGAAATAATGCAGTGGCTGGAGAAGGTAGTAGAGACAGGACATTTTTTTTAAAGATGGGAGAACATATTATTGACTAGTGGGAATTATCTAAAAGAGAAAGGAAAAATAATACAGAAGAGGGAGAACTGCTACAACAATGAGGATGAAGATACTAGTGTAAAAGTAGGTGAACTGGCCTTAGCCATCAGTGAGTTCATCTGTCATAGAAGAGAGAGTAAGGTACATGGACATAGATATATAGCCTGCAGAAGTTCTCTTATTGCTTCAATTTTCTCAGTGAACTAGGAAGCAAGATGCTAGAAGTTTACGGAAAGAGGAGAAGGTATCAGTTAGTAGTTGTCTAGGAGTATGAGACACTGAATGGATCAGGAAACTAGTATAATTACTAGGTAACATAAAGACTCACTGAGGACAGGGATCATGAATTTAAAGTGAGGTCAGTAAGTATGGTTGGTTTTTTTTCTCTCTGAGTATGTTCAAATGTATAAGTACAGCGAAAGAGCTGAGCATGTAGAAAGCTATGGTTATCACGACTGGCCAAGAATTTAAGCTGGGTAAGGAAAGTAAGACATGAGGAAGATCGGGGCAGTGATAAAACTGACAGATTTAAAAGAGTGAAGATCCCAACAGGTTCAAAGAATTGTTCAACAGAAATTGTGATATGAAGGATAAGAGGTGGTAGAGTGAAAACTGTGAAATTGAGATGGTGAAAGAACTGAACTTTGGAAACAAGATCTAGAAATGAGCAGTGAGATGGCATAGAGGGAAAAATTCTCTGGAGAAGAGGAATTACACATTTGAAGACACCAGTGTACTGGAAGAATTGTCCACATGAACACTGAAATCACCAGGAATTATAACAGAAGTGTTACTGGCATGAATGCAGTCAACAGTTCTCCAGAGGTCTCCCGTTTCTGCACATAATGTGAGCAGAGTTACTAACTTTACTGTGGTCTATCTTTTCAAGCAAGCTTATATAACAAACAGCCGTGGAAAATAGACTGTCTCCCTCTAAAGCAAAGGGTAGGTTTACCTGTATACCTCCTCCTCCTCAAGGACAGACATACTTAGTGCCCATTATGAAAGATTCCAGTAACCTAAGCTTGGTTTCCTCTTCTATAGTTCAATCCACTGTCTATGCAGGTATCACATGCCCTCTTCAAGTCACATTGTGGGAAGTAAGACTTGAAAACCAATGTAAGCAAATGCTGTTACTTTGGCCACCACTTTTGCTGTTAGTAATAAAGTCTTTTGTTTCTGGCCCAGAAATCTCTCATCTTCTGCAAGCATCCATGAAACTGTGGTAGTTAATTTTTCAGCCTGTAAGTAGGGTAAAATCTTAGGCCCTTGAAAGTTTTTGCTAAAAAACTTTTGACAAAATCTCCAGTGAATGGGAGGTGGGAATGAAAGATTACAGCAACAGGATAAGTGGTATAGTATGATAACATAAGATGAAGTTTGGAGGTGTTTTAGAAGAGAAAATGATCTGGAAAAAGCAATGAGAAGCAAGAACACCTCCAGACTCAATAGTATAAAGAAATCATGAAAGAAAACTGCTACCACTGGAAAGGGTTGCAGCAATGTCATCAGGGAAACCAGATTTAACTTAGAGCAAAAAGGTGAAGGTAATATTAACAGAAGAGATGGAAGATAAAGAAGAATTTGCTGATGACTGACCTTGAGCTCCAGGGACATTATGAAAGATTTTCAGGAGAGAGAGAGGAGTAGATTTTAGGGTCAGATCTGGATATGTATGGTAAAAGACCCATGAGCCTTGGGCTTGCTATAGTGACTTACATGAACAGGAAAAAAAGGGGCATGAGGGAATTACTTGTGATTAGTCTTAATCAGATTAAATTAGTCTACATGTTCTTACATCTCTCATCCCTCTTTATCCACCCAATATCTACTATGGAACACTTTCTTACTAAACAAAACATCATTTTAGAAAATTTAGAACATATGAGTTTTTAAAACTATATATGCCAAATTTGTTAACTTACTTGAATTAGATCTAAAATGCCAAGTTCACTTTCTGAAGAATCCACACAGAAGACAAAATATAATGTTGCATAATGTCTATAAATCAGTTTGTTGTCAGATCCTCCAATTAATCTATAGGACAAAACAAAACAATTAGAATGTTATATGAACAAAAAGAAAAACATTTTCATTAGCTCAAGCAAACTGACAATTTGCTTTAAAACCTTTTATAAAATGAAAGGTAACATTTAATGGCATACATTCAAGTAAACTTGTATCAGAGTAAGTTTTATAAAATAAGATAGTTGTTTTCATCAAAAATGTCAAGTAAAAGATGTTAGTGCTTAAATTTAATTCATTCACTCATTAACCTCTCTACTGAATACCTACTATGTGCCAGGAGCTGATAGTGGGTAGGGAACAATAAACAAATACATAAGAAAAAATTACCAGAGTAGAAGGTGCTGTAATAGAGAGAATCAAAATAGGATGATACCATATTGATGGATTCTTTACTTCAGATTGGATGTTAAGACTGACATTTAGGCTGGGATCGAAAGATAATGAGCCAGCCATGAAAAAATTTAGAGAACAGCATTTCAGGCAAAGGTAACAACTAATAAAATGGAAACTTCATCAAGAACAAATTATAGATGTTCAGGAAAGAGAAAGAAAGCCTGCAAAATAGTAAGCAATGAGATGAGAGAAGTAGGCAGAAATTAGATCAGAGGACATTTGTAAGTGCTTACTAGATTCAACTCCATTTGTCACAGTAAGTTACACAGGTTAAGACTGATAAGCAACTAGAAAAAAAAATGACATTTCTTCTTAAACTTGGACAGATTTCCCATTAAGAGCTCCAAAAAATACATTTTGTTTTGGAATATAAATGGTAAAAAGAAAAACTAAGCTAAGAGATACTGAGTCCTTTTATCAAATGTTTTTACTAATGTTGATTGAAATTACAGCATTTTAAAAATAATTTAGAAATCATTGCAAACATCTTATATTTTGCTAAATATAGTTATTTTATAATTAAGTTTACAATAATTAGTTCACCTCAAAAGACCCTTTAACGCTAACATAATATAAAATCAAGACTAAATGTAACCAAAGCTAATTGAACAATCAAACAAGACATGGGAAAATAACATCTATCACTTACTCAGTAAAAGTAACACTTAATTTACAAATTCTGTAGAAACAACTTCATTATGTATACACTATCTTTATGATCTCTAATAGCAAAAGGGGTAATAATATTTGACAAAAAAAATTTCTACTATGCAAAATATATTTCTAGGAAAGATATTTAATATAAAAATATGTATGTGCACTTTAAAGGTTCCCTGAGATTACTTTTATAGGCTATGACTGTAATTGTTGCTTGAAGGAGACAAAAAGAGCACAAACAGCAGGCTTCGCTTTATCCTGAATAAGCAATTTAGCAGTTATCTTAAACCTTTGTTTGGCTCTGCTTTAAAAGAAGACCAAATTTTTGAAACTTTCAAATGGTTATTAATGTTATTAAAAGAAAGCAAAAATACTAATATGGCAAGTTTGTATTTTTCATTTAAAAATACAATTTCATATTTAAACTACAGTTTAATACTGATTAATACTGACACAAACTCTTGTACAGAATACAATACATCATATAAAATCACAGAATTTTAGAAATCCTCTCAGTCAAATTCCTCATTTTTCAGAGGTGAAAACAGAGGTACAAGAATTTAAGTTACCTGATCGAGAAAATCAGAATGTTAGTGATAAAACTATGACTAAACCAGATGTGCAGCCTCATCTCTGATGTAGGATTTGCTTTCTACTTTTTATAAAGGTTGAAAAAGAATAATCACAAAGTCAAGCCACAATTTCTAGTTCAAACAATGCCCTGTTTTGATCAATTAGGTTCTTGCATGTCTACCACATGCAGTACACTGTGCTGTGTGATAAGTTTCCTATGAGATAAAAGATTAAGAGGTTGAGATGAGGGAAGTGATAGTAATGGCAAAGACAACTAAACTACAGAAGCTTAGAGAACTAAACAGAAGTTTAGAGAAATAAGTAAAGTACAATTAAAATATAAAAACAGAAAACAGGTACACTCGTCTTGACTATTAAATTGGAGATCTTGAGTTAACAGCAAAATTTACAAATCACAAGTCTATATTTATAAGTGCAGCATGATATAACCTTTTATGAAATGAAAGTAAAATTTCTACATGATAATAAGTAATTTATAGTCAGGTAAGAATGATTTCTCTATTATCCTATTTTTCATATATGAATCGTACACCTTAAAATACAGAAGTGTAGGTTTCTCTGACTAACCTGTGATTATTCATAATGGGGCTTAAAGTTCAGTTTCTGAATTGTCAATGAGAAAATATCTTATTAAGAAATTAATAATATAAACCTGGGGGGGACATTACAAAACTATTTGAAGCAAATTGTTTTCATGGAACCCATTAATTTAAAAGTATTTATTTATAGTGGCTGGCAAGTTAACTATAAGTAACTCTTATTTATTAATTTAAAATAGAAAAACATATTAGCTGAATTCTAATCTATCCATATAGATATGCCTGTATATATATACATGCACACACATAGACCTATATTTGAAAAGCAGACTTCAGACTTCTTTGTAATAAGAAGTAATTGAAAACTTTATAAACAGTTCTATTCACCCAAAGGTATTCTTCGTAGTCTTTAAAAATAATAAGATTGTTCTAGATGTCTTTATGTGCAAAACTTTTCAAAATATTAAGTGAAAACAAGCAACATGCAAACTAGCATACATAGTTTGATCCCATGAGCAAAATGTTTGAAGATTCTACTTTTATATGTTAGTCAATGTAAAATTAATTTTCTAGAAGGTTACACAAAAAACTGGGAAGAAGGACTAAAGCTGGGAGGAGACTCTTAGTTTACATTTTCTACTTCCTTGTAATGTTTGAATTTTTGCTATAGGATTTATATTACCTTTATATGAAATACCTTTATAAAATTCTTAAAAAGAAACAAATTATATATCTTTAAAAAAATTCTTTAAGTTAGATTTATAGCTAACATAGGCGGCAATTAATTCACTTGATCCAATTAATCAAACTTAGAAAACTTTTACCATAAACTGATTAAACATTATATACTTTAATCATATAAATAAAGATTAGAAATGTCTATGAAATGCTTTACTTACAATCCTCCTTCTAGGAAATTACAAACATTTTCATCTCTCTTAGATACCAAATGGAATGTCTCCCTGATGATTTGCTGTTGTGTATCTTCACTCTGAGAAAGAATAATTTATGTTAGGATCGAATTTATAGATTTAACAGCATTTTAAGAATTTTAAAAATAAAAGACAGTAATATCTGCCTGGAAAATTCATCTAAGAGAGAGATCCTTGGAGAACTAACATATTACATCTTACAGAAACAAACCCAACATTTTTTTATGAAAAACAAAAGCAAAACAAAATCAACACTTTATAGTTTACAACTACAATATAACATTTCTAAGTTTCAAAAACCAATAAGAAATATTAGATGGATGAATTACAAACTCTAGTAAAAGGGACACCAGATATTAACTAGTCAAAGCCCAAAGAGAAATAAAGTTATAAATTCATGTAGCTAGTCTATATTTTAATGGAAGAAAGTTTGGAGCTTCCAATTAAGTTAGTTTAACTAAATGCAAATTGAGGTTAAGAAGCCATCCATCTTATTCATTTTTGTATATTATCAGAAAATGAAAACCAGAGTGGTGAATAAACTGTAAAAGCTGTTTAAATACGTACAGGGAAAAAAGAAAAAAGGAAAAAAAGGTGTAGGGGGGAACCTTGCTAATTAAAACCACAATGAAAAAGTAAGTAGCTATATAAATATGTCTAATAATATCGAGTACTGGCAAGAATGTGGAACAACAAAGCATTTATATAATACTAGAAGAATTGTAAATTGGTACAACCACTTCCAAAAACAGACCAGCATTACCTAGTAAAGCAGAACATGTGGGTACCCTAGGACAATGATATATAACTTCTAGTTATACACTAGAGAAATTCAAAAAGATGTTTGCAAGAATGCTTATAGCAGCACTGTTTCCAACAGCCAAAAAGCGACAATATAAACATCCATCATTGCTAGAATGCATAAATTGCAGTTTATTCCTGAATGGAATATTACAGAGCAATGAAAATGAATGACTATATCTATTGTAGATATAATCAATGATGATCTTAGAAATGTTGTTTTTAGACCTTAGAAATGTTTAAATCAAGTTACAGAAGACTATAAACATGATTCTATTTGTTTAAGTTGAAAAACATGTAAAACATAATAATAATTGTTTAAGGACAAAAAAATACATTGCAAAACAAAAATAAAGGACAATTTTAAAAAGTCAAGATGGTGGTTAGAAAGTAGAGTAGAAATAGGATGAAATATAAGAGAGGTACAGAAAGATTCCAAAGGTATTGGTGATTTTTCTTTTTAAATGCGGCAGTGAATAGACAGTAGTTAGGGAATTATTTCTTATCTTACAGATATTTAATATTTAAGTTCTTTTATCTATTCAATATTTCATTAAAAATTTGAAAAGGAGGGAGGAAAAGCACTGTATAAGAGAGCTGCCCTCTTCCTTATGCTTGCTTGTCTCCACCACCTCCCTCTCATCTTCATCTAGAGCTAAATGGTGTCACCTGGATGGCTTTACCTACGCTTGCTGCTTCAACCATGTTAATTCTCCTACATCCCTAGAGCCTAAAAGAAGCCTACTACAGCAGACCCAACATTTTGAGTTAGTGATAGATATTTCTAGCTTCCAAATATACATCTCTGCTTGTAGCTCATAAAGTTATATTAAAACTTACATGTTTAAGACTAAAAGCATTATATTTTTTTCTAAAACTTATTTTTTTTACTATATTATAATCCTGCTTAATGGCATCACCATTCACCAGACTCTCAAGCCAGAAAAAAATTTTAAGCATTTTATTATTAGTTTCAAGAATAGAGTACAGAGTAGACATTTATATAGTTTATGAAACAATCCCCCCAGTTACTCTAACACCCATCTGGCTCTACACAGTGCTGACTACATTCCCTATGTCATACTCCCTATCCCCATGACCATCTCTCAACTACTAATTTGTGCTTCTTTAGCCCTTCACCCCTTTCTCCCAGCCTCCCAAACTCCCTCACCTTTGGCAGTCACCATATTGTCCTCTGTATTTGTGAGTCTGTTTTTGACTATTTTGGTTTTTGTTACTTAGATTCCACATATAAGTGAAATCATAAGGTATTTGTCTTTGTCTGACTTATTTCGCTCAGCATAATAACCTCTAGGTCCATCCATATCGTTGCAAATGGTAGAATTTCATTTTTTTTTAATGGTTGAATAATACCCCATTGTCTATATGAACCATGGGTCAAAAGGTAGATCCAGACTGTTTTAATTTTTTGAGGAAACTCCAGGCTGTTTTCCATAGTGAGTATATCAATTTGCAATCCCACCAACACTGTATGAGGGTTCCTTTTTCTCCACATTCTCATCAGCACTTGTTCTTTGATTTATTGATGACAGCCATTCTAACAGGTGTGAGAAGTTCTCATTGTGATTTTAATTTGCATTTCTCTGATGATTAGTGACCTTGAACATTTTTTCATATGTCTATTGGTTCTGTATTTCCTCTTTGGAGAAATATCTGTTCAGGTCTTCTGCCCATTTTTTAACTGGATTGTTTTTTGTTGTTGAGTTGTATGAGTTCTTTATATATTTTGGATATTAACCTCTTTGTCAATTGTATCATAAGCGGATATCTTCTATTCAGTAGGTTGTCTTTTCATTTTGTTGATCATTTCCTGTGCTGTGCAAAAAACCTTTTAGTTTGATGTACTCCCATTTATTTTTTCATTTGTTTCCCTTGTCTGAGCAGATATGTCTGAAAATAAATTACTAGTAGCAATATCAGAGAGGTTACTGCCTATACTTCCTTCTACAAGTTTTATGGTTTGGGGCCTTACATTTAAGTCTTTAATCCATTTTGTCTATTCTTGTATATGGTGTAAAAAGGTGATCCAAGTTTTTTTTTTTTTTTTACCACGTATCTGTCCAATTTTCCCAGCACCATTTATTGAAGAGACTGTCTTTACCCCATTGTACATTCTTGCCTCCTTTGCCATATGATAAGTGAGCATATGGGTGTGGATTTTTGGGCTCTCTATTCTGTTCAGTTGATCAATAAATCTGTTTTTATGCCAGTACCATGCTGTTTTGATAACTGTAACCTTGTAGTAAAGTTTGATATCAGTGTCATACCTCCAACTTTGTGCTTCTTTCTCAAGATTGCCGTGGCTATTCGGGGTCTTTCATGGTTCCATATAAATTTTAGGATTATCTTTTTCTGAAAAATGCCATTGGTATTTTGATAGGAATTGCACTGAATCTACAGATTGTTTTGGGTAGTATGGCCATTTTAACGATGTTGATTCTTCCAATCCATGAGCACAGGATATGCTTCCATTTATTTGTATCTTCTTTAATTTCTTTTTTTCAATGATTTATAATTTCCTGAGAACAAGTCTTTTACCTCCTTGGTTAATTTGATTCTCAAGTATTTTATTGTTTTTGATGCAATTGTAAATGGGATTGTTTTCTTTATTTCCCTTTGAAAATTCATCATTCGTGTATAAAAATGCCACTGACTTCTGAATATTACTTTTAACCAAATCCCTGCTTAAAAGTTAAACAAGGTCCTCATTTACCACTTTGTAGGCCATCCTGTAACTTTTCTGCCCCTCAGCTTCATATCACTTTTAAATTTGAAAGCTCTCAATTTGCAAAATGTTTCTTATATGCACAATAAACTCTTACTAAATGCTATTGGTTCCCAGGTGTTTGTTTTTGATGTAATTGTAAATGGGACTGTTTTCTTAATTCCTCTTTTTGAAAGTTTCATCATTGGTATATAAAAATGCAACCAACTTCTGAATATTAATTTTGTATCCTCTTACTTTACTCATACTGATCTGTTTTAACAGTTTTTTGGTGGAATCTTTAGCGTTCTCTACATATAGTATCATGCCATCTGCAAATAATGACAGTTTTACTTCTTCCTTTCCAATGTGGATGCCTTTTATTTCACTTTCTTGTCTGATTGTTATACCTAGGAAAGCTAAAAATCTTGATGATTGCTTTTCTTTTACTTCCCATGTCCATTCAGTCTACAAGTACTGTTAATTCTATTTCAGAAACAGTAAAGCTGGATTCAAAGACATTATTTCAACTCAGATTCTTATTCTTACCCAGAATACTATAAGAACCCCCTAAATGTTTACTCTGCACCTCTCTCTCTACTCCATTCCACATTACCAGAATTACTTCCTAAAAAAAAAAAAGTACTTGTACTTCCTTTTTTAGAGCCTTCCAGTTTCCATCTGACCTGAAATAAAATCCAAACTCCCTATCGTGCCATAAAACACCCTCCAAAACCTATGTCTGAAGTTTCATCATCTTTTTCTCCCCTACACAATGTGCTCCAACCACAATGAACTTCTCATCATTCACTTCCTCACCCCATTCTCTAGCAGTATCCTTTTAAGACTCAGCTCAAAAATGATTAACTACTGTGGTCTTTTTTTACTTTCCCAGGAAAAATTAGTTCCTTCTTTTTAAGTGCTTCCTTGGTACTGTTTCTATTCCTATTATACACTTATAACAACGTGCTAAATTTCCTTTGTAGATATCAATTCTGCCAGACTCTGAGCTCCACCAGATATTCTCTGAATTTGAAATTCTCAACAGCTGGCTGGCACAGAGTAGCCACTAAGTGTACTGAATAAATTAATTTGTAACCTAAAAGATGAGATCCACATTTCTTTATATTAGGAAAAAATCTAGGTTACCTTCCACAAGAAAAAAAAAAGGCAATGAAGTAAAGACAGTACCATGTAATAGTTAAAAGTATGAGCCCTGTTCTAATTAAGATAGATTAAACACACATCTACTTTTGTTGCCCTCTCACCCAGCTGAAACAACAATAAAGGGTTTTTGTTTTGTTTTGCTTTTTTAAGGCATAAACACATAAGGATAAAAAAAAGTGGGAAAGGAAGACAAGGCAATAAAATTTGGAAAGTTGTTGAATGAGTGGTAAAGTATTAAGTAAATCTCAGAAAATGTAATCCTAAATTGGTGACAGGGAAACCCAAGAACTAACCCAATTTGTATCACAAAATAGCCAAAGGTACAGGAATTGGTGCTTTTACATACTTCTGGAAGTGAAGATAAAGAGAGGAAGCCTATTTAAGAAGAAAGATCACTAAATTCTCTCTACCATCCCCAAGAAAAGTCTGTAAGGTTATTCCCAGGAGTAGATAAAACAGAGGGTCTTGGAGAACAAGGGTACCATGGTAGGCAGAATGATGTCCCACCAAAGATAACGATATCCTAATCCCAGGAACCTTTGAATATATTCTTTTACACACAAAACGACTTTGTAGATTGATTAAATTAATGACCTTGAGAGAGATATTCCCCCATATTATGAGTGGACCTAATCTAATCACGTGGCTCCTTAAAATCAAAGAATCTTTTCTGGGCTGTGGTCAGAGGGAGACGTGGCTGGAGAAGAAGTCAGAGAAAGGCCACACAACTGGCTATGAAGATGGAAAAAGGGGGCCATAAACCAAGGAATGTGGGTGGCCTCTAGGAGCTGGAAAAGGCAAGGAACTGAATTCTCTGCTAGAGCCTCCAGAAAAAGACAAAGCTCTGCTGATACCTTGATTTTAGCCCTTGATTTTATCCCAGTAAAACCTATGTCAGACTTTGAACTCACAGAACTATATAAATTTGTGTTGCTTTAAGCTACTAAGTTTGTAGACATTTGTTAGAGCAGCAGTAAAAACCGAATACAGGGACCATACTGAAAATAGAGGGGCTAAAAAAATGTGCACATCAGATGCTGAAATCCCTAGTCCTTTTCCTCAACCAGTTTCCAGACTCCCTATAGTCAATTCTTCTTCACCTTCCAGGCAGGAGCCTGGAATAAACTTCTGGGAATTCTACCTAGATCTAAATATGACGACATTGGAGGTTCCAACTATGGCAGAAACTGTTATCTGTTCACCAAAATCTAGTTTCTTTACCTCCCAGGCACACAATTCAACAATATTTTCCATTCTCCTTTGAATTTGAGGGGAGCCATAAAACAGTTCTGGCCAATGGACTGTGGTTCAGAGTTGGCACAACTGAAAGCCAATTGAGCATTCAGCACCGTCATGTTGGCAGCCTGAAACTGGCCATGATGACCATACTTACAGCATATAGTAAACACTACAAACTAGAGCTTCTTCCTCCCAGTTGAGCCAGTTGTTAAAAATGTACCATCCAAGTCTTACCCATAAAAATTCCTGCACAATTTTCCATGTTAGCTAGATGCAGAAGTTCCTTTGATACCTTCTCAAGAATGATAAACAAATGCCCACAAAGAAGGTTCTAGCTGATCAGGAACACCAATACTGAACTTTATGTGAGTGAGAAATAAACTTGTATCATTTTAAATCACTAAGATTTAGGAAATTATTGTCATAGCAATTGCAATTCTTACACTATCTAAACTGCCGAGCCTGATCATCACAAGTAAAGCTCATAGAGATGACCTCTAATCATGGATTCAGACCTTTCAATTAGCTTTTAGTTTCATACCTTTAGACAGAATCAGTCAACCAAGGATTACTGGACATCTGACATAAAAGCTAAAGACAAAATTGGGGGGAGGGAAGAAGCAAGTCAGAGGAAACAAACAAGGTAGTAAAAAGAAAATCAAAAAATATATACTGTTAATACCAGAGAGGAAAGAAAGATAATGCAACTATGAAACAAGAACAGCATACTATAAAACAGTAACATTTGGAAATTAAAAAGGGACTCATGGAAATGAAAAATATAAAGAGAAAATTTAAAACTCAGAAGACTGAAAAATAACTTGAGACAATTATCCAGAAAATAGAGCCAAAGGGCAAAAATATAGAAAACAGAAGAGAAAGGGTAAGAATAGTAGAATAGTCCAGAGGATTGCTGAATAAAAGATTCAAAAGGAGAACGCAGAAAACAGAAATTTTTCAAGCAGAGAGGACAAAAGTTTTCAAAATAAAAGGGCCTACCAATTATCCATATCAAGACTCATAGCAAAGGTCTGTGAAACTGCAAACCAGAGTATATATACTTTCTGGAAAGTAAAAACAGATCATATGAAAAATAATCAGAATTGCTACAGGTTTGACAGCAACACAGGAAACTAATATGTAATAGAGCAATGCCATCAAACTAAGGATCAAAATTCAGGCTGATCAGATTTCCTAACACTAGTTTCATAACTAAAGTCAAAAAAAAAAAAAGATACATTTCAGTTGATTACAATGCCTAGATTACATCAGTCTGAAGACAACTAGAGTTATAATAGGCAACAACTTGCATTATTTTATGAGATCAATTTGAATTATTTTAAATACTTCTTTAATGCATTAACGAAAATTAAATTTTAAAAATTCAGTAACCCTCTAATAAAACTCTTTTCTCATGTTCCTTTCCTATCCTTATGTATATGTCATAAAAGGCAACTTTAAAACCAAAACTTCCCTCTAATCCAATAGTAAATATGTCAATATCCTTATCACTCCCTCCCATGCACAGAGAATTTTTTTCTTAAAACAAATTCATTCACTTTGCACTGTTAGAATGTCGAGGATTATCAAAATAAAAGAGAAACAGATCCTTTCTCGCAGCTTAATACAATAAAAGTATAAATATTTTAAACTTTAGTATACTCTACCTTGCTTTTTTTATGTTTCAAAAAAGAAATAGATATCTTTGTATCCAAAATTCAAGGGCAATTCCTAACATAACACTACTACAAATAATACAGTATAAGAAGTAAAGGGGAACAAGGACTTTTAGCAGCAAGATTATCATCTTCAAAGAAAAACAGACATCTAGGAAGGTCCATGAAAAATAGGCAGAATTCAAAAATGCAGAGAACAGAGAGTGTAATGTTGCATGACATTTGAGGCAAAAAGAAAAATTTGGACAAAATCATGAAATCAAGAAAACAAGAAGCATATGAAGAATAATTAGTTCTTTTTGCATAAAAGGAAGAGAAGTCTGCGAACTAAGCCTCAAGGCACTCCAACATTTAGAAATCATGAAAAAGAGAAGACCTCAACAAGGGAAATTTCATGAGTGTGATTTTTTTGCCAGGCCTCTTCCAAGCAGGAAGTCTAGCTGGAGACTTGGTATATGTGGGTAGGCCTCACTTCAGCCTAAATGCATAAAGAACAAGCAGCCAGGATGCGGCTACCCTTAAAAGCCAAACAAGGGGAGAAAAGGGCACCTATGACAGAAACCGTACTAGCACTTGCCTATTAAATTTCTTTAAAGAATCCTCTATTTCCCCTCACAGTTTATAAAAACGTTTTTAAAATACTTAGCACAACAAAGAAGGCAGTCAATAAATGGCAGATATTATACTCTAAAACCACCCTCTACCATATTAAGATGTTTCCCAGTTTCAGAGGCAAAGACTCTATTATTTTATTTAAATAACAGACAGCTGAGAAGGTGATAGACTGAGTTTGACATGTTTGAACAGAGAGTATGAACCATGGTAGCAACTAAAAAAGTCTAAGAACTTAAAAAAAAAGTAAGTTTTAGGGTAAAAAAGTTGGAGTAAGGTTCCAAGACAATTCAGTGGGGAACAGAATAGTCTTTACAACAAATAGTGCTGGGAAAATTGGATGTCCATGTGCAAAAAAAATGAGGTTAGGGCCATACCTCACAACAAACAGTTTATAAAACTAACTCAAAATGGATTATAGACCTAAATGTAGTAACTAAAACTACAAAACTCTTGGAAGGAAATATAGGTTAGGTATTAATCTTTACAAGCTTGGATTAGACACAGCTTTCTTAGATGTAACACCATAAGCACAAGCAAAGAAAAAAATAGATACAGGATGAAGTCAAAATTAAAAACCTTTGTTCTGCAAATGACATCAACAGGAAAGTGAAAACCCACAGAATAGGAGAAAATATTTGCAGATCATATATCTGATAAGGGATTTGCACTGAGAATTTATAAAGAACTCTTACAACTCAATAATAAAGAGATAAAAAAACCCAACTTAGAAATGAGCAAAGGATTTGAATCGACTTTTCTTCAAAGAAAAGCATATAGCCAATAATCACATGAAAAGATGATTATCATTTGTTATTAAGAAAATACAAATCAAAATTACAGCATACTACTTGGCATCCACCAGGATGGCTAGAATCAAAAAGACAGACAATAGCAAGAGTTAATGAGACTATGGAGAAACTGGAACCCGCATATACCGCAGTAGAATGTAAAATGGTTGTAGCACTTTGGAAAACAGTTTGGCAGTTCTTCAAACAGTTAGAGTTACCATATGACCTAGCAATTCCACTACTAGAGAGAAATAAAACAAATGTTCACACAAAAATTCATATGAATTCATATGAATGTTCATAGTAGCATTACTAATAGTCAGAAAGTGGAAACAAACCAAACATCCATCAACTGACATAGGGAAAAATAAAATGTGCTATATATCTATACAATGGAATATTTCTTGGCTGTAAAAGAAATGAAATATGGATACGTGCTATAATAGGGATAAATCTTGAAAGTATCGTGCTAAGTGAAAGAAGACAGTCACAAAAGATTACATATTTCATGACTTCATTTATATGAAATGACTGGAATAGGCATATCTGTAGACACAGAAAACAGATCAGTGGTTGCCAGGGGCTGGGGGAGGGGGGATTGGGGAGTAACTATTAATGCGTACTAGGTTTCATTTGTTTTGATGAAAATATTCTAAACTTAAATTATGGTAATGGTTGCACAATTGTGAATACAATAAAAACCATTGACTTACACACTTTCAGTGGGCGAATTTTACAGAATATGAATGATACCTTAATAAATATTATTTTTTAAGATTTAGGTAATCCTTAAAAAAAAAGTTGTGGCAAGTTTTATTGCTACTTTCTCCTAAAAGTGTCTCTTTATGGAAAAATTCTCTGACAGAATGTAAGAGGACATTATATTTTGCAATAAGAAGTTCATTCCAAAACAAGGCTCACATAATTAAGACACTGGAGAAAATACAAAGAGTAGCTGAGAATAATCTCTGGAATGTTCCACAATTCCTTAGCTACATAATCTTCCAAATTTTCAACTGAGGAAGAGGAAAAAGTTCTGGGGATAGATAATGGTGATTTTGTACAACAACATGAATGTACTTATTGCTACAGAACTATACATTTAAAATGGTAATTTTTCTATTGTGTATATTTTACCACTGTAAAAAAAATTATTTTAAACAATCATACTAAGATATATTAATGACAGGAAATAGCAAAATATGTATGTGGTGCAATGAACTGGCAATCATCCCCACTTGACAGCACACGAGAATCAAAATAATCAATGGATCCGGCACACTGACGAAGAGCCCTTTTCTTCTGGGCAAAAAAGGGAAATAATGACTGACAATTCATTATTACCAATGACTGGTAATTCCTGTAATTGCACCAGGTTTCAAGCAAAACAGGAAAGATGTAAATACTTCCCAGCACAATAATAGAGGTGTTCTAGTAGACTTCACGTAAACTTTACTCCTCTACAAATGCTTTACTTCTTAAATTGTATTACTTCATAGGTGACTTAGAAAATGGAACCAGCTTGATCTCTGGTCTCAGTATAGTAGCTGCACAGAATTGGAGCACTCCTACCTTTATTCATTGGGGTAGCATTTTTCAGAACCTAAGTTAACTGGGTGAAAAAGAAAACTAAGCAGAAGAAAGCATCATTGCCTCTTCTGCAGAGGCCAGAGGCATTGTTCAATTGTGCAAAATACAAGTAGGATTCAAGGAGAAATATCTCTTCTTGCAGAAAGCATATTCGGGATTTTATCATCAGACTGAAAGGTTTGAAGAAGGGGTTGAACGATTTGCATATAGGCCTGATCTGGCCCTGTTTTTCTTCTCCAACCTCATCACTTGACACTCTTCCCTACAATCACTTAGCTTGCCTTCTCAAAACACCTTTGGTGCCATCTGAGGGATCTTACACCTCTTTCTGCCTGAAATAGTCTTTCCTCAGTTATTCTCATATGCTCCCTTACCTCATTCAGGTCCGCAAAGAAGCTTTTCCTGATGATCTTATCTAATATAACCTCTCTCTCATCACTCTTTATCCCTTTATAGTTTCATTTCCCTTCACAGATTAATCACAATCCTACACAGTTTATTTATTGCCTATGTCCTATTACTAGATGTAAACTCACAGGACAGGGATAATATCTATCTTACTTATCACAATATTACCAGTACTTAACGCAGGGCCATACAAATACAAATAAATACTTGTTGAAGGTATATGGGAAGAGAGAAAAGAAGAGTATAATGGATAGGTCAGGCAATATCTAAAAAGGCCATCCTCCTTTCAAAGCACTGTCTTGGAGTCTGAAGAACTTAACACTTGTTAGCTAGAACAATGGCCTTTATTTCTCCTAGACTGCAACATATTTTCTGAGAGTTCCCTGATCCTTCAGTAAAGAAAATTGTTTATCTACACTGCAGTTCAAAGAATTGTCAGCAGCAGTTAAGAAATCCATAATCCACAAGTACAAAGAAGACTCCAAGTGCTAAAGACAAGAATGAATTCTGACTTTCCAACAAAAATTAGCAAAGACTTCCCTTCAGGATCAGAAAAAGGAAAGGCCCCGACACTCAGGTTACATATGAGTTCAATTTTGTGAAAAAGACACACACACACACACGCGCGCGCGGAGAGAAAAAATACGCATAAATTCTTCAAGTACTATTAACATATATTAATGTAATTTTAAACATTTTAACAATAGAGCAGCCAGACATTAGCATAGTTGGTTATCTTAAAGCCACAAATGTACAATAAATCTACTAACAGTTTCAATGTGTTCATTTTTTGTTATTAATGCCTGAAAAGTGTATGTTCTTCATTGGGACATTCTGAAAGGAAAAATGAAGACTGGAGAAAATACAGCTAAATGTTAATAGTTATCTGTGGATAGTGAAATCAAAGATGACCTTAGTGATCTTAATAATTTAATATTCTCCATGTAACCACAAAAAGAAACTTATCTAAAAGTTAAAACAATAAATAATTTGACAATCAACTTTACTAAAGAAACATAAATATAGCCACCCTATACAAGGCCTTCCTCTGTTTAGAAAGATGGAGGAATGACCAATAACATTGCCCATTTTATAACCTTTTCCCTAAAACCAAAAATCTCTGTAATTTTGAACATTTTATTTCCTCCTTTAATTTTCAATGGATTTAATCTTAATTTTTTTAAAGCAAATCTTCAAGCATACTACCTACAAAAATTGTGATCATATTAGAATGGAATTTTTCAGTGATCCTTTGATATTAGCAATACTTTGAACTAAAATCTTTTGTGTGATATGTTCAGAACCAGATATTTTTAGGAATCATCCCTGATATTAACAACTTCATAAGCAACGTAAAATTACAGAGAAGAAAAATTAATATCTATTCAAAAGAAAAAACATGAGCTAATACAAAGGGAATAATGGACACTGGATTGCCTACCCAACATCTACTTCCTTCTTCTACCTTTCCAACAAAATGCCAATTTTATTCATGTTTCCATTCTCATTCTTAGCTCCAAGGATGGATCCTGATTAGTATAAGCTATTATGGGCCTTGGGTAGGACTAATCAGACTGAAAAAAAACACATTCTAAGAATGTAGGAACAGATCACTCTCTCCTTATGGACTAAATTGATGACCACTGATTTAAAGGAGGAAATCATCTTTTGGACATTGACTTTGGGAAAAGCAAAGCAGAAAAAGAGAAAAATATTGGACCTATGATAAAGTCACTGATTTGCTGAATCAAATATTTTTGGAATCTGTCTACTACTCTGCACTGCCTATTACGTATCCTAACAGTTTTTTAAAAAGGCTACAAAAAACCTAATTTATATATCCAAAAGCATCCTAACTAGCCAAGTGTAAAGAAACCAAATCACTTGGAATTATCTTAACAATTCAAATATTATGTGTTAATATAATATGCGTTAATACCTTAATTAATACTTAGAACTGCTGACAATTCTATCTTGATAATATTAAGTTTAACTATCCCATCTTCCACATTGTCTTAACAGTCACTAAAAACAGACATCAGTAAACAGCAGTGGGTCTTTCCTAAGCATTTTATAAAAGGTAAAAAAAGGTATACATAGTTTCAATACTTTATTTTTATGTAAATAAATTCAAAAAAAGAAAAGCACAATTTTAGACTTCCTTCTAGGACCTGCATTTAGTTGACAAACAATAATCACATACAGTTTATAAGAAAATTGAGGCAACTAGTGTATATAACAGTTTGAAAACTTTGCTGTTTGTACATGTGTATGTGTGTGTAAGCTTGCCCACAAATATACACACACACTCTTTTAAATCGGTGGAAGCAACTAAGATAATTCATATAAAAGAAAAACATCTTTTACTTTATTAAAGTAATTCACCAAAAGATATGCCATGGTTCATTAATAACAAAGGAATCACAACTCAAGGTTGTGATTTTTTTTCTTCTTTGATGGCTATGTAAAAATAGATCTGCTTTAAAAAATGTAATTCTCATTAGTCATTTATAATAAATAAATAAATATTGCCAGGCAAATATTAAAAGACTATAGTTTGTTGTCAGGCCACTGTGGCTCAGCTTCACTTTAAGAGATAAATGAAGAAAAACATTTGAATTTGTGCGGTCACAGGTCAAGGATATAGAAGGTAAAAACAAAAGAGGATGCATTCTGAGCCTACACTTGTTTTTTGGTTTGTTTGTTTTTTGTTTTTTTTTTTAAGCCTACAGCACCTATTCTTAGGTGGTCTCCCATGCAAGTACTAACCAGGCCTGACTCTGCTTAGCTTCCAAGATCAGAGAAGATTGGGTGTTCAAGGTGGCATGGCTGTAGACCTTATGCTTGAATTCTTAATGCTTGACTCTAGCAGAATGAGCCAAAAACTTCCACTTAGCAAAGTAAGTGTGTGACCTCATATGTCACAATTAAATCTAAAAATCTCTTACAGTAGAAAATGGAAATCTGCACGATTAAAAGGTAAAAATGAACATATAAATTGTTATATGAGGAAGGATGAATGGGGGAATGGAAATCCAATGCAGTAGGGGAAGCTGGTTGGCAAATGGTTAAGCACTTTTCAAATTGCTCAGTGTTAAACCATTGTTAACCCTCAGCATTCTATCAGGATATGAAAGTGTTAACCCAACCACACCCTTAAATATTGCTTAATAAATTAAAATAAAAACTGTCAGTCTTACCGGATATATACTCCTTAGAGATTTCTCTCACCTTAAAACTTAAGATAGCTGAAGTAACAGAATTCCATCATTTCTTTTGTCCTAAAGGCATGGATTCATAAACCTCTAGTTAATGAAGGACTAAATTTTAAGAGGAGGAAATTTAGGAGGTCACTTCTAATCCAACCTCTATCCCAAACTAGGAGAGATTAATAAATACATTTAGCAAAGATTTACTGAGATTATTCTGTATTCAAGGCTCAATGTTGTTTGCTGGGAGTGACACGAATAAATCTAAAACCTGGTACCTTTCCCTCAAAGGAATCTGTAAGATGTTCCAAAGGAATTATAGGCTATCAAACAGATTATATCATAACAAAGGTTAAGGTAAAATCATAAGAACCAAGAGGAGTTTTTCAGCAAGATAAAAGGTCAGAGAATGTTTTAGTGATGTTTGAGTTGGCCTGAAACAAGAGGTCAAATCTAGACATTTGGAAATGGAAGGAAAGGACATTCCAAGCAGTGAGAACTAAATAAACTCTGATGCTCTATACAAACACACCCCATTTTCAACTACTCTTCCCTGACATATTCTGCTCTTGCCATGCCCGTCTTCTTGGTGTTCTTCAAACAGAGCAGGTTCTTCAAATAGGCATTTTCTCCTTGGGGCCTTTGTGTCTGCTGCTCCCTCTGCCTAGAATGATCTCCCTCCAGATATTTGCAAGGCTGGCTTTCTTAAATCCAGCAAGTCTTTGCTATAATGTCATCTTCTCCAAGAAAACTTACCTTACACTCCTTATCATCCTTTCCTGATTTTTCCACAGCACTTATTACTATGTGAAATGCTATACATTCTACTTATTAGCTTTGTGTATCCTCCTGCCAAAAGAGAAGTTACCTTCAGATTTTAAAAACTGCCTGCACATGTTAGGCATGAAATAATTAGGTATGGACAAACTAACTGATGGAATATATGAGTGAAAAAGATTTCTGCCCTCAGATAGGATATGGTCTAGTGGATGAGATAGATAGATAGATAGACAGATAGATAATCTTAAATTATTTCTGAATAACAAAAATAAACACAGAGTTGGCAAAACTCAATTTATAAAAGACTAACATGCAGAAACAGCTTCTGGCATTCCCACTTCTATTCTTCTTTATACAGCTCTTAGCTCCCTGCTCTCAGTAAAATTGTCACTTATGCAATGGCCAAAAATGACAACAGGGATGCCAATGCTGCCAGAACTGCCTCTTCCCACTTTAATCTTCACTGGTACCTACTTAATAAAGGTTATGTTCCCACTGCTGGACAAGAGAAAGATGTATTCCTGAACTTCCAGATTAAATTCATTTTTCTGTCGATGGTTAAATTCTACTCCTGGAGTAGTTACACTGATATTATAGATTAGCCAAGAAACCTACTACTTTGAAGATTGCTTAATTATTAAGTGTAGACATGGAAAAACAAATTTTTGAATTGTTTCATTATTGGAACATACTTTTCTATACTGCAAATGGATGGCTCAGGCAAAATGGTTAAGAGAAAGTTCCTTCAATAAACGATAGCACTATATTTTAGGCAAATGAGTAACAACGTAAAGTTAAGGGCTTTATTTTTTCACTGGGAAGGATCAACTAGAATTTTACCCTGGATTAAGGAATGAGGTAGAATTCTTATATAGAACATAAGCATTTAAATTACATTAAAGCCAAACAGGAGTAGTAGAAAAATATTCTTTATCACTAGCAAAAGCAAGTGATAAAGGAATAAGCTCAAGATTTCTCACTTCAGCTAACACCTCCACAGAATATATTATCATTTTAGGCAAAGTGACATTTTCACATTTAGTTTTAAATGGCAGGAATGATTTCTATCTGAGATTAATCTCCATAAAAGTGTTAGCCTTGGCACGATTTCAATATTTAACTTAAAGTTCATTTATGGTTATAAGCAAAATGCCCCAATACTATGCAATAGTTATATCTATAAATTATCCTACCACTGAGAGCCCAATTTTGTTTTATTTAACGGTGAATTTTACCCTCAGATAGGCAAGTATGTGTACAACTCTCCCTCAATCTATAGCTTATCTTTACTGCCTTAAAATAACTTGCATTTTTAAACGTTTACACTTCTAAGAGTTTTACAAAAATTACTATCCTACATAAGTAGAAGAAAAACTATAAATAGGGCAAATTCCCTTATGTAAAAAAATGCCAAACGAGCAGCTGAATTTGTAACTTCCACGGTTCTAACCGGTCAACTACAAACGTCGCCAGGTATTGCAAAAGTAAATAATTTACAGCCACGAAGGTAAAAGCCCAATAAAAATGTTAGGTTCTGACTTCTCTTTTTCTTTAATTAGGAGATACCTAAAAGCAAAACTAGGCAGTCAATCACGTATCGCAACCTTCAAGCGAGACTGTAGAGTGTGCAGTTATCAAAATGCAGGAAGCCAAAGTTCCTACGCGATGAGAGGATTACAGAGAAAAACAGAAGCCTATCTGTCCGTAGAAGAGAAAGAAGTCCGCCAGGAAAGACTGGGAGTCAGGGAGGTGGGGCTGCGAGACCAACTCGCTCCGCTCTGTCTTTTCTAAGAAGCTAACAGAAGCCGCGGGCCGCAGGAAGGCAAGAGACCCAGTGGGCTCGCGGGCGCAGGTGGGCTGCGGTTGCCCGACAGGCAAGGGCCCCGGACCGGGAAGTCTCCAGGGCCTCGCCCGCGCTGCCGAGAAACCACCCAGGCAACAGACGCGCGGAGGAGCTGCCTAGGAAGAGCCACGTCGGAGGATGGGAGCGCGGCGAGAGGTAGGCACCTTGCTCACACCCACCCCGAGGCTGACAGCCCTGGACCGCCAGGCGGCTGGGGCGCAAGAAGGGCCGCGGCGCGCCTGAGGGGGTCGCCCTGAGGGCGCTGCCTGCAGCCAACGACTCCCCCTCGCCCTGATCAGCGGCGGCGGAATACTCACATAAGGCTGGTAGAACTTGGAGAGCCGCGGTTTCCCGTGGTTGTTGAAGATGAGGATCGCCTTGATCATGGCTGAGCCGGGCCGACCGGGTGGGCGCTGGGGGCCAGGGCGGGGGCGGGCGCGCGAGGCTCGCCACGGGATCTCGCCGGCGATCCTTCCCCACCCGCCCCCTCTCGCACGCGCGCGCGCGCCCCCGAGCCACGGGGCGGGGCCGGGGCGGGGCTGGCGCGAGGAAAGCGGAAACACTCCAGGTCGCAGCCCACTTGCCAGACGCGCGCCTGCGCACTCAGGGGCGCGGCGGCTTAGCCCACCGCATCCTTTGCAAGGCTCAGTGTTCTGAGAAAACTGTAGTTGCAGTATTAGTGGTCAGGGGTCTGCGACGTGTTCGACAGAGAGGACTAGCCAGACTTCACTGTTGGGTTCGGTCCCCCTACTTGGGCACCTCCTTAGAGACGCTCCGCAGCGCAAAGCCCGCCCACTGCACACGCTGAACCCCCACTTCCGAGCAAGATGGCTGAGGAGCCTGACTCTGTCTTGCAGCTCCCGCCCTCAACTGCAGCTGACGGCGAAGGACCTACGGAGAGCTCTCCTGGAACAGCCACTCCAGAGCCCCCCTCTTCCGCTGCAGTCTCCCCGGGAACTGAGGAACCTGCCGGCGACACGAAGAAAAAAAGTAATTTTGAGAGCATTTTCTTTATGAGCAGAGGCGGGAGGTTTAGATTGCCTCATTAGGGATGGCGGCAAATAAAGAAGCAAATTTAGTGGAAGGCCCGTCCCAGATCTGGTTTTAGATCAGTCAGGAGAGAGGAAGTGTGCTTTTTGGCTTTCAAGACCTTCGAGTTGAGTGCTTTTCCAGAAAGCCATCTCTAGGCGCACCTTCGCAAGGTGCTGCCCAGAACTTGGCTGCCTCGGTACTAAAGACACTACAGTCTAATCTTTCAGTTGGCCACACCGCGAGCTCTTTGAAGGTGAGAGCTGAGTGAGATCTCATAGCTGCAAGTACTTAACACAGTAGCTGTTTGAACAATTATTTAAGGTGATAGAGATGGTCGGTGGCAAGTCTAGGTTAGAATCCTTGCCTTCCGACTAGTTAGTTCGCTGTTTTGTCTACCAGTTACGTGTGAATTCACCCCTTGAAGCAAAAAAAAAAAACTTGAAATTTTATCCAGCATGAAGAATGTTAGGGGAAAACTAAAGGCATAGACATAGCCTTTAAAAAAAAAACTATTTTGGAACCTTTTTGTAAGCGAATAATTTCACGGTTTGAATTAGCTGTCATCAACCCTTTATTGCATGAGAATTAGATCACCATTGTAAAATACAAAAATTCCTAAATATACTTGTCTTAGAGCACTCTATGTAGAGTTGCCTATGAGAAAAGCAGCAAATCAACATCTGCAGTTCTCAGAGGTTGACCCTGGGCCTCGAACAGGTTTTCTCAGTCCAATCTTATTGTATGTATAGCGTGTTTTCTGCTTGGCGATCTCATGGCCTTTCGTGGAACTTCAGTTTCTTCTGCTATGGAGAATAATTGTCTCGGCACTTTTAAGTTAGACTGCCTCTACATTTGGGGGAAATCTGTCATTTTCAGATGATGCACTAGTAGAGAAACAGAAACCTTTGATTACAGTTAACTACTAGAATCTTTCTTCAGAAGAATTCCATGAATTTTACAGATTTTTATTATTTTCTTCTGTTTTACTGTAAACAGGAACAGACTTTCAAAGGATTTTTGTTTTTTTTTTTTTGTTTTTAAAGCTCTAACAGTCTTAATCAAAAGCTTACTACTTGACCCCGAGGATAGCTTTGTAAAATAGTGGCTTAAAAATAATGACCCACAACCTAGGTATAGCCTGAAGTTATGTGGCATATTTTTTTTGGTCTGCACAGTATATTTTTTTAAAACCATCACTTAAAAATTGGATTTACATTTTCTGACTCCCGTGAGCATTCGAGTTTGCCTCTGATATATAAAGCTTAGCTTCTAGCTATTGAATTTCTACCCTGAAACTTCATTCTTTTTTGAGGATCTCTTGTTGAAACAAGCTTAACAATTTCACAAGCTCCACTTCTCGTTTAATCTGTGGAAGAAGAAAGATTATTAAAGCAGACAGAAATCTGCTTTATAATTACAATGAATGGTTCCTTCTCAAGCTTCTTGCCCTCCCAATTTTCTTCAGTAGTACAACTAGTAATAATTATGCTTCACTTTCTTGAAATGCTCAATTTCACCTGAGTTATTGATAGCTTCAGGGGATTGAGGGAGCACAGAGTAGGTCATTCAAAAATCCCCTCAGTTATCTTCCAGTTCATCCCTATTCTGTTGATCAATGGTCCCCCTTTTGGCATCAGGGACCAGTGTTCTTATGAGAATCTAATGCCTGATTTGAGGTGGAGCTGGGCAGTGATGCTAGCACTGGGGAGAGGCTGCAAATACAGATGAAGCTTCACTTGCTGCCTGCTCCTTACCTCCTACTATGTGGCCTGGTTCATAACAGGCCACGGACAGGTACCAGTCTGTGGCCCAGGGGTTGGGGACCCCTGACCTAGATAACTGAAGCTAGAATTATTACATGAAGGAGGATAAACTTTAGCAGGAAGAATAACTGTACATCATGTGTTATAAGTGCTTTCCATTCCAAGGGTGAACTTAAATAAATTGATCACAGTGACCATTTGGGTCCCAATTTTTGATACCAAAGAATGGGATGAGGGATGTAATAGCATAGAATTAACTTTAGGGGGCAGCAATACACTATTTTGCTTTCAATACTGCTTTTGAGTGTAATTTTTTTTTTTTTTTTTTTTTAAGCAGAGTAACTTTGGGAGACTTTAATAGTTTGGGTTTGCATTTTTGTATTTTGGATTATTGAAACTTTTAATTTCTCTAACTGAAACCTTTGGCCCCTAATTGTATTTTCTTTCTAATAATTTTTGTTTTCCTTTATTGTAGGAAACAGTGTTTAACAAAAAGCACAATTAAAACCAAGTAATGTCACTGCTGAGAAACTGCATTTTGGTGCATATTTCACATTCATATGAATATGTGCTTATGATGGCTTTAATGAAGTTCAAGTCGTGCTATTTTATATTTAGTACACTTTGATGACTTTTTCATACTGTTGAGTACACTTTTATAATATGTTTTCCTTAATGGCAGCTTAATCTTAGGGTTCAATAGAGTTATGAGCTGATACTGTTCTCAATGTTTTATATGTATTAACTCATTTAATCCTCAGAACAGCCTTATGAGGTAGGTGCTATTATCCATATTTTAGAAATGGAGAAACTGTGGCACAGAGAGATTAAAGAGCTATCCAAATATATATACATATATATATATATATATATATATATATATATATGTATATATGTACGTATGTATGTATGTACGTATACCTAGCAAATGGCAGAGCTAGGATATTGAACCCAGGGATTTTAGAGTGTGTGTTCTTTACTACATTATGTAAATTCTATTAAAGAGTATAATGGTCTTAATCAATTCCCTCTAAATATCCTTGTTGGATATTTAGGTTTACCAGGTTTTTTTTTCTATAAAAATAAATGTTTCAACAAAGGTGAAATCCTTCTAAGTGAATCTTTTTACATCTTATTTTCTTATACTGGATTCCTAGAATAATTATTATTGAGTATTGAGTCAAAGCATATCTCTTAAGTATTTGGTAATACCGTGTTGATCTCAGGAAAGGGTGTACCATTTTGTATTCCCAACAGTAGTATCACCTACAGTGTTATTATTCTAATCATTACTAATTTGGTAGATGAAAAAGCCATGACATTTTATATATTTTTTCATATCTTTATTGACCATTTCTATTTCTTCTCTTTGGAATTGCCTGTTATGTTAAAATGAATTTTAAAGATTCATTTCATGGGGAAACCTTTGTGAGACTATAGACTCAAGGGGGAAAAATCCAAAAACATGATGAAAAAGAACCTTACCTTACATCTTGGACATACCTCCAGTATCATAAACACATAAACTACATGTAGATTAAAAGTTTAAGTTTTCTAAAATCTCTTATATTACATTCATTTTAGATGTTTTGGTATAATTGTTTTTTTTTTTTCCTTTTACAGTTGACATCCTGTTAAAGGCTGTAGGAGACACCCCTATAATGAAAACAAAGAAGTGGGCTGTAGAGCGAACTCGAACTATCCAAGGACTCATTGACTTCATCAAAAAGTTTCTTAAACTTGTGGCTTCAGAACAGTTGGTATGAAACCAATGGTGAATGTTTCCCTACAAAAATTCACAATAGCTCCTAGGCAACAATGAATAACTGTTATATATAGAAATGTATATGGAGCCACACCTGTTACTTTGGTAATGTTCTTTTATTTCTTTTGTTGGTGGAATTTCTGTACTTTATTGAAGGATTCTCTGTGGAACCCTGAAAGTAAATGAATTTTAGAGTTCTTTTATAATGTGAACTGATTTTTTGCCCTACTCTATTGATTTTTTTTTCTCAAAAAGTCACTGAATGCAGAAAGATATATTATAGAACATTAATACAGAAAGTTTTGGGTTTTAAAATTTGTTTTGATATTGTTGCTTCTTTCCCATTATTCTTGAGGTAGGCAATATATCTTTGCCATATGTTGTGGAAGAACTACGATATGTACTTATTTCATATTGAAGTACACGTTAAGCACTTTATGGTGGCAGTTGTAAAGATTAATATTTTAAATGCCACCGGTTTTTAACTTGGTGTTTAACAACAGAAATTTAAGTATCTACATGTATTTGGATTGTCATTTGCAAGTTTTATTAATATATCAGACACTTTTATCTGCAGATCATAATCTTGATCAATATTAATACTGATCTGAAAGTTTAGCTGTAAGTGGCTCTCACAAAGAGAACATAAATGCAAGAATAAATACAAGATAGGTCAGCCACTAGAAGTTTTTGAGGTAAGAATAGAATAGAGCTAGAGATTCCTCTAAAAGTAGTTGTTTAGGAAAAATGTTGGGAATATTTGAGTTTTGCAGGTGACCATCTCCCTTTGTGATCAATCAAAGTGAGAAAAGCATCTGTTTTATGAGGGCCATACAGAATTTAATCAAATTATGTCAGAAGATGGGCAAGAAGATCATAGTGTCATCCACATGCATATGGTAGCTAAAACCTCAGGAGCAGAGGACCTTTCCAAGAGTCCAAGTCTAAGTGGAAAAGCCAGAGGAATGAGGACTTACACTTGAGAGAAATGAGCAGAAGCTATGTCTCTACTAAAGGTACTACATGAAAAGTTAGAGAAGTAGGAAACCAGAGGAGTACCAAGTAATTAAAGCATTAATTTTAGAAATTTATAGGTAGAAGAAAAGATGAAATGGTGCTATGTTCTATGTTAATGTTAGAATCTTATCATTTTGTATTGCCTATATCCAGTAATCTGAAAGGACTTGATATCAACATTTGTTTGGTTGAACCATGTAAAATTGTCATTAGTCAACCATTTTAAACTATAAAAACCAATTGCATATGGTTCAACCTTTAATAAAAGTATCAGTCAAATATCATACAATGTTATTGAAAATAAAAATAACATTGCTAAAGACAATAAAAGCACACCAGAAAAATGTGCTTACAAGTCAATAGCTATAACTTATTATTTCAAAACAAGCTAAAAGATTAAGAACATGATACAGAATATGAAAGAACAACATAAATCAGCATTAATAAAACAAATAAAGTGACAGGGCTCAGGAAAAGAATTATAAATAATATTTCAGAAATGTAGAGTAAGCTAGAAGGAACAAGAGCAAATAAATAGATAATGTCTTAAAAAATAGAAGATAAAAAAATTATTTTTAAAATAAAAAAGAAATGAAAAGTAAAAGATTTGAGAAAAAGTGACAAATACTGAATGTAAACAAAAGAGAGTGAACATATGAATAATAGGAGCCCCTGAAGAAAGCAAAAGCACAAAACAAATATTTAAAACTATAATTCAAGGGAAATTTCTTTAAAAAAATTTGAAACTACATATTGAAAAAAATATACCAAGTACTTAAGAAGAAGAAGCATCAAAACATATTCTGTTAAAATTATTGGACTTGAAATAAAAAGAAAAAAGTCCTTTGTATATCTAAGGAAGAAAAGAGGACCTGACTTAGAAATAAAATTGACAGCAAAAATACAAGGAGAGGAAGTGTGAGATAAGGATTTTATATACAACTGACTTTTTTTCAGGGCACAAATAGCAGTGTACAAGAACTCAGAGAATAGTATTCCCATGAACCCTTCCTGAAGAATCTAAGAAAGCTTTATAACATCCAAAATAGCTAGAGGGACATTAACATAAAGACTGATGATTTAAAAACAAAATCATTATTCTTTAAAGTTAAAATAATTTTATCTTCCCAAGTTCTATCATTTAACAAAAGATTGCATTTTGAAAATTTTACTTCTGGAATTTTAAACTAGCTGAATTACCTTTTTTTTAGTCACCTCCAGTTGCCAACTCCTATTAAAAATCGTATTGAGTTCCTGTAGTTCTCTACTGCATTTACTCTTCTGTCCCCTTAACACTCAAACCATCTTTTCTTTTGCCTACAAAGTCCTAATAACTACTCTCTTCAGCTGGTTAAATGCCATTTATTTCTCAGATATCTTCCAGGAGGTTTTCCCCGACCTTTTTGCTAGACTAAACTAATACCACATCTCTGTGTACTATATACCTTGTCAGATGCACTTTTCTCATCTATATTCTTATCTATGTGTCTGCCTCTCCAGTAGATTGAAAAGTCATTGAGTGGATCTATCATACTAATCTTCATAGTTCCTTGTGTAATTCCTACCACATAATAAGACACTCAGTGAATGTTTACTGAAATAAACTGTCATCGAGAGCCCTTCTAATTTAAAATTCCAAAAGAGAGAAATCTATGTTTACTCATAGATAAACTCTAAGAGCTAAAAACAAATTGTTGTATATATATTACAGAAATTCACATTTCAGTGCACACTGATCTCTGTTAGGTTTCTAAATTTTTATGTTAGACTATTAGCCTTTACCATGAATTGATATTTATGCATGAGGTATTTTAAAATAATAATTACAACTAATGTCTACTGAGTACATATACCAGGCACTGATACTGTCTCATTTAATTTTTCCCAGCAGCCCCAAGAAACACAGGTATTATTATTTTCCACATTTACAAATAAAGAAACAGACTGAAAAAAGTTATTTATATTTAGAGCCAGAATTCAAACCTAGATCTGTCTCAGTAGAGCCCTTATTCTTGATTACCACATTGTATTGCCTAAGGGAGAAATGTAAGCAATACTTATTCTTGTTATAGTTGGTGAGCCAAATAGTGTCTATCAACCAATTATTGTTGGGTTTTAAAGACTAAAGCCTGGGAAATTTTAGTTTTAGAATTTGACTATAGACAAAGGAAAATTAAATATGTTACCTGAAAATAATGTTTTGTTTTCTAAAAAGAGAATTATCAAAAGCTACTTTGACACTGTAACCTTTTGTTTCAGTATCTTCAGGAACTTTTTATGTATAGGTTTTCCCCACTATCCGTAATTAGAGCATTTCTGTGAAACCTTTCCTAAGCCAAAATGGCATAAAACAAAAAAGTAGTTACCATTACTTTATATGGAAAATTTTTAAGCATTCACAGACCCCCTAAAAATGACTTACCAAAACATACTAAATATGCCTAATTATATAGTTGTATGCTAAGCATAACACCCTTCAGAGCTCTCTTGGGCTTTCTGATACCTTAGGACACATCTTGCTAACGAATGCAGAAAATAAGAGCACAGATACTCACAGGCACAGTTCAGAGGTATGGTGGTGTGATGCTGAGATACTGAATGTAGTTCCCAGGGAAGGAGCTTGGCAGGGCCACTCTCAACTCCTGGGGTATGTGCTGCTGCTTTCATGGCTCACTGCAAAACATAAACTGGAAATTATTTTCGCTTTTCACCTTTCTTCATAAAAGCGAGAATCCTCTTCGAATTCTTTCAATTAGTGAAAACAGGTACTAATGTAGGTCTTTTGTAATACGAACTTTCAAAAAGCAGAACATACCTGTACTAGAAACATTTTAGTAAAAACAAACTAAACTGAAACATTGAACAATGAATCCTTCAAAAAAGACTGTAAGGACATTAGGTTTCAATTATGTTACTTTTTTTTTTTTTCACTTATTTGGCCACAAGAGATTTTATAGTAGTGGCACCCAGCCTGGAGCGCAGTACGTTTAAGAGTTTTCAAGGGTAGTAAAGGTCAAAACGGATCCAGCCATGTATGTCATTTACCCAAGAAAAATACACAGACTATCTCAAATATTAGATTTCTTGATTTTAAGCTGTGTGTGTGAAATTTTGTTAGGAAAAATCTTGTCTTTAATGGGAAAATTTTAAGTTAATTTCTTGAATGAACCTTCAAAAGCTATCTGTAAAAACAATATTTAAAATATTTATAATAGTTATAAAAATAGTTATAATAAGTTGGGAACCACAGTCCTCAAAGCAAATATTCTCTTTCCAGAGGAAAGACATGATATTCATAAAGATCTAATTATTAGTTGACAGATTTATGAGAATTAGAAAAAGGAGTTTAGGGAAGCTTTCTTCAATTCTGAAGACAAAGAATTTGGAATAGCTGGCTGAATAGAACCCAGAAAAATGCGGGTTAATCAGGATACCATTAATAATCATGTATTTTTTTTCTTTCTTGCAGTTTATTTATGTAAATCAGTCCTTTGCTCCTTCTCCCGACCAGGAAGTTGGAACTCTCTATGAGGTAAAACATTACTGCTTTATTTTCTTAATGGAATATGCACATCTATGAATAGTATGATTAATTCACATTTTTATTTTAAGAGATTATTAATTCACATCATTAAGAGATGCCATTCTGAATTGCCCATCAGGAAAAAGATTACTTTCTTGTTCTCTGTTATATCTCTTAATACCTTGAACATAGCTTGATCTCAATAAATTATACAGTGATTAAAGAATTAATGAATAATACAGACAGAAGATGACTTTGAAGTATACCCAGAAAGCAAGGTCTCCTTTTGTACCTACTTAGTTTCTTCTGATTACATTGTTTACGTAATCAGTAATCCAGATTTGCCTGCAAGAAATCTAAAAGGAGACTACCTAAGAATTTCTTTATTTAAAAAAAAAAAATTTCTTTATTCAACATTCTTATAGTTTCATGGCAGTAATCATTATGGTATATACACTAGCACCACTACTAGAAAACAGTATATGCATTATAGTCAGAGATATTGAGAAGGGACAAGTCTAAAATATCTAAGCCCAGATGTTTAAAGGACAGGTTTTATTAAACATGATTACTGATATATGTCTGATAGCAACTTACATCTCTTGAACGAAATAGCTTTATAGATAACTTATACATGTCTGAGGATATTTACGTTACATAACATTTTTTCTTTCACCTAAGAATAACAAGTTTATTTCCTTTTTTTTTTTTTTTTTTTTTTTTGTAGTGTTTTGGCAGTGATGGCAAACTGGTCCTACATTACTGCAAATCTCAGGCATGGGGTTGAACTACAGAGAAAAAGATCCTGATAACTTAAAATGAGTCTTCACAAAGGAAACAGCTCTGAAAAGTTTTGATACTTGTGGCAAGAGACTTGTGGATATGACCTACTCAGCATGTTATCTACTATGACCCATGTTTATGCATTTAAAAAATCCATAGAGTAGATGACTCAAAAATGTGATTAGCATTAATAGGGAAATCATCATAAAAGATTGACATTAGCATATACCTATTACTATAATTTGCTCCAGGGTATAGAAAAGGAGACTGATTGTACAAAGTTTTATTACCAATTCTCAAAATTACTGAAATTGTTTACTTTGTAGAATTAGCACTTCGCTGATTTTTTTTTCCTCACTGTAAAAGTCAGTTTAGTTTACTAAAGGATTCTTTTCGTGCTTATTCGGAGAAGTTCAGTTTGTTTGAGGTATGGGATATGCCTGTTTTCATTTAAGTTTGTACCTACTGTGTTACCTTATGAAACAAAATGTCATTGACCTGCTGGCTGTATACCTTAAATAGTCCAGTAGAGGGCAGCCCAGTAGCAGAAAGAGGCAGTTTGGTTTTATCTCTTTGCCAAATGATAATGGAAGAAAAAAGCTGTTCCTGCTAATTTCTAGCAAAATCTATCGGTGAGAGCATATATGTAGACACACTGGAAGACTGCTTCAAAGAATATGCATGGTTTAGATTTAATTATTTTATTGAAAAACAAGAAATTTTACAAATTTTGGACAAATGAGTCATTTGATGTTTCTTGAGTTCCAATGGTTATAGCTGTGATGTTATTTTGTCTTATTTTTACAGTGTCCAAAGCACTCAAGTAAATGTGGCAACATCTTTGAGTTTTTTTGTGATGCATTTTCAACTTGAAAATGCTCCAAGGATAATTGAAGAATAGCCCCAAATTTTGTGTATTTCATGCCATGACTAAAAGTACCATTTTTACTAATGCTATTAGACTGGTAGTTGCTTGAAGTAAGATTTAACTTTCTTCATTCTGTGTTATATTTTTAATGCAACATTAAAAAAAAAAAACATTCCAATAAATTAAATGGGATGTTCAAATAGGATCTAAGGTGTGTATAAGAATAATAAGTGTTTATTTTCAAAAGTAATGGGAATGGTATGATTTAGTCAAAGGACTTTGAACTACACTTATGTCCCTTAATCCCAGAATGTACTTTATGGCTAATGATCTGCCATACATTAGCATTAGGGGATACTAAGGAACGATTCTGTTGACGGTAATGAAATCACTGTTCAGGTTTCATTTTCTGTCGAAGAATGAACTCATAAGACCCCTTATACCAATGTTCCCATATAATTAATACAGCTAGTAGTTAACATTGGAATAATACAGGTTGAACTGTGCAAATTTATCTTGTAAGAGTAGGTAAGAAATATGTATATATGTTGAAAGCTGGAAAGTGTAATTTCAAGTCAAATAGTTTCAATATGGAAAAGATCTATTCTCTAGCTTTACCCGTTCAGTTTACTGAAGGATATGTATATATTTATATGTGTATTTAACAGATAGCAAAAATGTGTTTTATATTTGCCACAAAGATTTCAGTGATAAAATAAGAATATTTACTACCTCAATAATCAAAACTACTTGAGTTTGAATTTGTGACATTATTTTAATTATTCTTTTTTGATATAAAGAACTTATTAGTTTATTAAATTTAAGGTTAGTGAAATGTGTATACCTTACTTATTTTTTTCCCCAATAACCTTGAAGAATATATAGGGCTTTCAAACCATATTTATGATATTATCTCTTTTTCCATATTCAGATAATCATTCTATGCTAACTTTGCAACATTTACTTGTAAGCGTGGATCCCATAAGTTATTGGGTGACTGGAACCTAAACACAATTCACAAATATTTTTGCAGATGTCTGATTTAAATTGTTAATTGTAATTGAACTTGGGAGGGGAAACTGAACCCTCTCAGTTTATATTTTGTTTTCCATGTCTATGAGAAAATCAGTGTTAATAATGTCATGCTTTATCTTAACTGTGCAAATAGACCCACAGCACACAGAGTATGTATAAGAATATTGTGCTTCCATCTTTGAAAGTATCTATGCCAAGGACTTCATAATGAGTTCCCCATATTTAGGCTATAAGTAAGCTAATAATGTTTATCTGTAATCAAAATAAGATTGGATACTTTCTGGAATCTGATTTTGTAGAAGTTTTAACACTGAAGGGACCTTAAATATCATCTAATCAGATTAGAAAACTGAAAACGAAGTTCAGACTATGCCTTCAATATATAGAAGGGGTCCCCAACCCCTGGGCCACAAACCAGTACCAGTCAGTGGCCTGTTAGGAAATGGGGCTGCACAGCAGGAGGTGAGCAGCAGGCAGGCAAGTGAAGCTTCATCTGTCTGCAGCTGCTTCCCAGCTGCTAGTATCACCACCTCAGCTCTACCACAGATCATCAGGCATTAGATTCTCAGGAGCATCAGTTTCTGCTGCCACAATGTTGGGAACCACTGATAGCATTAGTCAACCAGTTTAGTTGTGTGTAACCCAAAGTAGGAAAGTCTGTGGTGTTCAAGTGGTATAAAAATGAAAATCACCTATCACGAAGCTTCTGCTTCTGGCACCAAGGAAGTCAGCTACAGACCACATCATGGAAGGAAAAGTATTTGGAAAGCAATTCATGTTTAGTCTAACAAGTAGTATTTCCCTACGTTATTCAACCCACACTGCATTATTCACTGTTTCCTGAAAGTGCCTTGTTTTTTCTGTTTCTTAACGTCTGCTCATATAGTTCACTTCTGGACGTGTACTTACTTTCACCACTTCAAATCTTAGACCTCTGCTAAATTTAGATTTTAACCCTTAGAGCTTGTCTGAATCAATCAAGGAAGAGATACTCTCTCCCTCATAAGAATACTTATTACCACTATTACAGCCCTATTGCATAGTACCTTACAAGCACTGTGTTCAACACCTTTCATTATTATAATGTCCCTGAATATCATTTTTTGATTTCTTTGGTACCTGCACACATTTAGTACATTTCCTTACACTTACGTTTTGAGTAAATGAAATGAAGTGTGGCTTTCAATACATGATTTAACTTTGAAAAGCGGCAATAAAGGAAATTTGTGTATGGTAGTCTTACCCCTTATCTCTCTGGAGGATATGTTCCAAGACCTCTAGTGGATGCCTGAAACCATGGATGGTACTGAACCCTGTAGATCAGTGGTCCCCAATCTTTTTGACATCAGGGACCGGTGCTCCTCTGAGAGTCTAATGCCTGATTTGGTGTGGAGCTGAGGCAGTGATGCCGGCACTGGGGAGTGGCTGCAAATACAGATGAAGCTTCTCTGGCCCACATTTACCACCTGCTGTGTGACCTGGTTCCAGCAGGTGGCTGCTGGTACCGGTCTGCATCCCAGAGGTAGGGGACCCCTGCTATAGACGTATGTTTTTCCCTATACATACATACCTATGGTGAGGTTGAATATATAAATTAGGTACTTTAAGCAGTTTAACAATAATAGAGTAGAACAATTATAACAATATATTGTAATAAAAGTTATGTGAATGTTGCCTCAAAAATATACTCTCACCCTTGTGAGATTAATATATGATGACATGGCTTCCAATATCAGACCAAAGGCTGAAGCCCTTACATTGTCCTACAAGATTTTGTGTGATTGACAGTTCTCCTTGGCACACCCTGCCACTCACATTAATGTTTATCTGTATTATTCAAAAACTAAGCTTGCTCCCATCCCAGGGCTTTTGCACTTACACTGTTTCTTCTACCAGTAAACTTCTCCCAGAAAACTCTCAGTAACATCCTTCAGTCCTTAATCAAATATCACTTCATCAAGGAAGTGTTCCCCTGAACTCCCTCTTAAAATAGCAGCTCACCACCCTCCATCTTCCTCTCCCTGCTTTAGTTTTCCTCCATTGTAAATTGTATACAGTATTTGTCCATTTCTCCATGTACAATGTATGTGATATTTGTGTTTTTACCCATGGCACCTGCCCACCCCCACATTAGGACATAAGACCTTTGAGGGCAGAGACTGAGTTTTATGAGCAGTGCCTAGCATATAGTACATGCTTTTAAAAATGTGTTGCATGGGTGAATAGATGCATATTTCCAGACTTCGAATAATTCTAGTTCAAGTCTGGATATCTACTCCACATCAACGTCTGTCTGAAAATGTGTAAATTTTTGCTTTGGGCAATGCAGAATGCAGTAGAACTCCCTCTTTGGATCTAGGTATTTTACTTATGTTAACAGTGCCTCAACTTGCAAACATCACAAAAGGTTGGCTTGTGGCCTGCTTTTTACCCTAAAGTCTTTTGAACAATGGTGATTGAGCTGTCGTTTTTACTTCCTAACAACGCTGTTAAGATACATATAATGTAATCAGTTTAACCAGGGATATTTAAAATAAGACTACATGTTGCACAAGTAAATGTAAATATATACATTACACATACACACATACATATATATATACATACATGCATTGAAGCAAGTCTAGAAAAAAGTCTTCCAGAAGTATAGACCTTAATAACTTTGAATCCAAATCGTTCTGGGTCCATTTATGAGGAAGAAGGAATCTATATTTGGATTTCTTCTGTCTCACATTTTTCATATTTTCATTTGTACTTTGCATTGTTCTCTAAGTGTGCTAAGTGTTACCCACAACATAGAAATGTTTCTTTACATATATTACCAGTAGGCTCCTTTAAGCACACGCCTAGCAATGAAGGATTTAAATAGCCTAATTAGAACCTTTTAAATTCTACATTGGGAGCAAAAAAAAAAAAAAACATTTTTCTTCACCGTGAATTGAAACATCGGGTCTTTGCACTAAATATTTTTTAGGGAATGTTTCATTTTAAAATCAAAGGAATACATAGCCTTCCATTGTTTCACTAGTCTTGCTCCAGACCCGAGTTCCCTTTGTCAAAATGTACTTTTTAAAGTTGTTCTTTTTTTTTTTTTTTTTTAATGGAAGACTACACTTATTTTTACCTACCCTGGGGCATATTATCTACAGTTTCAATCTACAAAAACAGTAGCTCTCCATCTTGGGAGTAGAATCCATCATTCTCAACCTTCTCATGTTCTTCACAATTCCTCAGCTCTATTTGAAAGAGAGGGTCCCCATTCTTCTGCGTCCAACCCTGTCTCCTTCTCCCGACCCCTGCGGTCTGCGTCCCAGCGTCGCAAATCGCTACGGCTGAAAGGAACTTCAGGCAGGGGTGGCGCGGGTGGGGCGCTGGGAGAGAGGTAGGGGTGGGCAGCCAAAATGTGCCCTGTTAAGGTGGGGGAGAGATTGCGCAAAGCCCATCGCGAGAGCTAAGACTCGGAGGAGAAGGGCTCCCAACAGTCCTGCAGTGCTCAGAAGGTTGGCGCCAAGAGCATGAGCCTTGCCCGCACGTTCTCGCCGCCTTTACCACCTTCTTCAGGTCGCACCCCGCCTTTCTCCACCCTCGGAGGGCCGTTGGTACATTCCCGCTGACTCCGAGAGCTTAAAAAGGGCCGAGAGACTAAACCCTGTAGACTAGGTCCTGATTTGTATGTTCGGCGAGTTGTTCGTGAGCTCAGGAGCACCACGCTGCCCTGGGGGCGTCTCTTGCTATCTTGCTGTAGATTCTTTAAGCTGGTGTTCTCAAGCGTTGGGGGTTTTGTGTGTATAGCTATCTAGCCGACAGCCAGGGTCCTTCGTCCCCGGTTCCTGGGCTCGCTCAGCTTCTTCGCCGAAACCTAGCGGTGAGAAAGGCGCTTCGCCACCTCCTCAAGGATGGAGCAGACCGAGGTGCTGAAGCCACGGACCCTGGCCGATCTGATTCGCATCCTGCACCAGCTCTTCGCCGGCGAGGAGGTCAATGTAGAGGAGGTGCAGGCCGTCATGGAAGCCTACGAGAGCGACCCCGCCGAGTGGGCAGCTTACGCCAAATACGACCAGTACAGGTGAGCACGCTCTAGCCCTGCCCGCCGAGGACTTTGTGCGCGGGCCTCAAAACCCAGCAGTACGGACTCTCCGAGCCCGCGGAGTAGCTGGCGTGAGCGGATGGGTGGGGGGCTTGTTCCAGGAGAGCGCGGGCACGCGCAGCGCCCGCCGCCCCATGCTCCCAGCACCCGGGGACCTTTGCCGCACCCTAGTGCTGCGCCTCCTCCCCGGACCGCGGAGCTCGCCTTCTGAGTTTTGGATCCAAGGTGAATCCTGCGGGGCTCGACCTCCGGGGGGGCTGACCCCGCACCGCTACAGTTTTCTATTCTCTCCTCACGCGTCAACCGCTCGGCTTCCAAGCCTCCACTCCTCCTGCCCTGTCCCTCGGGAGCAATGCCCTCAGGCTCTACCCGGCCTGCTGCCCAGGGGAACCGACTGGCAGGACTGACGGACAGTGCTATCCGGAGAGAACTACTCCAGCAATCCCGAGAAAGGGGTAACAATGGAGGATACAGTTCCCCAACGCCAATTCTCCATCACTTCGCCCTCGGTCGCCTGTGACCAGGCAGGCACCTGCCCTCGGGCATTTTTTTACGTCTTGGGGTTGTCAACTGCTCTTTTTCAGCTTGTGCCCTACCTCCCTAACCAGTTTAACTTCCCAGACTGAGGCTTTATTTAAACTCACTATCAGGTTCGCGAATTAAACGACTGCCTTTGCTTCAGCTCCCAGCCAATATGCTTTCTCTTATCCGTAGTTCTGAGGATGGAATGTAAATTAAAATGCTATTTCCCAGTCTTACTGAAGTGAGATGCCCAGGGAGGCCAGGTCCTTTGCAGCCACGGCTTGGTGATTAAGTAAAAATGAATCTCTACCAATCTTCTGGGGCCAGAAGTAAAATTTAATCACCCTGAAGGGTGAAAGGTTCTTTTCCGAAGGGTAGCCAGCACTTCAGTCTCTTAGGTTAGTTGGAATGAGAGTAGGGAGAGGGGTATAGTTCAAAGAGAAGAATTAGGAAAGATGAAGTGAGAGCAGTTTCTGTTAGTCATTTCACCAAACACATAAAGCATGTTTAGTAAAGTTTTGCCAACAAAAGCTTCAACTGTATTTTAGGATTTGAAATGAAAACGCGAAGCCTACTTAGGATCCCATTTTTCATTTGCAAGTGGCTCTAGGAAATTCCCTTGGTTTCTATCAACTCAGTTCGTGGTAAGTTTTTTCTGTGGCTGCCAATAAAGCTAGCAGTCTATTTTTAATTGTGCCATAAGCTCCACATAATAGAGGGCTTGTTATGGGCCAGGTACTCTTGCAGTCACATTACATGGCTATGCACACAGCCCTGAGAGATAGGTATTATTCTTAGTCTTGTTTTACAGGTGAGGAACGGTAGACACTAAAATGGTTGGCTTACCTGCATAAGGTCATACTTTCATTAAGTAGCAGCTCCAGGATTCAAATTAGCATTATTGTTCTATAGCCCATATTCTAAACTACTACTAAACTTCTTGAGACATATGGTGCATAATAGTTTTCTTCTGCCTAGATATTATTGACCAAGTGAAATTAATTAACCAGAGTAGGCTGTAAGGGCTCTTAATCTTTAGAAAAGGGCATCTCCAGGAAGGGGCCTTGAATTCATCTTGCTTGACAAGATCTAAACTATTTGAAATGCAACCACTTGGACTGAGCTCTTCCACAGGTATCAGGTATAGCCCATTAAGATAATGGGTGCAGTCCTGGTTTGGCAGTTTGGGGAGCAGAGGGAATAGGGAGAACAGAGAGCAGAAATCAATTTGATAGTGGTTTTTGCATGTAATAGGTGAAGGATTCTGATCTCTGATCTTGGGAAGGCCAGTGCAGAAGAACCAAGAAAGTATGTGTTCCAGTGTGAGCCAGACAGTGAATTCTCTGGAAGAAGCCCCAGAGAAACAAGAGGGATGACTCTAAGATTGGTGGAGGAAGAAAAGTAGTGTCCTGGTTACAGGAACCAAATTTAAAGGCCATGAGCATGGCCCCTTGCTAGGTCATAAAGGGCTACAGAGTGAGGATGACTGACGTTTAAAAAGCATTTTCTAATCAACTTCAGTGATCCTGTTCTGCCAGCACCTGGCCTCTTGCCTGGGGGAGGAGAGGGGAGAAAGGGACATGCAGGACATAAGTGAACAGATGACCATGTGAACAAACACTACCCAAAAAACGGGGTCAAATTGCTTTCCTTAAAAGTGATGGTCTAAATGAATGTCATAATTATCAAGCTTTGCTAATTAGATGATGTCGTACCTCTTTGACCCATAGAAACTTTAAAGTTGGTTTTTTTTTTTTTTCTGACTGTGTGGCTATGGTTGTTTTGGTTCAAGAATTTTTTGTTTGTTTGTTTGGCTAATTACTTTTTTTTTTTTTATCATTGTTAAAGGTTCAGAGTGTTAGTTACTTCCCTAATGTAGTCTCCTATGTTCTGGTACTTGGGTCAACCCTCACCCTATTTGTGGAGGTCTTTTCAGTAGGAGAACTTTTGAACATGGTTTGTGTCTGAGCTACAGTGAACTAAGAATTCTAGAACAGCTATTTGATAAAACCTTGTTTCTCAAGTTCTGGTTAAACTACTAGGAAGGAAAGGACAAGACAAAACAATAGCAGCATTCTTGCCTAGTGTACTAATGCACTTTGCAAATACCTTCTGAGAGAAACTTATTTTTTTTATCAGTTTGAGACAGTCACATGGAGAATCAAAGAATTTTTTTTTTTTTTGCTTTTTCTCCTGTTAGCTTTTCCATGCCATTAATTGCACCTGAGCAGCTGTAAATGCTGTAATTTAAAATACAAAAATGTCCAAAATGAACTGGAAAAAATATTTTTCATTTGTGCTGAATTTCTAATAAGAAAACCACTTTCAAAGTTGCTTAGAGGTAGAAATAGTAACATCTGTAAATGAATGGTACTTTATGACACACTTATTTTCCCTAATGATTGTTTCATCAACCAGATTTAAACTCCTGAATACATTCTTTTTAGGTACACCCGAAATCTTGTGGATCAAGGAAATGGAAAATTTAACCTAATGATTCTATGTTGGGGTGAAGGACATGGCAGGTAATACAACTATTTATTCATAGATAGTTATTATTTAGCATATCTGTTCCAACATATGAAATGTACTGTGTCAGGCTGGCCACAAGTCTTTGGAGCACTAACAAATATCATTTTATAATTATTTGTTCATAATATCACTTAATCCCAACAACAAAAAAATCTCATGGGAATTAGCATATGCCATGTACATTAAAACTAGCCGCCCCCCCCCAAATGAGAAATAAAAGAGGTAGTAACCAGTTTAACTTAACTCCAAACTTTTATGGAATTGTTCTAAAACTTGTTTGTGGTGTTTTGAAGTGCATAAACAATTATGGGATCAAGGACCAAAGCATCCAGATTTGGAGCTAGAAAAGCAGTTCACAAATTTCTGTCTACTTCAAGTAAGGGTAAGACAACTTAAACTAATATCAGTTTTTTTAAACTTGGTTCCTTGTCCTTAGTTTAAACATTCACTAGCACTATTATCAATTGCGTATTGTTATCTCTTTAAACATATCCTTCTCAGTCTTTTGAGAATGGTGAAAACAATAATCCAGACCCATTTTTGATCGGAGAAAGGAATCATGAATTTACAAGCCTTTGGAAAGTTAGGTCTATAGAGTATGTTTGAAAGCAGATTATATGTCAAGAGTAGGACTAGGCTCTATGGATTTAGAAAACACATTCTTAAGGTACATATATGGGTTAATAGAATTCAACATATTAAATGCCAAAAACGTACATAGGTTTATATACTTTCATCAACCCAGCTGCTAATCTTAAATACTATTTACTCTTAAGATTATGCGAATAAATTCTTAAATTCAATTTCCTTGTTTTCTCCCACCCATACCTGGAGGTAATCACAGGTAGGATACTCTGAATCTACAAAGTATTAACATTATGTATACATTACTATATAATTTTAGAGTGGTAATGCATATGTACGTTTTGTCCCCCAAAGGAAGGAGAAAAGAGAAAAGTCCTGGGAAAAAACATTAAATGTTAAGTAACCTTCTCAGTGTACTGCAATTATTATAGATGATTATTTTTGTTCTTTTTAGAATTTCTCCAATGTAGTTTTATAATTATGTTTTAGCCCAGCTTAACTGAGTTATTAAAAACTACATTTTGGAGTAGATAAAAGGGTTTCTGATTTTCTGTTTCTCTTATCAAAGTAGTATTAGAAGGTTTATAAAAATTAACTTCTTTAGTAGGAGTTATTCATGGAACCTATACCCCTTATATGCATTGATATGGAAGACATTTTATTACTTTTCCCTGAACAATGTTGAATTACAAATTGATTACATTTAAAAATCTAGCTGAAATGGATTTTGTCCTGGGAGATGTCCTGTTGACAATGTGCAGCTATAACCTCTGGGCTGACTGTTGCTGCAGGCCTGGGTATTGGACCATCTACTGAGTTTAATTGTCATTTTGTGTACATATAGCAGTATCCATGACCACACCAACTCCCACTGCTTTCTGAAGATGCTGCAGGGAAACCTAAAGGAGACATTATTTGCCTGGCCTGACAAAAAGTCCAATGAGATGATCAAGAAGTCTGAAAGAACCTTGAGAGAAAACCAGTGTGCCTACATCAATGGTAACATCTAATACCTTTTCCTAAGGGCAGGTGGGAAAAACCTTGAACTTCCTTCTGAAATACTGGTTACTTACACATGTGCAGTAGAACTTGGATCATGGAGTCATGATTTCAAATACTTGGGAAATGATCCGAAAGTAGTGTGTCTTGCTTTTTAAAGTTTTACATATGAATTAGAATTACTTATTAAAAACACATGCAAATAAATTAGTGCCCGCTGAAAAGTCACTTACCTGCCAACTCTTAAGACAGTTAGAATCGAATGATTTTACATATGTAGAGTCTTTTAATAGGGTAAGGCCAAGTTGGAAAAGTTAGTCTTTGCATTAGAAAATGAAAAGAAATGTTCTAAAACTGGTTAAGAATGCTAGCTTGTCCCTGTTTTTCTAAAATGCATACAACATACTTAAAAGAATATTCTCAAGGGAAACTACAAAGCACATTATTTAGCAGTGATTTACAGATTTCTCACTAAGAATTCATTCTTTCCCCTAAATGTGATATGAGAAAGTCACATGCTTCTTAGAAGAGGCAGTGATTAACATCCGTATTCCTGAAGGGGAGAATAACTTTCCAAAGAGTTCGTGAAAGCTTATATGAGATCATTTGTTCCCATTTACAGATGAAATTCCACCCCATAGGAAGATCAAATAACTTGCCCATGTCACTCAACTTTTAAGTAGCAGCCAGGATTTGCACCCAAACAATTTGATTCCAAAGGCCATGCTCTTAATTGGGATGCTATCCCACTAACATAAAATAAAATATTACAGAAATATTCCTGGTAAAGCAGGTTCTCTCTTCTTTAAAGACTAGCATTGACTTTGCTACTGGGCCTAAATTTGTTCATTAGTTTAAGAATGCAAGCCATTTAAAAAAGATTGTATAATGATCCCTTTTATCTGTGAGAGATAAGTTCCAAGACCCCCAGTGGATAACTGAAACCACAGATAGTACTTGACCCTATAAATGCTATGTTTTTTTCTATACATATAATATGTATGACAGTTTTATTTATAAGTTAGGTACAATAAGAGATTAAAAGCAATGATTAATGATAAAATAGAATAATTACAACAATATACTATAATAAGAGTTAGTAAATCTGGTCTTCTCTGTCTCTCAAAATATCACCTGATAACTGATCTGACAACCAGGATAGCTACTAAGTGACTAAAGGTCAGGGAGCCTATACAGCAGGCTGGTCAAAAGGATAATTCACATCTGGGTGAGGCAGAACCAAAGTGGAAGATTTTATTGTGCTACTCAGAACAGCACAGAATTTAAAACTTATGAATTGTTTATTTCTGGAGTTTTCTATTTAATATTTTCAGATCGTAGTGGACCACAGGTAACAAACTGTAGAAAGTAAAACTGCGGATAAAGAGGGACTACTTATGGGAAGTTTTGTCTGCCCATTCATATAATGCAAGGTGTTAGTCTGTGTCATAGGAAACTCTTATTTGAGGGTTGTTTTTTATATATATATAAATAAATATATGTTTTATATATATATATAAATATATGTTTATTTATATATATATGAGGCACACCAAATTTTAAGAGCAAGTTCGTTGCCCATCTAACACAATAATGCAAAAAGCCTTTAGGAATAATTTCTTTCAGCTAGTCACACAGTCTTTTTGAAACTAGAATAGATCTTAAAGAACAGGTAAGCTATTTTTAAGAGTCTTCAATGCAAAAGACTGTAGAAGCTAAGTAGATAAGGTAAATGAGGGATGTAGGCTAGGAATAAGGCTGTGGGAACTAATGTGGGCAAGCCAGTGGTTACCAGTGGGTACCCAGCTCCAACAAGATCATCCTAATTTCTTTTGCCAAAGAAGTGAGAAATTCTAATTTTTATGGAAAATTTGCCAATCAGTAAAATTTTGGGTGAGATAGCTAAATACTTCTATAGGCTAATTACCCATATAATCAAAAAGTCACAAATTTATAATCTTTGATTTTTACAGATGCAGGAGTAGGAGTTGCAGATGGATAGTGATTAGTGGGAAGAATGTTTCGAATACAGGGAAGAGCATGAGTGAAGGCACAGTCACTGCAAAGAATGAAAACTAGTCAGGTGTGATCCACCTGGAGGGAAGAAGGAAGAATGGGCTTGGACAGGAGCAATGGAAGAGTAAAGTGAGATCAGGGCCTGGGCCTCCAAGACTAGCTTAAAGTAAGAGCTTGCTTTGGTCAGCAGAATTTAATTTGGGAATATATTGAGCAGTTTGGTAACAGAGTATAACATAGGATGGAGGAAAGGGAGAATTGGGCCAAGGAGAGCAAGTTACCTACTGCGATAGGCAAAAGGTAGATGTGGCCAGGACCACACTAGCATCCATAAGTATTACCAAGTTCAGTATTACTATGACATGACAGAGGGTACACCATGGGGATAAAGGAAAGGAGGCAAAGATCAAAAATAATAATAATAACGCTGGAATTATTAATAGCTGGAATCAGGCATGAACCTCAGGGTCTTCTCTAAAGAGTGAAAACCTAGTTTTTTGCAGAGTCTTGTAATTGGAGAAGCAAATCATTAATTTGTGTAAGAGCAGTCAGTTCTTAAGAATGTTGAACTTCTGTTAAAATCATGCTTAAGTCAGTATATTACAAAAGTAGTAAACTATTGAGTCAAGAGTCTAAAGATCTGAGAATTAGGCCCCATTTTTAGAAGTGAAGAAAACTGAAGATCCTAGAGGTTGTGAGTTGTTTAAATGTAATATAGCTAGGTAGTCCAGCTGGGAGTAGAACCTGTCTTCTACTTCTAGCAAGCTCATGGAGCTAGATCATAAAGCATAAGGCCAAATTAGGTGCCTACATTAATTATGCTAATTACACTGGATTTTCTTCCTTGATTAATCCTCAAACTCTCTCTTAGCTATAAATTTCTTCCCAGAATATTTTTTTTAAAACTCATGTATTTCATCATTCTTTCTTTATTTTGACCTCTTGAAAACATCTCCAGGGCCTTTTGACCTGCTTCGGAGTAGATTGGTTGATCTCTAGACCATGGCTCATCTGTCATCTCGGGGTCCTATCACATCACCCAAGCTTTCCCTTTGCAATCTCCTGCTGATCCCTTGTTTCCTGATTTCATGTCTGCTTTGTTCTTGGTCCATGCTCTTGTTTTGGTGGAATGTATCTTCCAATGGCTCTATGAAAAAGATTTCAGGAAAAGAAATTTTTTGAGACCTCATATACCTAAAAGCCTCTATATTCAACCTTTGCAACATGCTTGAAAATGGTAATCATCATCTCTCGAAACTATGAATCCCTTGTCTTTTAGTTTCCAGTCTCCTTCTTGAAAGCCTGGTACCATTCTGATTCTTGAATCTTTCTATGAAACTATTTTTTTCTTTCTAGAAACTTTTGAGATCTTCTCTTTTGATATCTTTTCTCTGCCTCCAGTATTATAGTGAAATACCTTGTTTCATGACTCATTCATTTTACTGGGTACTCAGTGGGTTCTTTCAATCTGGAAATTCATGTCCTTTTCTTCAAGAAAATATTTTTAAGTTATTTCTTTGACTTTTTTTTTTTTTTTTTGCTCTGTTTCTGAAACTTCTCTTGCTCAAATATTAAACCTGAACTATTCCTCTGATTTCTTTGATCTTTCCTATTTTCTTTGTTCTTTGAGTCTTCCTCAGCTTCCTCAGTTTTCTCCCAGTTTTTATTTCTTATATCCTTTTTTATTTCTAAAAGCTCTTTTTATTCTCATATAGTATTGTCTCATCTCTGAAGATATTAAGGGTAAGATTTTTTTAAGTCTTCTCCTGAAAAGTATGTCTATTTCTAGTTGCTTATTTTAAGATTGCAATGGCTTCTGTGTTTAGTACCATAGGCTTTACTCAAATGTCTGGTGGCCTTGGCTGTGTGCTAATATTTAAAAACCAGGGACAAAAAAAGTTAATTCGTAGCTCTGAAAACTGGACTTCAGTCTAGGGTAATTAAGCAGAGCTTTTTCCTTGAGGAAGAACTGATGGTAATATCTTCAGGGCTTTGTTTTGGGATCAGATTCCCTGAGAAGCCACTTCCCATCTCCGTCCTGGAGAAAAAATTCCTGTCTGGCAGCGTTCTGACAGATAGGTGGTGAAGAAAGTGGGGACCTTCCCATTAAACATGTAAATTGTGACTTCAGTCACCTGTTTTTCACCTGTCCTGAGTTCATTTGTTATACTCTTCCTGGAGAATAGATCTCAGATTTCTACCAGAGGGAATGAGAGGGAGAAGTGGTGAAAGGGATTTGAGACTACTTAAATAGGCTTTCAACCAGTTCTTTTATTTTTAGCCCCATCTTTATTCTGATTTCCAGAAATACCCATGCTGCCAATTCCTGAGCTGTTGGGAAGTTTTAAGATAAAAATCAGATTTTTTTATTGGCTGTTCCTGCACATAACTGAAGATTTAGCTTTCTCCCCTCTGCAAAGTTATCCATCTTCAGTTAGCCCTTAAACAATATGGGTTTGAACTGTATGGGTCCACTTATACCTTTTTTTTTTTTTTTTCAATGAATTCCTATACTGTTTTCCATTCAAGGTTGAGAGTCTGCAGATGCGGAGTGCTGACTGTATGCATTGATGTACACCATTTTATACAGGGGACCTGAGCATCTTTTTGTATCCCCACGGGGTCCTGGGACCAATCCCCCCCACAGATATTGGGGGATAACTTAAGGTTCTGGGGAGTAAAAAGTTACATGTGGATTTTTGACTGCAGGGGATGGGAGCTGGTGCCCTTAACATCTGAGTTATTCAAGAGCTTGCTTTTAACCTTTTAAATTTTTATTAATGTTTTCTCTTTTCCCATTTTCTTTGTATGTTGATGCTTTTTTACTTTTTTAACTGCAGTCGTAGGGGGCTTTCAGGAAAGAACAGAGTTCTCACTATCGTTAACTGGAAGTTCAATTCTAATTTCTGTTAATTCCATATATAGCCAATTGATTTACAATCTTAAGTGATTAACAAAATTTTTACCTACAGCCATCATCTAATCTTTATCTGTTCTTCTTGGATATTGTTTAGATTCCATTGGCTTACATCGAGTGGAGAATGTTAGCCACACAGAACCTGCTGTGAGCCTTCACTTGTACAGTCCACCTTTTGATTCATGCCATGCCTTTGATCAAAGAACAGGACATAAAAACAAAGTCACCATGACATTCTATAGCAAATTTGGAATCAAGACTCCATTTGTAAGTATAATTTCTCTCTCCTAGGTTTAAGTGCTTTGTGGGTTGGCAACATTATACTGTATGCATTGCTTTTTTGGTTCTATATTTTATTTGAATATTTTGTTTTAAGTATTCTTGAAGTTTAGATGAATCTTTACTTAGGAGAAAGGCTCCTTATATCCTGATTATTTTCTTTAACTTTGGAGAATATATTTTCAATTTATATTTTAAAAAAAACTTAGATGCAAAGAATTATTTATTGAGAAGATCAAAATGTATGCTAATTTCTAAAGAAAATGTTTTTATTTGTTAGAGATATAAGCACAAAACCTATATTATTTGATATAACTTCTGCTATGACTTAATATTCGTAGGTCTAATTTTTTGAGACAACACACAAATTACTTGCATAGTTAAGCTTTGCAAAGTTTGAGACGCTATTCCAATGATATAAATAAGGAAACTTTTCTGTTATGATTGCCTAGTTGCTTTTTCTTTCAGTAGTGATGCTATTCAGACCCCAAATAACTAAGAGTAGACTATAATAACATGTTCCTCCTTGAGGAACAAATGTTTCCACCTAAAAATAATAAGGCAACCAATAGTAATACAGTATGGCAATCTTCTCCCTCTGACAAAATAAATTGGCTATTAGGGGAATGTAAAGACTGAAAACAATCCTCATGAATCTTATGAAAGTACAGCCTTTGAGAGAAGCTAGGGCAGAATTTTCTCAAGTGATTGCCCTGCTCTGTTTTTTGCATTTCAATCCCCAAGAGCTACTCTTATCGCAGGAACAAAACAATAGGACTCCATTGCCATAGCTGAGTTTTCATGCACAGATAAGAAATCAGGACTACTTAGAACAAGTCGAAAGGTCTGGTATGAAAATCTTTACACAGCCTTTTTTTTTTCTCTCTCTCTTTTTATAGACAACTTCAGGATCACTGGAAAACAACTAAGGAGCACCAAACCCTCTGAGGTTTTACTTTAAGGTCTGCTGAAGTTTTGCCTTGGACAGGAAGGCCTCCCACCATTTACTGTTCAGTAATACACTTTACAAAGCCAATATTTCGATCTCCTGTAAGGCAAATGGTAATTACAAGGCATTAAATACACCAGTAGTGCTCTGAGCTACTGCGGAAGAAAAATCCCTCTAAGAAAAAAAAAGCCTTGTGATTTTTAAAGGCCATATCAAGTGCTCTCCTGGTTTAATCCTCATTGGAACCATATTGGAAATATCAGTGAAGTTTTTCATAGCTTCTGGAAACACTTTGGTCTCTGAACTGTAATTAACAATAAATAAAAACAAGAAACCATAGACATCAAATGCCTGCCTTGTTACTTGGATAACGAAATGTAGATATCTTTAGTATACTTTGTATGTTCTTAATATTTGAAGAGAAGTTTTTGAATCTGATTTTTATTTTTTCAATCTTATTTTACAAATTCCTGTTCTATAAGTAATAGGGTCTTATAGATAGAGAAACAAGGTGCTTTGACATTTGGTAATGAAATGAAGGGCAGAGGATTTAGAAAAGTACCTGTACACAACAAACCAAAAACATAAACTCATGTCTAGTGTGTCCAGTGGCAATAGTCAAAGACTTTGTAATACTCCCAAAATTCCCAAATAATTTTAATAAAACTGGATTTGAACACAATTTGAAGTTGTCTTTCTGTTTAACTTGATAAGAATTTCATAAAAGTCATAGTTTCTTAGATTTAGGTGGACCACCAATAGTACTGCGAAATCTGATTTTATAATGTAAGACTATGTATGAGAAGGCCAAAAAATGCATTCAAAAGCAGTTTCCCTTTTGGGGCTTTGCATATGTTCACTAATTGGCTGGAGATACCAACCTGAGAGACTAAATGCAGACATAACCAATTTTTCCTGACAATTGTGTGTTGGCCTATACAGGCATACCTTCCTTTATTGTGCTTCACTTTATTGCACTTCACAGATGTCTTGATCTTTACATGTTGAAAGCAAGACTCTTTATTATGAAAAATATTACAATGCACTTTATAGCAGTAGTCTGGAACCCAACCTGCAGTGTCTCCAAGTTATGCCTGTCTGTATTTAAATGTAAATTGTTTTCCAACATTTAAAAACTGGAGATTTCGTAGAAGAGGGAAATGTGGATTTCTGCTTCTTAAAAGTTGAGGTATCTAGCAACATTGGACCTGCATTGCATTTTCATTGATGTCAGTTAGCAAGGCTAGGGTTTGTCCCTTAGATGGGGCCACCTCTCCAATCTATGGTGGACCCCAACTTGCCTATATATATAACCTTCAAAGCCCACATATGCATTTGAGTTTGCTCCCTCTACTTGAAGCAATTTTCTTAGGAATATTCATCATAATCTTGGAATTTATTATCTCTAGAAACTTACAAAGTAAAGTCCTTTGATGATAGCTCTATGTGGGTCATTGGTTGTATTTATACATTTCAGAATTTATATCTTTACATCTTTGCTTCCTCTCATCCTTGAGAAGGATATTAACATTTATTGAATGCTTATATGTATTAGGTATACAAGTTATTTAGACATACTAACAGTTTTGTGAGTAAAACTTCCTTATAAATTAGATATTGTATTGGTTTTCTATTGCTGCTGTAACACATTATCACAAACTTAGTGGCTTAAAGCAACACAAAATTTATTTTCCTAAAGCTTCATACATCAGAAGTCAATTTCATGGCACTAAAATCAACATGTCAACAGAGCTGCATTTCTTTCTGTAAGTTCTGGGTAGAATCTGTCTTACTGGGTATTTTTTTTTTTTTTTAGAGACTGCCAGCATTCCTTGGTGGTATCCCTTTCTTCCATCTTCAAAGCCAGCAATAGCAGCAACAGCAGGTTTAGTCCTTCTAAGCACTATTGACCTACTCTCTCCTTCTGTTTTGAAGGCTCAAGTGATTAGATAACATCTCCATCACTAGGTTGTACCCTTAATCCTACCTGTAAAGTCTCTTTTGCCATGTTAGGTAGCATTCATAGGTTCTGGGGATTCAGATGTGGACCTCTGTAGGGTCACATTCCGCCTATCACAGTTCTCCCTCTTGTTTCCAATGAGCCATGTCTCTCCCATGTGCAAAGTAGATTCACCCCACCAAGATCTCCAAAGTCTCATCCCATCACAATGTCAAATGAAATTCCAAAAAATTCTCATCTAAATCTCATCAACTCAAAATCCAAATATCACTTAAATTAGGTATGGATAAGGCTGTGCTATAATCCATCTTGGGACACAGTTCTTTCCCATATTTAGACCTATTAAGCAAGTTTAGAAACCTGCCAAAAGTTATCCAACCAAGAAATTACAGAGCTAAGTTTTGATTTCAAGCAACCTTGCTTTAATACTCATTCTCTTTATACACAAGCTGTTCGGGGTAGTAGAAACCTGGGTCACTTCTAATTTTTGTGTTTCCTGTTTTTAATCAACAAAATTATGGTATTGTTATCTGTTTAATATGTGTGTTATATTTAAATGTTTAATAACACATTTAACATACACAAACTGGGAAATAACCTGCGTGTGACAAGTAATGGCCAAATTTGAATTTGAGGATCCTTGTGCATGTGAAGCTGAACCTAAGTAGACACTCTGGTGGTCCTGGCTCTCCTGGTCATCCTGCCCACCCTAATCTCTGTGATGTGCTCTGTTGTCCACTGCTGATGAGAATGTTCAAAGAGTAGCAGACAAGCTTCTCCTTTAGGAGTTCAGTGTTTGCTTGGGTTGATGAGGTGTATGCACACAAGGCAAGACAATGAAGTCATCAAGGGCCCAGAAGAATTACGTAGGAGGGAGAAGGAACATGGAAGGGTGGAATCATGCTGATGGCTAAAGGTGAATTGGATGTAAAAGTAGGAGAGCAAGGACCCAAGTCTAGAAAAGGAGGAGGAATGAGCCCTGTGTGTGAGGAGACAGTGAAACTCAAGGCTGGTGGTGGGCCCACGCACCACCATAGCACTCATTAATTCCCATTGAACTAAAGCTCGAGATTCTCTGCTTGATGTTCCCTCTGCTTGGAATGCCCTGTTCCAAACTCTTTCCATGGCTCGTTCTTTCTGCCCTTCAGATGTCAGCTCAAATGCCTTCTTTTCAGAAAGGAATTCCCTGGCCACCCTATCTAAAAGTACATTTGCCAGGTGCTCTTCATTCAATTTCACTGACACGCTTATGATTATCTGAAAAGTGACCATTTCTGTTTTCACTCTTTTATCATCTAAATCCTACTAATAGGATGCAAAGCTCATGAGGGGTAGAGATAGTGTTTCATTTACTGCTGTATCCCGAGCACTTAGATCATACTTGACACACAGAAGGTACTCTATAAATATTTATAAAATGAATGAAAAAACCCTCAGTCTCCTTACATAAGAATTGTATTAAACCCTTGATGCTACGGTCTCTTCTATGTGCCATCAAATCAGGTGTGCCACATTATTTTTATTAAGTACAGAAATTCTAAGGATTATTTTTTTAAGCCAGAGACTTCTTTATTAAGGCCCATGTCAGAGGTTCATCTTTTGTTGTGGGTTTGTTAATCAGATATTTCGACAAACTAATTGATGGTTGATGAATGAAGGGCATTTATGTATGTTTCATGGGAAGGGACGGCATTAATTACCCCATTTAGCAATAGTGCTTAGCCGGTATTTTTTTCTGGCTCACAGACCACTTCGAAATTCTCTGAATGCTAAAGCACTTTTCTCCAAAAAGGCCAGCATACAACAAATATGCATACAAATTCATGAAAGATTTCAGGACCCTCTGAAGACACCTAGGGGCCCCAGATAAAGAACCCTGTCATATGAGAGTCAAGGCATGTGGGAAGTGATGGATATTTCACTTCATTTTCTGAGATAGGAGGGCATTAGCAAGCTGGGAGACTAGTTAACCTTTTAAAAGTTACAAGATTTCTAGGAAACACCAGAGGCTGGTGATACTTTGTCCAAGGCAGGTCCACACATTTCACAAGATCTGTTTTCCTCTGTTTTTAAAGACATTTCAGACATTTCAGAAAAAAAAATCTGTTTCACAACTTTATTTATCCAGAGAGTAGATGCTTTCTTTAAAATGTGTATGTGGGATGGTGAAATAATCCAAACACAGAAGGACAAATAATGTATGATTCCACTTATACGAAGTGCCTAGAATAGGCCAATCCATAGAGACAGAAAATAGACTAGAGTTTACCAGGGACTGAGGGGAGGGAGGAGGGAGAGTTATTGTTTGATGAGTATAGAGTTTCTTTTGGCGATGATGAAAATGATCTGGATATAGGTAGTGGGGATGGGTCGACAGCAATATGAATGTATTTAATGCCACTGAATTGTACATTTACGAATGGTTAAAATGATAAATATTATTTTCATTTTCCCACCATAAAAAAGTTATTTCTAAAAAAAAGTATGTGGGAGAAAATGTGTGTGTGTGTGTGTGTGTGTGTGTGTGTGTGTGTTGAAATAGTTAAGACATATTGTAATAGAAAATATAAACGATATAAAAGGCACATGGTGAAAAATTTTCTTTTCATTCCTCTCCCAGGTATGTCCCTCTCTGGGGTAACCTATATTACCAGCTTTTTTGTGTTTCCTCATTTTTTTCCTATTGTTCATAGAGAGGGTGGCATCCTAAAGTACATGTTGTGCACTTCTAAGGAAATCTTCGCATATCAATACAGTTTCTGCATTCTTTTGTGCTGCTGGCTGCATGGTATTCCATTGTATGAACATACCACAGTTTAGTTTACCAGTCCTCTATTGTGGTTTCCAGCCCTTTACATTTGCAAACAAAATTCTACAATGAATAACCATGTACATAAAGTCATTTCACAGATATCAGTTGATTATTTCTTTATTACAAAACAACCAAGATAACCCAGTCCCAGGAAATGAGGTTACAGGAGAATGTCATGGCAAGCTGCCCTGGCTGAAGAGTACCCCTTCTGTGCAGAATCTGTCACTTGATGTCATTGCTCTTCAATTTAGGCACTTTCACTATGCTCATTGGTCAAGTGAGTTCATGTGAAGCCTCCAGCTCTGTCAGAAGCTTGACACTCACAGAGATTACTTATTACAAGCAAGAAAGCCCAGGGAAAGCCCACACATTTGTGAGGAAACTAATGATCTAGTCATGGTCGATTTAGAATTCTGCCTGTGCTCAGTAGGAGAGTCGATGCATTCCTGACATTTGTTTTTGTTTGTTTTTATCACTGAACTTTTTGAGTGGTTGGAGAAGATGTAATAGTGTTATGTTCTATTTGAAAACATACCTCACAGATTGCTTAATGAGAGGCATTTTTTTCTTTTTTGAGTAATTCACAGAGACATAAAGTAACTTAACACACTGAGATCTACTGAAGGGGTTTGAGCACTAGGTTAAACCTAAGTCAGTCATCTGAGAGACATCCTTATACAAGCTCAAAGACATGGTCATCTGCTTAAAATATTTATATCTATATATCCATATGTGATATGCACAATGTTTACCTAAAAGCACAACCAGAAAAAGTTCTTGCATGTGAGGAATAGAAATATTATAGAACCACAAAGTAATCTAATGCACCTGAAGTTCAATTACCCTTCGATGCCAAGAGCCCTCCTAGGTATGTCATAGCAAGAAGAAAAATTGTTATTATAATAATAGATCCTTGTGATGTACCCTTCAGTGAAAGCTGTATGATTATAATGTGTTTATGCTGAATTCATTTAACTCATAAATATAAAATGTTATAGAATCATGAAGATGAAATGCATTCGAGTGAATATTTAGCCCAACAAGTCTTTTGAGAAATGAAGAATTGAAGACAGATGAGGTTAAGGTTAACTGCCATATTTTAGCAAGGTGCAGGTTCATATAGCCCCGTAGGAGCTGATATTTATGAATTTTGCAAGTTGATTGATAGGTTAAAATTTGCCATAGTTGGGAGTATTTACTCTGTGAAAATCTATCAGTGCCACAAATCAGAGTAGTTCTCTTTCTCCAGAGAGCCTATTGATAAACATTTGCCAGCACACCATTGTAGCTGAGGCTATTCAACCAATTCAAGATAAAGACAAGGTTTGCCTAGACTCTTTAAACATACATTTTTATCCTTTAATTCTTGTTGGACTCTAAATTTTTAAATCACTTTTGCATGTATAGATATAGGATATCGACACTTCAGAGAAATCTTTTAAAACAGAGATATTATTTCTCCCTACCTCATTTCAGAGATTAGGACATTTAGGCACATGTAGATGAACTATTTTACCCAAGGACATGCAAGTAGGTAATGGAAAAACCAAAAGAGACGTTGCTTCTGCCCAGGACACATTGTACCTTTGGCAAAAGAGAAAAACTATTAAGCAGAGACAGAAAGTCAACAATGTGACCAACGCAATGGTGACTCTATGGCTCTCCTGTCTGAAATCTGTCAACTGGTTCCTGACTTCATAGTTACAAAAAATAACAAAATAAAAAACTCATGAGGTACTCTGGGCTGGATGGCACAGAGAAGAGTCTTATTTTTCCTGAGTGAATTCAATGAATTATTATGTCATAACAGAAGACTGGGCTGTGTTTTTATTTGTACTTATTTGTCAGAGTACAGTTTATAAACTTTGAGACTATGTTCATAGTTATAAACTATGGCCCAGACCACAATGTTTTGGTTAGGACTCACTTTTGCAAGTGATGATGTGACCCAAACTGACTTGAGCAAAACAAGCTCATGTAACTGTAAAGTTCAGGGGATGCTCAGACAAGGGTGGAGTGAGGGGTTCATACAGCTTTATAGGACTTGATCTTGTTCTCTACCTTTCTTGACTCTAAAGTCTACCCTTGTGGTAGTAACATGATTTCCAATATCTCCAGGCTTACAACTTCAGTTTCAATTCTGGCAGGAAAAGGGGTTATTTCTTAACAGTCTTTCCATAGAAGTTAAGAAGTTTAGCTATATGGGGCTCTGACTGCACCATGCTTACTATGGCCAGCAGGGTATGATCTCTGCCTTGGCCTGAGTCGTGTATTTGCCTCTGGATCAGGGGTAGAACCAGTTCCACCTAATCAAATGGATTGGTGTGGGGGACAGGGTCACCAAAGAAAATCGGAATTCTCTTATGAGAAGAAAGAGGAAAGGGGAGACGATGCTAGGCAGACAAAATCAACAGATTTCTACTATATAGGAGATCAATAGCTCAATTAATGAACAAAGAAATGAATCAAAGATCATATCAACAAAATCATCATCACCTTTTTATTCCTAATAATGCTAATTCAAACAATTCATGGGTAGTTGTTATTCTTTCTTTTACTGGTGAAACTTATAAAACACCTCCATCACTTCCAAAACAGAGGATTTTATAGATAGATTCATGGGTGTGCCCCCAAGGAAACTGCTAGTATCCAAATAACCTCCATCAGTCCAAACCCATGTCAAAAATTCTTCCACCAGAATTACCCCTCAGTGTAACTGGAGACAAGTGGGCTTTTCCCATTGTCCCAGAATCTAGCTAAATTCTAAGGTTGAAAATAAAAAGTGTTAAATATTCTCATCCTAAAGAGAACAAAGTCGCTAAGAGTTTGTAGTATATTTCCTTTCAATGTTTATTAGGAGCTAGTAGACCTGCTTTCCTAGCGGCAACCCTAACCCCTCACCCGTCCCCAGCCTGTATAAAATAAAGCTGAGGCACTGGGGTCTACATTGCCATTGGAGTTACTCAATTCTCTCTTCTACTATTCATTCCTAAATCTATATGACTGCATTAATTCTGTTAGAACCACATTCCAGTTCCTGCCATGACCATACCTTGTGTCTCCTGCCTCCCTCTACCTCCCAACTGATTCCTCCTTCCCCTCCCCAGTGGAGCCAGATTTTCGATTCAGATCTTAGGCCTCCCTGAGCTTTGGCCAAATAACACTTTCCTACTTTACTAGCTTTGTTCTGTTTTTCTTTGTTTGTCTATTTGTTTGTTTTGCATAAAATACACTCTGTCCCAGTACCCTGCCTTCTGAGGGTAATAGCAACTCCTCTCCCAGGCCCAGATTAAATAGCAATTCTTTGAGACATGTCCCCAGTGGGAGGGGATCTCTTCACATTTGGGCTTCCATAGAATTTTATTTTAACTTTCTTGTAGCACTTGCCACATTCTGCTCCAGGTTTCAGGAATTTACCACCAAATAACAGATATCTCAGGTGCTGAGCAGCCTCTAAGACAGGTCATTCAATGGGCCACAGCTAATTCTGATTATATTGAGTTGTAGCAAAACAATTTTTTTTGAATACTAAGTTGTATCTTTTTTGTTGTTGTTGTTACTTTAAAGAAATCTGAAAGAATACTGGCCATTGAGATTTAGTTATTTGTTTTTTCTGATTGCATTTTCCTCCCTCTTTTCAAGGGCTAAAGAAGTGGCTTCAGAACAGTCTCTCCTCCCTCCTCTCCTTGATCTTTTTTTTTTTTTTCAAAAGCTTAAACTGATTAAAGAGATTGTGTGGGTGTTCAGGAGTTGGAGAGGCAGACTCTTAGATGGCTTTGCAGAAGGAAGTTGAATGGAGAAGGACATGGCTTCTTTTAAGGATCTTTTAAGACGCTCTATTCCATGAGAGTATTTTGAAAAGAGTGGATTTATGGTACACCTAAGAAGGCTGGACTCTGAGACCTAGTGCCTCTAGCTTTGGAATAAAGTGGAATCTTTTCAAGGACCATGCAAATTTAAGCAATAAACTTATCAATGATTACAAGGTGAACTGAAGACTAGAGGTATTTACTTTCTCAGCATCCCATTAACCTCCTAAATTTTTGTGTAATCCTGAGAAAGGGAAGGAACTCCCTCCAATAAAAACTAAAATTGAATTTCCCACCAGCCTGGTAGGGTATTGGCTAAGAGTTGGAATTGATTTAATTCACAGAGAAATAAAATAATACATCTTCCTATATTGGATCAGATCCTGGCTGCTGTGAACTGAATGGTGAGTCAAAAGGGATTTTCTTCCAACCTTAGTTCAGATTCATAGACTTGTATTCCACTGGACCCCAGGGCAAAAATCTGTTGAGAACACCTGGGTTTCTAACACAAAAAAGGTCCAAATCATGAGCAAGAGAGCACAAATAGTGTAAGAACAGAGGATGATGCCATCAGGGAATCAGGTGAGCCCTGCAGGCTCTGTTGCTGAGAGATGCACTTTACCTCCTTCTGCAAAAGTACACTTTGCATTATGGCAGCTTATAAAATAGTCATTCTTGGTCCCCATCAACCAATAGACACTTACCAGAGGTTCAAAATGTACATCCTATAAATGTGGGTTAAACATAGAAGGCTTTAAATCTTAGAAGATAAATAAATGTTATGGGGTGCCTTGGTATTTTTAGAAACTTTGATGACATTTAAAAATTGAGGAAATAACATGATTTAAAATCTGCAAACACTTTGAGAGTTTACTTATGTGAAAGACTATATTCTTTGTTCTTGGAAGATTTTCAGAGAGTCTTTAATAACATCGATGACACAAGGAATCAAGGGGCTCCCACCCCTTTGCTTTTTGGAAAACTGGGTTGCTATCATTTAATTCAACACAGATGTTGAGATATATAAGCTAAATGCTTTGGGTGACCATACGAATTGGATTTATGTCTCTGCAGACTTTGTTGTTACTTTGGAATAAATGGATCTTGTCTCTCTGTAGACGGTATGTATGGTCAAGCAGGGGGCCACAGTATACTAGTTGCAGAGACCTATTGGAGAGACAAGACAGCCTAGCCTCCCAGTCACCTCACTCCACAGACATGACAGAAAGGAACTGGCTTGGCTAGGAGCGACCCTGAAGGCATTTCTCCCTCAGTGTTGTTCAAGACAGAATAGCCCATCTTCAGCAGGGTATTGCTGTTGGACTGTTTTCTGTTTTGAGTGTTCTGCTGGAGCCAGGGGCCAGATCACCTCCAGAGATAGAGGGTGGGGGAGGGGATGGGGCAGGCTTTCTCTGAAGGGAGAGTCTGTTTCCGTTCAGTCATTCTGGGAAGAGGCAGATTCTGGCTGAGGGAAAGACAAGGTGGGCCATAGACTAGAAGGGAGTGAATATTTCTCTTCTTACCCAGCGGAAAGGTGTAAAATGTGGAGTGAGTTTGATCATTTTTGAAGCAGGGCAGGGCTGCTTCCTCTAGGTGGAGGAGGCAGGAAGCAGCCTTTTAAAGGACCTCGCAGCAAGTCTGAATTCTCAGAGAAGCCACATCTAGAAATACTATGAGGCTCTGTATTACATATAGTCCATTTCACTGTGCCCAAACCCTCAGTGATGCCTTGTTCATTTCGACTTGGTTTTGGGGGTGCTCTGAGGGATCAAAGGAAGGTTTGGGTGGACCTGCAGAGGGGCCATGGTATCCTCTCCCTGAGGCCAGAGTTGAGGACACAGTGATGGGCCCAAAGACCTATAATCTCCAAGAATTATTGGCAGCAGCATTTGGCTAGGCAGCAAGGAAGAACAAAGGGGACTTTTTGCACCCACATAAGACAGCATCTTGCATGTTCTTAAAAATACCTACTGGTTGCTTTGCAATGACTAGGGTCCAAAAATCATAGCAGTGGGGTCTGAAAGCTTCATCATAAGGATATATAATAGAAATGTAATGATATAAGCTTACAGTTGCCAGCTGGTGAGAAAGTTACTTGGACTTATTACATGGGTGTCATCTCCAGGTGAGATTGCCAGGCAGGCCATGAGACCAAGCAGCTCTCATTCTGTGTCTCCCAAGTCCCACCTTTCCATAAGACACATCCACTCCAATTTCTGCTGCCACCCAGCCTAGCTTCAGGGAATGCCACTTCCTCTCCCAAGCAAGGATAAAGATAAGCTCCTTAAATCTCTTGAGCATGGTGTTATTGCAACACTAAAAAAAGTTAACTCATACTAAAATAAGTAAATTTTAAATTTTACCTCAAAAAAGATCTGTAAAGAAATATTGAATTCTAATTTATTATAAATAGGCTGAATTGATTTTAGGCTTGTAATTTTCATAATTTTTCATAATAAAACACTGGCAAAAGTCCATTATTAATAAAACAGTATAGACAATGTGAAATTTTCCAATATGCAGATCCAGATCCTACAATAACTTCACCCCAGTGTTGGAGCAATTTCACTGCCATCTCCTCTGAAGTCCTTTTTTCTACTCTCCAGCTGGTCTCCATGGGCCAAGTGTCATCATATTCTTATAACAGTTGTGTCCTGAATACCTTTTTCTTTTTCATTCTAGTCATCCATCTTGGTGCCCACCCTCATTCCTTCCTCATTTCCATACTGAAGGACAGACTCTCTTCAGAGCTGGTTAACACTCCAGAGTAGACTGACAAGAATGACTAAATAGACCCACAAGATTATAAGCAGTCACGTAATTGTAGTATATTCCTACAATAGAAATTATACAAATTTATTAAGAGGGAGACAATTTGGTTTATACCCTGCTACTCTGTGTGGCATAGCATTTTTTCCAAAATGGCGACAGCAATATATCTGGACCCGCATGCTCTTCTTGTTTCCCCTCCCCAAACCTGGGTGAGTTTGCGATCACCTAAATTAGCAGAAGGTGGCAGAAGTAATGCTGTGTGATTTTCAAGGCTAGACGGCCACTTTCTACCTGCTCTCAATCTCTCGCTGCCCCTCTCTGTCTCTCCGTCTCTGTCTTTTTCTCTCTCTCTCTTGCTTTATCTCCATGCTCACTTTTCATTCTTGGAACCCAGCTGCCATGATTCAAGGAAGTCCAAATCAGCACAAACAGAGAGACCACATGGAGAAGCCCATGTGAACAGGAATTGAAGCCCCCAGCCAACAGCCAGCATAAACCTCCAGCCATGTGAGTGAATGAGCTTTCAGATAATTCCAGATATCACAGAACAAAGCAAAAACATTCGCTCTGTCCTGTTTGAATTCATGACCATCATAATCATGAACATAACAAATGTTTTCTTTATACCATTATATTTTGGGATAATTTATTACCCAGTCATAATAACTGGAACATGGTGGGAGATTGGAGATGCAGTTATCAACTGAAACCCTGTTCACTGTATTCATGGAATTTACATTCCCCTATTTCTGAGATATCTTTCATAGATCCACACACTATGAGAGTTTCAGGGGGCCTGAGTTTGGAACAAGTTGAGAGATATTCTTAGGAGTTAAGCATATAGAGTTGAAAATATCACCTTTGTTACTAATAATGTTGATTGGTGAATATGCTTTCAGAGCTGTGGCCAAGTGGGTTTGCTAATGACTCACTCCTCAATTAGACATCCTCACCTATACACTGGCTCAGCTCGGTGACGTCAGGCCTCCTCCTCAACCCTCTTTACATCTACACACCTTTCCCTAGGAAAAAGACCCTTGCTGCAAGGCAGGGACAGTCTCTAATGGTGATGAAGGGGCTGAGTGCTCAGTTCCTCTTCCTAAATTTGCTAATTAGATCACTCTGTCTGCCTCTCAGTAAAAGAGTGCTAGGGAAAGACACCAACAGCATTAGTGAGACCGAGCAAATTCCACACAGAAACATGAATGTCATACCTCTCACCATGTTATTATTAAATATTTATTATGTTCCTTTAATTTTTTTCTACTTTAGCCTTGTTTTGAGCAAAAATTCCCATGAAAGCAGGGGTTTGATTTGCTAATTATATATATTTCCAATATCCATTAAAATAAGTACTCAGCTATTGAAAATTGTCCATGTCCCATTTAAAATAATTTCCCATATATTAGTGGATATATATCACACTTGGGAAGATAATGCTGTGAGAAATCGACACAGGTCACACCACAAAATGAGTAAGCTCCAACTCAGGCAAATATATTATTCAATGTTTGCTCAAAGACAAACATGAGATGTAGAAATTAATATTAAATTTTAAAAATTAGAGATTACATTTTACTATTTTTTTCAACAGTGTAAATCCTTATGTATAATAGTAATGCAAGATTCATGAAGCAGGAACTAGAAATTATATGACATTATAATGGAGTCTCCTCATTCTTCCAATAATTCCAGCATTGTGGGTATAATTCAGAATGACTCCATATTGTTCTAGATTCTAAACCTTAGTGCATTTCCCAACTGCCATTTTATAAGCCTTTGAGGCAATATATATACACACACACACACACACACACACACACACACACACACACCAGATTATATATAACGTATATTATATACATTATATAGTCTTACTTGTGCTTTCCTTTTGTGGCAACAGCTTCCTGGAACATAGACTTGGCATTATAGCAGGTGGTGGTTAGAGTGTTCTTGGTTGCTAATAGTGGTCTGTTAGAGCTATTTCCATGTGATTTAAATATAAATTTGAAAGACAAAGACATCACCTTTCACCCTGAGACCCCAGACTGGAATGTCCTTCTCATTTGGTTCTTCTACACCATACTGACTCATTGCAACTGCTTCTCCAAAACTCTTCCTTCAAAAAGAAAAGGAATGTGAGCTCTGGAAGCCGGCTGTGCCACAGAAATAAGAAGCAGTGTCGACAGGTGCAAGAAAATGCCCCATTCTACCACTGGCTGTCCTTACCAAGAAGGGCCTACTCGACTGAAAGTTAATTAATTGTTTCTCAGAGGATACTGTCAAAGAAAGAGCAGAAACAGTTACAGAAGCTTGTCCAGCTGAAGCAACTGTGAAAACAGGAGATTACCTTTGAAATTGGGGCCACTGTGCCTCTCTCCACAATTACCAAAGGTACTTTTAAAAGTCAAAAACCAAGTAGCAGCAGTTTACAAGAGGCGATATGCAGTTGGCACGTTATGTGCTGCATGGTCCTGCCTTGGTGTAAAGGCAGCTGTATGGGAGGGATGGATTATGCAGTAATCAAGCATAAGAGTCAACCAGGGAAACTTGTTTTAAAATGTAGTCTCCTGGACCCACCCCTAAAAAGTCCAATTCTTGGAGTCTAGAGTGAAAACCAGAGATCTGCACTTGTAATAACTTTCCCCAGAGGTCCAGGGCATTCTCATACGGGAGTCTAGAGAACATACTTGAATAAACACCACTCTTATTGCTATTAATGGAAGTTTCTTTTGCTATAATACATATATCTAAACTATTAGTAACTAGCCTGAATTTTAGTCTGTTTCTCCTTTGACTTTGTTTTCCAGCCTATGCCAATCACAGCTCTATTCTAGGAGGAACCAAAAGAACAGTCAGCCAAGAGACTCGGGTTCTGACCTTGCTTTGTTACTAGCTTGTGCTGTAATATTGGGCTCCCAACTTCATTAGACCTTGGTTTCCTAATCTTTCAATTAAAGGAACTTTTTTATACTGAACTCCATAGAACCCTAGGGTTCCTGGATTTCCCCAGACTCAAAGATTTAATGAGAGGTGAAGGATAGACTAAGAAATCAGAGATTAAGGCCCCCCAAAATCCCAACTCCTTCAGCAACCAATGCAGCTTGGCTTTGAAATTTTATTTTATATCTTGGAATTCCAATAATCATTTTGTTTGGGCAGGGGGAAAATCTCACTGCTGATTTTTTTTTTTTTTAAATCCACAGGATTTAAAGAGGTCTTTAAGGAGTCCCTTTGATCTCTGGTGTCTGATTGCCTGGATGGAATCCCTGGCACAAGTTCTTCTTGTGGGATTTTCTGCCCCTTCCAATGCTCAATCTACATAGGCCAGTTTTATTCAGCTGGGGAGAAAGGATTCACTTCTGGGAAGTATGTCATATTAAGATCCAGAGGTATGAGTTGGTGGCATGGGCATTGTGACAATCAGTGTTTATCAGAGGGTCCACCCAAGAGTCATTTAAGCCTAATTATCAGAGAAGGACAATGTCCCCATTCACCATCTCTCAGTCTTCACCAGAGTTACTAATTCTCCTTCATGTTACCCACTTACAATGATATCTCTGATGACAGACTGTCCAGAGAACACCCAGAACATTTAAAAGGTACAGTTCCACTCTGAAAGGCATGATATCATCTTAAGGCAAGATAAGATAATCCCTGAGTTCTTTCTCTCTGTTCAAGGACAGTGTGCTATTACCTCAGCAGCAGGCCCTGAGACTGGGTGGGAACCAAGGGAGATCTTTCAGGTTGGGCAGCGGTGGCTGCTGTGTCCAGTCATGGCAATCAACTAAAGAGGAAGAGTGAGGAACCCACAACTTGACAGGAACAGACAAAGTTTTTCCTTTGGCCAAAGGGATTGAGGTACTGAAGCGATTAATGACGTTGGTTAATTGAAGAGTCTGGAGGTATCCTTTCCATTCTTGTATGTAAATAAGAAAGTATAGTTCAAAGAAATACCTACTATCTCTGGTCATACTAGAAGACACAACTCGAACCTGCCCAAGACTGCCACATCAAACACGTTCTCTACAAAACATAGCCTGGCAGCCACAAGCACTAATGTAACCCTTGTCTAACTTGTCCTCACACACACTATAATCATTTCCTGGCTAGTAGGAAACATATCATGATAGGCAACCCCTAAGTTGGCTATTCAGATTTTAATCAATAGAAAAAAAAAAAAAGCTACCATATATAAAATATGCTGATATATAATTAATACTTTCTTTATCTATAATTCAATAAACTTTGCCCAAATTTCAGGGAGCCCTATTAGGAAACTAAACTTTGGGGTTAAATAAGTTGCAGAAATTCTGCTTTCATGAAACCCAATACAATGGATGACTTCATTTATTCATCTATTTGACAGACATCTATTGGCTTAATGTTTAGGTGCCAGAACTCATGTGAGGAATTGCAGTGAAACCAAATAGAACACAGCCCCCACCCTGCACAGGAGTATATAACACGTGTGCGCGCACACGCATGCAAACACACACACACACACACACACGAGATAAATATCAAACCAATAAGAATAATGATAAATGTCATGAAAGATATAAACCAAGAACTGTGGAAATTGAGGATGGAGAACTCTTATGCCTAAAGGATAGGTAGAATTTTTATAGGTTGACATGGAGGATAGTATTTTGTAGGGAGAAGGAAAGTCTCACAATAGCCAAGGCTCACAACCTTCTGTGTCACATACATTTAAGGAGGCTTTACTATTTAGAAAAATTGTGAATACAGTTTGACTAGAGGGCAGAGTTGATGTGCAAGGCTGAGAAAAAAGCATAGGGTAAAGACTGAAGACTGTGGGCTTATTTCTGGAAGCAACGAAGAGTGATCCAAGTAGAATATAGCAAGTCCTCAAATAAAGGTTGTTTCCTTCAATGTCATTTCATTATAATGTTGATGAGATGCCATAGGATCTTAACTTTTGTTAAATCAATTAGCCTATAGTAAAATTGGTTTCATTATACATCATTTAGCTTAAAGTCACAGAACCTTCGACTATGTTAAGTGAGGGCTTATCATAGTTATCTGATGAGAGCTGAATATTAGGAAATTTTACCTTGGTTCTTTGTGTAAGATAAGTTGTGGGAAGGAGAGGAATGAGACAGGAAGGCCATTTTAGAGGCCCCTGCAAGAGTCTTCACAGAAAGATCTGGACTAAGAGTCGACAGTGGAAATGGACTATAGAAGCCATTGTCAAGGCCATATCCACAGGACTTGCTCATGGATTGGCTGGAGGGAGTGAGTAATCAAAGATGACTCTGAAATCTCCACCAGGCTTCAGGGAAGAGTGATCAGATGTATTTAACACAATCAGAAAGAAACATATCTTGGGAAGATAAAATTAATTTTGATTTTGGGTAGTTTCATAGGGAAATAGAATGTGTGAACTGATCAGCTTTATATTCTCTTATCAAACCAAATTACACTGCTATCAGTAGAACATAGCCTGAAGGGAAACATGAGTGAGAAGAAAAACTAAAGCAGCCAATGAAAGGATAAAAGACTCTTTACAGAAACAGCCTATTCTGTGTGCATTACTCAGATAATAAAGTGGAAATTCACTTAATTTACTTTTCCACTCCATTAATAACTTTATTTTTTCAAATTTATTGAGGAATAATTGACAAATAAAATCATACTATATTTAAAGTGTACAACGTGATGATTTGATAGACACTGTGAAAGAATTTCCATCATTGAGTTAATTAACACATCACCTCACATATTTATCTTCTTTGGGCAGCAGAGAGACACTTGAGTTCTACTCAGCAAATTTCAATGATATTATCTAGTATTAGCAACTATAGTCACCATGTTATACATTAGATTCTTAGACATTATTCATCTTAGAACTGAAAGTTTGTACCCTTTTAACAGCCTCTCCCTATTTCTCCTGAGTAATCCCTGACTACTCTCTGTTTTTATGAGTTTGACTATTTTTAAGAATTCCTCATATAAGCAGATTCACTTAATTTATTTGGATAGATTGTTATGTAGTAAATGAGTCTAATCCTCAGGCACACAATGGGAAGAACTGTCACATTGGTTTCTTTCAGAAAAAAAATCCCCCATAAAAATCATTAAAGGTGGTTTTAATGCTGCATGAAAACCTATCTACTTATTTTGCTATACTTTATTTTGTCCAAGATATAAACTTGTCTGCACATGTTAATTCAGCCCTTGTTTGCAAGAATTTAAGGTGTTTTTTTTTTTTTTTTTTTTTTTTTTATCCATCTACAGTATTTCAAGATCAATGCAATTAATCTACTTTTGAGTATGATGCATGCTTTCTTTATACCAGATATTGGCAGGAATTTCTAGTGGTGTTAACTGGGAGAAAATAATTTGTTTTTAATTTAAAAGACTTTCAGTCTGGGAAGGTCACATCCTAATTCAATTTTTTTAACTTTAAAATCTAAAATGGTTGGAAACAGAACTCTTACTCATGATTTTCACATTTTTTTTCCAGACTAGTAGTAAAATGATCTCTTTTTACTTCCTTTTACTCTATCCTCAGTTCACAAAATATAAAGAAACTGATGAGCAAATTCATCTAAAGATATTTCAAAGATTCAAAGAAACAGAGATTCAAAACTCTAGTGCTGTCTACCTTCAGGCAATAGGTTAAATCCCAGGAAAGTCTCAACATTAAGAGGGTGGTTTCGCAATTAACAGAGCAAAGTCAGATAGAGAAGAGCTTAAACAGGGGTTGGAGCATTGAAACCAAGGCCCCTGGCTAACCAGCTGAACCCAGCTGGCCCCTGGACTCCAGAGCATCTAGCAGGCTGAGGTGATCCCAAGAAATAATAATAACAATAATAAAAGTGAAAAATTGCTACTGTAGCATAGCTACTAATGCCAAGTACTGCTCTGCATATTCACAAATTTTTTTTATAACCTGGTGAGGGTGTGTTTGTATTCTCATTTTGCAGATAAAGATATCAAAGGTTTAAAGCAAGCTGCAAAGTGTCAGATTTCTGATTGAGACCAAGTTCTGTCTGACTCCAAGGTTTGTGCTCTGTGCACAAGGTATGCTGCTCTGCCTCTCCAGCAGATTTTTCTCACACTTGAGCAGGAGGCCAGATAAGTATCCTGGCTTTAGGCTGAGCTGTTCAGATGCTGAAAGCCAACAAACTAAACCCTTGGGCATAAAACTGAGATTCTTTCCAAATTCCCTTGGCAAATGGCTGTTATTTTAGGAGTTCTTACTTACTTTTCCATTCTACTGGAAGTTATTTTCTAATTTCTCCTAATTACAATAAAATAGATATTTTCCTACTGTTATATAAAAACAAGATACTAAAGGGTATTATTGCCCTTGTACTCATCCTCATGAGATTTTTGCTTCCTCACTCTCTAAATGAGAACATTAGAATGCTATTACTTTCCTTACCTCCCACTTTCTCTCATTCCTATTTGCTGAGATATTTTGGTACATTTAGTTCTAAACTAGTTCTTTTAGTTCTTTTGCCATGTGTCTTCAAATCTTTCAATTTTTGAGACTTCTTATTTGACACTTGCATTACAAATTCCTAATCTTTCTACCAGTATTTATTTAGATTTAAAGATGTGTGCTCATCACTCTTATATCTTCCCTTCAGCTTCCCTTATTAAAAATTTCTTTTTCCATTAACAGTTGACAATATTAGTTTCAGTTTCTTGAGCTTCCCTTAGCTAGAAATCTTCTTACTATTTTCCTCAGCAGGGATACATATGAGAGATACGATATAAATCATCACATATTTCTCAATAGGTTTTTTTTTACCCTGGGAGGTGAATGGCATCTCGGCTGAGAGTAGGCTTTTTAGATTGCATTCCTTTCCTTCAATGCCCTGTAGATATTATTCCACTGTCTTCTGGCTTCCATTGTTGCAGTTGAGTAATGGTCTGATACTAGTCTGATACTTTGTCTTTTGTCAGGAAGCATTGAAGATTTCTCTTTATCCTTGCAATTTAGAAAAGTTGCCAGGGTATGTCTAGGAGTAGATATATTATTTGTTTTTCTAATCTTGCTTGGAATTCAGTAAGCCTTTGCAAGATGATGACTTCAATCTTCATTTAAACTAGAATTTTTGTTCTATGTTTTGAGGTATTTCTTTCACCTGATTATCACATCATTAATTGGATTCTCAATTCCATCTTTCCTCTTTTTCCATTTTTTTACTGTATTATTTAGCTTCAAAATAATGCTTTTTAGGCCCAGAAAGGTGTGTGTGTGTGTGTGTGTGTGTGTGTGTGTGTGTGTGTGTGTCTGTGTGCGTGCGCATGTGTGCTATAATAGAATCTCCTTGAGTAAGTGCTTATTTTTTATTATTAAATTTGTCTTCTGTCTCCTCTAGTAATTACTACAGTAGAAGTTAACCCAATTTTAAAATATTCTGCATGTTTTTTATTCTTTTTCTGGCTGTTGGGTTGCCTAAGACTATTTCTTTGTTTATTCTTGTCTCCATCTGCCCCTGAGGTTTAGTCAATGGAGGTATGTTAAGCAAAGTGATAATGCAGACAGAATGGTCTCTGCTGTGGTGGGCCTGTGATGGGCAAGCAGGCAAGAGCTTCCTACTTGCATTATTCTCACCGGTAAAGGCTGGTGTTGCTCAGGGAAAGAGAGAGGATGTATCCCTATTCAGCTGGGGAGCTCCAGGTGTTCAGCGGTTTTCGTGGACCACATGGAAGCAGATGGGCAGTCTGTTCTCTCAGGTGTCTATAGATTTCCTCAAAGCAAACTCTCAAGATCCAATCCTCATCCCAGGATTTTTGCCCCCTGTTTCTCAGAATTTGATCTGATTTTTAACAAGGGTGTCAAGACTATTCAATAGGAAAAGAATAGTCTTTTCAGCAAACGGTCCTGGACAACTGGATAGCATCATATGAAAGAATGACATTGAATGCTTGCTTACCTTATACAATATATAAAAATTAACTCAAAATGGATCAAAGACCTGAACGTAAGAGCCGAAACTATAAAGCTCTTAGAAGAAAACATAGGGTAAGTCTGTTGTACCTTGGATTTGACAATGGACTGTTAGATATAACACCAAAAGCACATGAAACAGATTTTAAAGAAACACATAAATTGGATTTTACCAAAATTAAAAACTTTTGTGCCTCCAGGGACACTATCATAAAGTGAAACTATAACACACAGAGTGGGAGAAATTTTTCAAATCATATATTTGATAAGGGACTTGAATCTGGAAAATATAAAGCTCTTACAACTCAATAATAAAAAGACAAATAATTTGAAAAATGAGTAAATGAACTGAATAGACATTTCTCCAAAGAAGATATACAAATGACTAGTAAACATGAAAAGATGCTAGATATCATTAGTCATCAGGGAAATGCAAATCGAAACTGTAGTGAGATCTCACTTTACACTCACCAGGAAGGCTAGAATCGAAGTCAGGTAATAACAAGTGCTGACAAGGATATGAGGAACTTCAAATCCTTATACACTAGTGGTGGGAATGTGAAATGGAACAGCCACTTTGGAAAACAGTCTGGTTTCCATTTGACCCAGCGTTCCACTACTAAGTAACACTCAAGTAGAAATAACTCATATGTCCATCAACTGATGAATGGATAAACAAATGTGATATGTCCATATGATGGAATATTATTTGACCATAAAAAGGAATAAAGTACTAATACTTGCTACAACATGGATGACCTTGAAAATATTATGCTAAGTGAAAGGGTCCAGTTACAAAAGACCACATATTATATGATTCCAGGATTTATATGAAATGTCAAGGATTGGCAAATATGTAGAAACAGAAAGTAAATTAGCAGTGTGTGGTAGTAGGGAAAGGGTGAGGGAGCATGAGGTACAAAAACAAACAGCTAAAGAGTTTCTTTTTAAGGTGGCGAAAATGTTCTAAAATTCAGTATGGTTATGGTTGCATATATCTCTGAATATAGTGAAACCATTGAATTGTACACTTTAAATGAGTGGATTATTGGTATGTTTGTTATCTTTCACTAAAGCTGTTATAAAAATATGCTATTATGAAAAAATAATATTGCTAATGATATTTCATAAAAGATTAAAATAATACCAAGGCTATCTAACCAATAAAAGGCAAGCAATGCTCCCAAGTCTTATAAAGTGGACAAAATTATAATATATATATATTGCTATATAAAATGCCACAATTTATTTTAAACTATAAATATAAAATATAAAACACTATTAAAACTTAAATTTGACTTAAATATAAGGGTACAGATTTAGCAAATAAAAACACAGAATATCCAGTTAAATTTTATTTATTTCTATCTATGCACATATATATGTTTAGATAAATATAAAATGTTCCGCGGGACATATTTTACTTTAAAAGTATTTATTATTTATCTGAAATAAAATATAACCATCTGAATTACATTCCACTTCCTTAAATTTTATTTCCTTGATCACTTGACTCTCCTAATGGTTTCTTATTTTGCAGAATTTGTTTATTAAGTTCCTTGTGGTTATAGTCTCTATTTCATTTTTATTGTAACATATCATCTACAGTGGTCATATTCAACTTATTTCATTCTTTTGTCCATTTAACATTCATCAATGAAGAAACAAGGTCAATATTAGCATTAAAAGCCAGTATATTAAACATATACTGACATAAAGCTAAAATTTTGATAATTACTTTTCAAATTTCATTTGTTAAAAGCACATACCATCTTTCATGGCATAACTCATTTTTCTATTATTGAAAATTATGTCTTGATCAATAGCTTTTAAAAATTTTGTCCACTGACATAAAAGAGTACTGTTATCCTTTTTTATTTCCTTCTTCATCGTTACACGTGGTTGCACGGTTTCTTATGCCAGAAGAATATTTAATAAAATCCAGTAAAAGAGAATAAAATTCTTCAGAGGTTAATATCAATTTTAAAATATTTATAACAAGTACCATTATAATTATTTACTTCAAATTGGAATTTCTTTCCTGTTCCAAAGTACTGTTGCCCCTTTTAAGAACAGCCTTGATAATAAAAGGAATAAATTCTTTATCAATTCTTTCTTTAATGCATTCAACAAGTTCCTTTAAACAGTGAAGTACTTCAAAAATGTTATTTGCTGTCAATTTGCATAATCCTTTGCTAAAGTGATTGAAAACTATGCACAAGAAAAAGGTCACCTTTGCTTAACAGATTATTAAAACTCAATAAGAATTTGGGGGTCCTTTTCTTTATAATCAAAGTGTGATTTCAAACTTTAAGTGATAAAGCAAGGATTCCTTCAAATGTATTTGTTAAAGAGAGTTAGTAGATTTTCTGAGACAATTGAATAATGCCAACAAAATCACAAAAAAATTTAATAGCTCAGTACAAACAGTATAACACTATTAGTATAAGTGCTGAAGTAAGAGAGCAATTTCATAACAATGTCACAATGATGTCCACAGAAAGAACATTGTATATTATTTGGGCAGCACTATGCAGGATATGGGCAGGACAGCCAACATTTCCTATGGAATCACACATATTTTGCTTTAATTTTGAATAAACTTTTTCAGAACTTTTGCGTAAACATCTACATGGTCTATATCAAAAGCAATACAATTTATTTCATTTAACTACTACCTCAAAAAGAGAGTTCTTGCTAAAATTTGCTAATGTTTTCAAAGTCTCATCTGAAAAGAATTTTACTCACAACAGCCTTGTAAGCAAGCCTTTCTCACAAGAAAAATATTGGACAAGCAAAAGGGAAATTTTTTTTTCAGACTGAATATCTGCATCTGTGGCTGTGATGCAAAAAGGCAGTGCCGCAGTTAGACCTTTGATAACCTGTAGTAGTAAATGCAGCCATTACATGTTTCATTACTGCCATAGATTTTGTCCTGGTATTTGAATATTTGCTTGCAGTTTGGGAGTTGGAAAATATTTCTGGTAGCAGTAAATTTAAATAGTCATTCAAGCTGAAAGACTAATACTGTGGAAGGCTATTGCAACTTCCACTGTGATTATTTTAATCTTCATCTGAATATCTCTTACTCAAAAAAATTTGTTATTGTAGCGTTTTCTTTGGTACTAATTGAGGAAGTCATACATCTCTTATGCTCTGCTGTTCACATATGCTAATTTATATCTCATAATTTTTATATTGAAGGAATAATTACATATTACACGAAGAATGTCAGAAAGACTTTTTTTCTCATTTAATAAATATCCATTGTTCATAAATTCATCGCAAAATCTATTCTTGTGTTTTGGTATTTGGGGTTTAAATACACACACACACACATGATTGATGTGCTATCATCGATCATTGCAAAATTTGAGAAGATTGAATTTGATACCCTTATGGCCATGTGAGTACCACCAGTCGTTCACAAATCTGAACTCATAATCAACTGTAAACAGGGGTTGAAGGGTTGCAAGGCTGCCAACTAACAATAAATTGAACTCAATATCTGATGCAAAAAAGGTAAACTTTCTGTTTTCCTGCAAGGGAGATCAATACTTGTAAGGCAATTTCTATAAGCAAAACCATAGTTGATGTTATATAGGTTTTGAGAAGCTTGTTATTCAGGGTCTGGTGGACCTTCAGAAGCAGGAGTGTGTAAAGATTGAAAGACTTTCAGATGTGTTAGTGCAGTCACTGGAAGAAAAATGCTGACCAGCTGACAGTGACTTCCAGGAGCATGGCTACTGGAGTTAGGCACTTGCTGATTGGCTGTTGATAAGAAGCATGGGCTGTCACAGATTGTTGTCTTTCAGGACTAAAGTTCATCGCTGATTGGTTTTCTGAAACTCGGGGCTGTTATTGATTTGCTCACTTTTAGAAGCTTAGAGAGAGTCTGTTCACTGGGTGGTTTCCAGAAACAGGGCCACAGAAATGAGGCCATTGCTGTTGGCTGATTTTCTGAGCACGCGTGTTGATACAAAGTCATCTTGGATTAACAAGTGCTTACTTGTTCATAACTTGGGAATTTGGCCAAAAAATATTCTTTTCCTTTCTTGAGTATGAATAAAAAAACTTTTAATTCTCAGTTCCCTCTTTTGGTCTCCTCTCAGCCAAATCTGCAGGAGAGACAATAAGAGATTACCCAGATGTTTGTGGAGGTATGGTTCTCAGCTGGTGTTTCCATTTTAGTGATATAAGTACCAATCACTGGCAGAAAAACAGCTCTGATAGGTTTTTGTAATTTCTTTTAAAAAGCTGAATATAGGGCATTTAAAATGTTCTGACAAAGTAAAAACAGGAAACAAGATAACGTAATTAAATACAGGATGTGTTCTATATAGACAGAATGCCTGGCAACCCTACCTAAATATAATATTCTAGCCTTAACAAGCATTAAACATTTTACGTAACAGTAAAAAGATTTGCTTTCTAAAAATTTAAAGTTTTTTTAAAAGATCATTTGAATAACCTGGGTTTTTAGAAAAATATCGAATTAAATTGAGCTCATGCCTTTTTTTCTCTCTTTCATTTCATCTCCCTAAACCATATGGTGATATTTAAGGTCTGTTAAAAGAGGTGCTTAGTTTTTCTTTTGGTAGTGATTTCCCACTAAAAAGTTCTTTAAATAGTCTGAGTCTACACTGACTCTTTTGCTTTTGCTTTCCTTTTTTCTTTATTCAAAGCTATGATTCTACTTTCTCTCTGTGAGATCAATAAATATCACCAGGAAAGTCATTTGGGACTAGTGTTGCATTTTTTAAAAAGCAAATAGAAAATTTCCTATTTCTTTACAAGTTTCTTAAAATGATTTATGCATATCAGAAAGAACAAGCATTTTTAAAGAGGTTTCAAGACATCACTCATCTCTTAGTAGTGATCAAGTCATAATAACAATGGTGATAGAAATGCTTCATTCTATGCTATATGTAAATTCTCTACCATCAAAGTTGTTGTTTAAAGGAGATCTTTTATAAGTAACTTTATAAAACCCTAACTGTAGTTTCAGGAACCTGCAAATTCACTCAATAGCTGCAGTGGAACAAAGGGAGGCCATAGTTATTAATTAGGGCATCCTGTTCAGAGCAGCTGGACAGGTCAGCCCCTCCCCTTTTTCTTATCACACAAAGCAGTGGCAGCAGCTCTTCTGCCATCCACAACAGACCCTGGGGATGACTGGCATAGCAGGGCCCCGCATAGCTGTCGACTTGTGAAAGGGATAGGAGACCTCTCACGCAGAAGACACCTATTGAAATATCTTCTCCTGGCCACATGCTCTGCCCCACCTCACAATCTCTGGAGGCAGGTTGTAGTAAATGGAAGCCAGATCCACAGACATGTATACACAGAGCCATAGATACAAAGATAAGCATACAATTAAGAATCACTATTTGAGGAATATAGTGAATAAGGCACCAACCTCAACAACAGCAACAAAAACAACACTCGAAGAAACAGAGTTAATAAAATGAATAAAAAAACTCCAAAATAGTTATAATTAATATCCATGTGTGATAAAAGAGCAGTATAGATATGCATTTACATTTAACAATATAGGTGATTGTAAAAAAAAATTCTTAGAAATTTAAATAATGAGCATAGAAAATTTTTTTAAAAACCTCAGTAAATAAGCCTAATAGAAGAATGGATGAAATCAAAGATTAAATATTAAATAAGAAGATCTAACTGAAGAATTTGCTTATAACCTAGCACAGTCCAGAAGTTCTGATGTCCATCTCAAAGGAGGGATAGTGAGAGGGACAAGAGGGAGCAGTGGGAAGAGGGAGGGAAGCTCTAAAAAATAAAGTCTTTAAAAAGATTTAAGTAAAGAATTGATTAAAATAAAATAACAATGAAATAGCTCCTTAAAAGATATTAATAAATATTAACACATTTTATATACTTACTCATAGACTTCATTGTATTGTAACACAACATATTTTTCTTCTCACTTAAATAGGCAAGCGAGTCAAATGACCAGATCTGTATTGGAGTAACATATTATTATCTAACAATAAAGAATTTTGGATAGATTTGAGCGATTTTGTCAAATTACTCCCCTATGACTTATTGGTAGACATTGAAATCTAAATATATGTAGGGAATGCTTTATCTGCATGGGAAAATATACAGATTAGATGAAATGATAATTATGTGTTTTGTGAGAACAGATTCAAGAGCCTTGAGTGCTTACAAATGAAAAGTTATTTCTAATGCTTTTCCTTTTTGTGTTGATTATCTTCTTCCTGTATTTCTATTTGATGAGTTCTATATATTCTTCTTCCTAATGTTTTTTCTCTTTTTTTCAGGATTTCTTGCCAACATTCATTATCGAAGCATTTCATTTCACTGTTATAGTCTTCTACTAGGCCTTCCCTCTAATGTCTTATTCTCATTTTTTCTATAGTTTCTCACTATTCTTACCAACTGTTCAGTAATTTTTTGATACATTAAAACTTTCAGATCTCTGATTAGGTAAAACCATTAGAAAAAATAGTTTTTATAAACATTTTAATGTATTGAATTTAGTTTAGTTCAATATAGGCGATGAGTTTAACATTATTTGTTTCAGAAACGCAAAGCTTAATTTATAAAGATTAAGAAAATTAATAATTATCAGAAATGTAATTTTTACACATATTATAACATACCACTTCTCAGCAACAGCATTTATAAGTTGACAGGCATAGTTTTCATGTTATTGATGATACATTCACATTTATTGGATAAAATGGTCAGATAAAATGAGGCCCAGCTGTTCCTTGGGGGAAAATAAAGTTTTATTTGTTTGCTTTGTTTTTACTTTCTAACAAGCAAGCAAATAAGGGAGAGCTAGGAAAAATATTAAACAGAATTCAACTTTGAAATAGCTAATAAAGAAAAAAGGAAAAGTATAGAAATAAGGTATGGGACTTAACTACATATATGAAAATTACATATTATGAGAGTATTAAATATAATTCGATGACATTAAGTTTTAAAATCCATGTTTCTTTATAGAAAACAGTAGAAATGGTAAAAAAAATAGAAAAATCTGAATACCAATATCTGTAGGAAAATTTTAAAAACAGCCAAAAATTTTTCCATGAAAGTGTCACCAAGCCACGTTATTCTGTGGGCAAATTACTCCAAACATTCAAGGAACAGATAATTCAGGCTATGTTGGCAAGTACATGGAGTAAGAGGTATTCTCTTATCCTTTTGGTAAGAGTTCAAACTGATTCAGGCTTTGTTTTTTGTTTTGTCTAGGGATTTTGGGCTGAATCTATTAACGTGGTTGAGTGATGAGAAATGGGGTGTGAAGGAAACAAAGGAGTGGACTGACTCACAGGTTTCTAGCCTAAACGACAAGGAGGATGATGATGCCAAAGGCAGAAATGAGAGAGCCAATGGGGTAAATATATCGATATTTCTAGAACCTAGTGTGCAAGCTTTAATGACTATTTGGTAAATGATGAATAAAATGGTGCATTTAATTACCATCACTCTATTTAGCAAAAGGCAGCTATCTTAATGTTCACTGATTTTCCAAGTTCACATCTTAAAACATGTTTACTTTCCTTTCATGTTTTTTCATAAGCTTGAATGATATCTTCAGCTCCTTCTAAAAAAAAAATTTGTTTTCACTGTCATAGCATAAAGTAAATATACTATTGGTGGGTTGAAGAACTGTTTTTGGATGAATTTAATGGAATTTCAGCTATGCAATAGTCCTACCCTTTACCATGGTTTTGCTTTCTAAGGTTTCACTTACCCATGATCAACAATGGCTTGCAAATATTAAATGGAAAATTCCAGAAATAAACACTTTATTAGTTTTACTTTTTTTATTTTTTAAATTTTTATTTATTTATTTACTTTATGCCTACAGCACCTGGTATTCCTAGGTAGTATCCCATCCAAGTACTAACCAGGCCTGGCCCTGCTTAGCTTCTGAGATCAGATGGGATCAGGTGTGTTCAGGGTAGCATGGCCGTATACTCACTTTATAAGTTTTAAATTGTGCACTGATCTGAGCAGCACAGTAAAATCTTATACATTCCCACTCTGTCCCACCCTGGATGTGAATCATTTTTCCGTCCGACATCTCCCAGCCACATATACTCCCCACCCATTAGTCAGTTACCATCTTGGTTACCAGATCCATTGCCTCAGTATCTCAGTGCTTGTGTTCAAGTAATCCTTATTTCATTTAATAATGACCCCAAAGCACAAGAGTAGTGATGCTGGCAATTCAATTATGCCAAGGAGAAGCTGTAACATGCTTCCTTTAAAAAGGTAAAAGTTTTCAATTTAATAAAGAAAGAAAAAAATTGTGTACTGAGTTGCTAAGATCTACATATGGTAAGAACAAATCTTCTATCCTTGAAATTATGAAGGAAAAAGAAATTTCTGCTATTTTTGACCTGACAATACAAAAAGACAATATTAGCCAAACACTATGTCACAATGTCTACTGCATCGTTCACCTCACTTCCTCTCATCATGTAGGCATTGTATCATCTCACATCATTGAAAGAAGGTCAAGTACAGTACAGTAAGACATTTTAAGAGACACAGAGAGACCACGCTCACATAACTTTTATTATATTATATATTTAATTGTTCTATTTTATTATTAGTTATTGTTGTTAATCTCTTAATATATTTAATTTATAAATTTAACTTTATCAAGGGTATGTATGAATAGGGAAAAAAAACATAATATTTTTAGGATTCAGTACTATCTGTGGTTTCAGGCATCCACTGGGGGTCTTAAAATGTACGCCCCATGGATAAAAGGGGACTATTGTAGTAAAATCCAGCAGACAGGAAAATTTCACATGCCACATGCTACCAAGAATACACATTCTTGGTACAATAACCACAGAATGAGCCTACATGTATTACAAGAAAAGGGTCTCCCTTTTCTTGGTGTCTCTATTTTAGATCAGATATTTGCTTCCATTTCAAATTTTAAAATGTCTTCTCACCAAATGCGTTTCAGGTTTTCAAAATACCCAAGCTATTTTTTTTTTTTCTCTAGAACAATTTTGTCAAACGATCCACCATGGATTATTATTAACTGGGGGCAGAGGAACTACAGAGGGATTTGTTAAAAATTGCACATTCCTAAATCCTAACTGAAACTTAGTGCATCAACAACTTGGGGGATGGAAGCTCAGAATCAGCATTTTAAATATGTCTCCTAAATGATTCTTAAGCATATGCACTAAAAGTTGAGGACCACTGCTATAAGAATATGAAAATATATACATTTGTAGAATAAAAACTCAAAACATAGCTCAATTTAATTTCCTTTTTTTGTTTGTTTTTTTTTAATATAAATTTATGGCTCTTGAAATTAGCAGTTCTCCAAGTACGGCCCAGGGGACCCCTGGGATCCCTAAAACATTTTCATGGAGTCCACAGATCAATTTTTTCATATAATTCTAAGATGTCATTTGACTTTTATACTCGTTTCCTCATGGATATGCAGTGGAGTTTTCAAGTCTAAATAATGAGTAGTATCACAACAAACTGCATGCAGAAGTAAATAAGAGGATCTAGCTTTCTTCTATTAAGCTAGATATTAAATTCTTAAAAATTTAAAACATTACTCTTTTCATTTTATATATTTTGTTTTAAGAAATATAGTTATTTTTTATAAAAATGGTATTTATGTTAACATGTAAGCATCTTCTATTGTTATTTTTAAATAAATTAATAATATATTTTTAAATTACTTAGTTTTAATTTCTAATGTCAATAGATATAATTCATATATCAGTAGATATAATTCACACAATCAAAAGCTGTTTGGGGTATTCAGTAAACTGAAAGACAGCAAAATTGTTCTGAGCCAAAAAGTTTGAGAATTATTATCCCAAATTTATTTTTCTTTTATAAAAGGATCCTAGGAGATCCCAATGGAAATGCTCTCCTGGTCCTAGATCCACAGTGCATTCTGAATCCTTGTGATTTATGATCAACCAAGTGCTTGACCAGGTGAACGAATATACTGTTGGGACTTTGGTGAAGCCTTTTGTCTGTCTATTCAAGAGTAAACGGTGATGGTTTCCATGAAGGCTAAGTAAGAAAGAAACTAGAAAAACAGGCTCTGAGAATTTCACTCAACATAGCCAAGTTTAGACAACACTAAAAGAGAAACAGATGGGATATTATTAAAATAAAGGTGTTTTAGGCATGCATAATATGACACACTAAAAAAACATTGTTTCGGAACAAAGCATTCTTAGAGTTAAGATTTCTATTTCTTGCTCTCTATTTATCTTGGGCAAATCAAACTTCCCTGGGCTTCAGTTTTCTCATCTGGGATTTATATTGGAATCTGACATTTCTTTCTTTCTTTCTTTCTTTCTTTCTTTCTTTCTTTCTTTCTTTCTTTCTTTCCTTCCTTCCTTCCTTCCTTCCTTCCTTCCTTCCTTCCTTCCTTCCTTCCTTCCTTCCTTTTTCTTTCTTTCTTTTCCTTTCTTTTCTTTTCTTTTCTTTTCTTTCATTTTCTTTTCTTTTCTTTTCTTTTTTTTTCCTTTTCTTTTCTTTCAACAAATATTTATTAAACATCTCCCTGGCTTCACACACATTATGTACTGAAGATACAGAGGTAAATAGTGATCTAATGTCTGACTCTAAAGTATTCACAGACTGTGAGGAAGAAAAGTATACTTAAATTATTTAAGTAACTCCAAAATATCTCCCCATGTCAAAACTTTTAATCTCATTATCTGCTAAGTATTTCTTCACAGCAGTTATCATCAGATGATGTCTTATATTTATGTATTTATTTTGAGGGGCGGGGGACTTATTATCTATCCTCCTCACATATAAATTTCTGGAGGATAGAGACTTTGTCATGTTGATTAATGTTTCTCCTGGCACATGATTGACATTCAGTAACTATTGTTGAATGAATAAAAGAAAAGCAGGGGAGGTAATACATATATGAAAGAAAGAAAGAGAAACAAAAAAAAGAAAGAAAGAAAGAAAGAAAGAAAGAAAGAAAGAAAGAAAGAAAGAAAACATATGAAAACAAATTAATGTATTTATTGAGAAAAGAATGAGTTGAAGTTAGGTGAAGTATTGGAGAGACAGAAAAAGTATTCCAGGCAGAGGAAAGAGAATGTACCAAGACTTAAAAGTGTAGAATAAGATCGAATCACAATTTATTCAATATAGGCAGCTGAAATGTGTGATCTGTAGGGCAGGGGAAGGGTATAAAAATGGACAGCTTTAACAGTCTATGAATATATGAAGAAACGAATAACTTTGTGCTGTGGGAATTCAGAGTTAGTTACTCCAAGATGTGCTTCTGTGGAATGTGGATTGTCTTGATCTAAGGGCAACTTTAGCTGTAGGTTCAGGAAAAGCTTCTGCTCCTCCCTTCCTTGACTACCTGGAAGAACTTGAATTAGGGGCCTTGTCCATGATGGGAGATCATCAGAAATAACTTCTTTTGACTTGTCTGTGAGAAGAGACAATCTTCTATTTACTAAACATCTGCTCTTCTTATCATTCTGCAATGACCCTTTGAAGTCCCCAAGGCACCTTACTTCATCCCTAGCTCAGGATGTCTTATATACCCTTTCTCTCTAAACCTCTTATGCATGTGGACTCTCTGACTCTCAAGTGTTTGGAGTTCCCATACATATGTATTAAATTTGATTATTTTCTCTTGCTAATCTCTTTCATGTCTATTTATTTATTAAACCAGCTGAAATATCCTTGAGGGTAAAAGAAAGTCCTTCTTCCCTCACAGTGCCACCCTGCCACTTTACTACCTACGCAATGTGGACTTCTCTGTGAACTGGAAATATAGAGTGGGAAGGTTCTTAGCCATGAAAGGAAAAACTATTAGTTTTCTTTCTCTACATACAACACTACTCTCAATACTTCACTCTAATCACAAAATGTGTGTGTTTTTTTTCTCACGCTGATCAATTTTCCAACGCCAACTGGTGTTCTACAATTTAACTCAATTCTGACACTATCTACCTATAGTTAGTATCGGATCCCCCATAGGTTAAAGGGATCAGTCCTACAAGACTGCCCTCTCACTTCAGACACCAATTGCAAGTCTCGTTTGTCACCTGAGCCTCTGACTAGTTGGTTAAAATTGGACGTTCCCACAACCCCCTTCCTCAAGTTCAATAATTTGCTAGAATGGCTCACAGAACTCAAGAAAACAGTTTGCTTAATAGATTAGCAGTTTATTATGAAAGGATACAACTCAGAAATGCCTGCATGTAAAAGATGCACAGAACAAGGTATGTGCATAGAGCTTCCATGTCCTCTCCAGGCTCACCCCCTTCCCAGCAGGTCCACATGTTCATCAACCAGAAGCTCTGTGAACTCAGCTGCATACTATAAGAACTTTTATGGAGGCTTCATTACATAGGCATGATTGATTAAATCCTTGGCCTCTGGTGATAAAACTTCCAGCCTCTCTCCCCTCCCTGGAGATTATAGGGTAGGTCTGAAAGTTCAAACCCTCTAATCAAAGGTTGGTATCCCTGGTATCCAGCCTCTATCTAGGAGCTTTCCAAAATTCATGTTATTGACATAAATTCAGGTGTGGTTGAAAGGGGCTCTATATGAATAACAAAAGACACTTCTTTCACCTTAAGAGCTCTGGAACTATTTCAGGAACCAGGCCAAAAGAATGAAGATGCTCCCATTTCTCTTATTACTTAGGAAATTACAATTGTTTTAGGAGCTGTGTATAGAGGAGGAAGACCATATTTCTGTTTCTTATTATAAATCACAATATCACAGCCATCATCTAATGATGCTGATGATAGTATTATTATCATTATTATGGTTAATGTATACTGAGCTCTTATTAAGTGAAAAAAAGCACTGTCAATCAATTTTGACTGAGAACTGAAAGGGAAACAAAAGCTTTACTTGGGGGTATTTTTAGGAATTGGGGGAGACAGATTTTGGTAAAAATCCAATTATGTTCCAAGAGGGAAAGAAAGGGACCGAGTTTGTAAAGACAGAAAAAAAGGCGGGGGGGGTGGGATCTCCAAAGAGACTTATAGAAGTCTCTTTGAAAGAGCGGTGATTGACAATGGCAAGTAGACTTACAATGTGCTATACATGATTAATTGCTTATGTATATTGCTAGGTAAAATTTCTTTTTTAATAGTGATCTCAGTGATATAGAACCAGTTCCAGAACTGTATCAGGATATAGCCTTTGGTTTAACCCAATTTAGTAGTTCAGTTTTACATGAGTGGGGTGAGTTAGCTCTGCTTCCCAGAGGCCTCCTAACTCCATTTTACATTGCTCACTTGACAATACCAACTCCATTTTTCTATTTTTCTTCCATAACACTTAACATATATTATCTCATCTTCAAATAACTTCATGAGTTAGAAACTATTATTAATTCCCATTTTATAGATAGAAACACTGGTGCTTTTATGGAACTATGGGACTTTCCCAAATGGTATGCACGTTACAGTTTAAGATACACTGGTCTACAGAAGTGTCCTGTAGCCACTAGTGTCATCTGTTTTCCAGAGTACATAATCTTTACTTTCATGCAAGCTGCTTGCAACTGTAGAGGAGGAGGAAACTTTCCTCTATCCTCAAGGTTTCTTCAACTGGTCTAATAATCATATAGACATGAGACAGGTCATCAGAAGATAATAACCAAATTTAATACATATGTATGTATGGGAACTTCAAACACATGAGAGTCAGGAACTCCACATACATGGGAGCTTCAGAGACAAAAAGGGAATCTGGGTATATAAGACATCCTGAGCTAGCGATAAGATAAAGTGCCTTAGGGACTTCAGAGGGTCATTGCAGAATGATAAAAAGAACAGATGTTTAGTAAATAGAAGTTTGTCCCTTCTTACAGACAGGCCCCTAATTCAAGTGAAAAAAGCACTGTTAATCAGTTGCTGCCCTACAGAGTGTGCTTTAGGGAATGATGGAGAAGAGGCTGTATTCACACTGTGCCATAAAGTGAACTGGCCAGAAAACTACCAGGAGAATGGGAATTTCCTCCCAGAAACTTTGGGTTCAGGACTTCCAGAGTAATATGGAATGGGTCAGTAGTTGCCTATTTGGGTGCTAATAAACGGTTTGACCTATGACAGTACAGGATTTCAGAAGGACTGGGGTTGCATCTGTAAAATCATCTAGCACATGTGTCTGGCATATGGTAGGCTATAGGCTTGTCAAATGTAAATATGGTCATTTTGTCTGTATCCAAGGTAAGCATAAGTATAATACAAAAGTTTTATGCAGAATATAACTTAAAACCACAGTTCTGTCAAGCCAGATCATTGTCTATAAAACTCCAGAATTGGAACAACCACATATGGAGCATCTGCTTTGTACCGAGCGTCGTGCTGGGTACTATTATATGCATTTTCACCTGTGTCTTGCCATGGTTCTTTCCATATAGGTTCACTTTGCTCATCTGGCCAGATTAGATGCCCCACTGCTGCTCCTTCTGAGGACCTCCCATGCTCCTCATGCCCAGGATGTTCTGCCTCTGCAGGAGCCAAAGGACCTGCCAGCAGGCTCTGAGCTGCATCTCACCCTTGCCTCCACAAGGCTTCTAGGTAAGAATGAATTTTTTTCTTATCTGTATAGTGCTTTGTATTCTGACTCAGGAGTTATGTTTATGCCTAAAACAGCTAATGCCCTCCATTAAGTTTGTATCTTTCCGCTGAGGGAGATATATAGCATATTCATTTCACCTGATTTGACATCTCACTTAAGGCAACTAGTGAGAGGAAATCGTGAAGCAGAAGTCATGTAATTTTTTCCTAATTACAGTTGACATACAATATGATATTAGTTTCAAGTGTACAACATAGTGATTATGAAGTGATCATCCTGATAAGTTTAGCATCCCTTTGACACCCTACTAGGTGTTGTAGTTTTAATTTTTTAATGTACCTGACAATGTTTCTCAAATTTGAAAACTATATTTACCTTTTCAAGAGAAAAAAAATTCTTATAAACTTTCAAGAATATGTCCATTACTTCAGTGGAAGAAACACTATTTTAAGAAACAAATGTCTTATTTTACAAAAAAAAAAAAGTTTTTCAGATGCGAATTATTACTACAAATGAATTATTTCTTCATAACAAGTAAGATGATTTTTATACCATCTTTAAAATAAAAATTCAATGTTTAAAACTCCTCACAAATGCAGCAAGTCCCTCTCATACCCTGCCCAGTTCGAGAAAACCTATTCCAGTCACAAAGTTATTTCTATACAAAACCATTCTTAATCACAGATGAAGTCTTTGGAGGCTCTGACAGTGTAAGGCGCCACCCTACTTCCTTCAGTATGGGTTTAAGGGGAAAAAATGCCAGCATAATGCTTTCAACTTGTTCCTATAAAATATAGTTAATTTGCATTCCTTTTGTCCGGGTTTGTTGGGTGTGTGAAGGGCTGATGTCCTAGCTACAGGTAAGGTCATCAACTTTGTTTTGCACAAGCTTTTAGGCTTCATTTGCATTGCAAGTGTCAGACATCCTCTGGGGTGGGTTCTCTGAACTGGAGATGCCCATTCCAACCAGTTCCTGGTGTTGCAAGAGCTCCAAGGGCTTGGAAGAGCTTTGTCCCCTGAGGCTACTGGCTGCCCAGAAATCTGAGTCATGCTTTTGTGATGACATCTGGTTGCCTGCCATATGGAGTCTCAAGGGGTCTGGGATCATTTTCTGTAAGAATTCAGGAGAATCCTGTTACAGTTTCCAGGGTCTAAGAGAGGTATTTGGCACTGACACCAGAAACACACTACTAGGTGACCTCCTTAAGTACCATGTTAAAACAGGGCAAATCATGGGAAAGACTAGATTAACCCATTAAGGAACATAGGAAGGAGATCGGCTGGGACTACCAACCAAAACTTTGTAATTTAGAAGACTCATAGTAAGACTGTTCTAAAACTTTAGACAGAAATTTCAGATATTTACTAATTGTTCTATTAGGTTCCTGTAAAAACTGTTGCTTCAAAAATACTAAACATTCAAAAGATATATGCATCCCTATGTTCTTTGCAGCATTTACAATACCTGAGATGGAAGCAACCTAAGTGCCCATCAATAGATGACTGAATAGAGTTGGTACATATATACAATGGACTATTACTTGGCCATAAAAAATAAAATCTTACCACTTGTGACAACATAGATGGACCTAGAGGGTAGTATGCTAAATGAAATAAGTCAGGAAGAGAAAGATAAATACCATATGATTTCACTTACATGTGGAATCTAAAGAACAATATAAACAAACAAACCAAACAGAAACAGACTAAAAGATACAGAGAAAAAAGTGATGGTTGCCAGATGGGAGGGGGGTGAGGGGCTGGGTGAAAAAGGTGAAAGAAGTAAGAAGTACAAATTGGTAGTTACAAAATAGTCACAGGGATGTAAAATACAGCATAGGGAATATAGTCAATAATACAGTAATAATTATGTGTGGTGCCAGGTGGGTACTAGACTTACTGGGGTGACCGTGTTGTAAATTATATAAATGTCTAATCACTATGCTGTACACCTGAAATTAATATAAAATAGTACTGAATGTCAACTGTAATTGGAAAAAAAAGGCTTTTGAAGGGAAAAAATGCTGATCATTTAAAATCTCATAAAAAATTTATTGCTATTTTTATTACTGTAAGGAACAGTATCAAAACTATGATGTTGTCTTTCAGTACTAAGATAATAAGTGACTTTTTCCTGTTTCTACATAGTTTCTTAATTTCCAAATGAGCTACAATGATGCAAGGGTAAAGATTTAGACTGATCGGCTCCACTAATACCTATGAGGCCCTGAGCAAGTACTAATCTCACTCTACTTCCATTTCCTTCTATAAAATTAGGATAATAGTATTTATAATATCTGCCTTCATGAGGCTCTTGTGAGGATTAAATGAGACAATTCAAGTAAAGAGCTTATAGTGCCTGGCACATAGGAACTACCCCCAAATTTTAGCTCTTACTACCGTTACTATTACATTAAGACTTACTTTTTTTCTCTCTCTACTTTGTAACTTGTTTCTAATTTGGATGTATCTTACATTAGATGGTAGACATGGCTTAATGGACACCCCTTTTTTCTAGCTTGGTGATACATGAAACAGAAACGCATCTTAAACCAGTGATATTACTTTGTGTTGGGTGAGTAGTTATTCCCATTCTTATATTTCCTGGTGAGTAGTTATTTCATATTCTTATATTTCCCTTTTTTCTAGCTTGGTGATACATGAAACAAAGATGCATCTTAAGCCAATGGTATTACTTTGTTTTGCATGAGTAGTTATTTCCCATTCTTATATATCCTGATGAGTAGTTATTTTCCATTCTTATATTTCCCTTTTTTCTAGCTTGGTGACACATGAAACAAAGATACATTCCAAGCTAATGGTATTACTTTGTGTTGGGTGAGTAGTTACTTCACATTCTTATATTTCCTGGTGAGTGGTTATTTCCCATTCTTATATTTCCTGTTGTTAGGTAGCTAGTCAGACATGAGTGACAGAGGAACAAAGGAATAGAGGTCCAGCCTAGAGGTCACCCAAAGTACACCTTATTGGTAGTTAGAGAATCCCTCCTACATCCCCAGAAATAAAGAACAGATGGGACATAATCCATAGCTGGTTTAATCTGGCCACAGACACCTTCACAGAAGGTACTACCCTAACCTGCCCACAACCTCAGTCTCATTATGCCATCATTAGAATAACATGTTGATGCCCAGAATTTCATGAATCTAACTATAACAGACTCATTTCTGGATAGGCGCATGTACACTAGGTAAAGAGTTATAAAGCAGCCAACTGTCAGTCAAAATGACCTCACATGCTAATCATCTAAGATTGCCTTTGTAACCACCCATCATGGCTCAAGTATAATACAGACCTTCAGGGATGTGTGTGTTGCGGGGGGACGGGGAGCGGGGGAGCGTGTTACAGCTCTCTATCTTTTCCTCCTGTAACCCACCCCCTGCAGGGTATCCTCTTTTCCACGTGGTTAGCCAGTTTAGGTGTGACCTGTTTTCTACCTCAAAATGTGCCTTTAACAAATCTTATTTCTCATAATTGTCAGTGATTGAAAATTCATTTCTTCGTCAGTGATAAGAACCAAGACCTGTGTGTTACCAGAACTCCAATCGCTATAATGGTAACACTGTGAAGGAACAGCATTTAGCCCAGATGCCTCTGGCCTCTCCCTACCCCTCCCTTACCCTTCCCTTCAGAAGAGTTCCTCCCTAACTGAAGAGTATGGCAGAAGCTAGGCTGCAGAGACCCACCCTCTCCTTGCCTGGTCCTCTTGGGACTGCAGTATGGAGAGGCGAGTTGAAACCAAGGGAGTGCTGGGCATCAAGGCATTTGCAGCAAACCTGGAGAAATAGATAAGGAATAGAATTACTTTAGATAGCAAAATGGCAGTCTTAGATGAAGCTTTAGATAGGGCCAGGCCACACAGATTTTTAACCGTGTTGGTTCAATGCAGCCTGAATGGACAACTATACAATTCACTTTAACTGCTGTAGCCTAGGCCAGAGTCTTTTTCAGGCCATGTGGCATTTTGAACTTGCTGGTTACTGCTGCTTATGAGGCTCAATTCACAGGCCAGTGGCGTCTTTTATGGAGATGTGTGGTGTCCATGGTTGGCCTCAGCAGACAGCCATGAGGGGGCTGATGAGAGAGCAGACACTGCCCTGGCTGTTCTCAGCAAAGATACTGTCCCCAGCTGCTACTTTACTGTGCAGGCTGCAGCTTGTCCTAAGAATACATAAGCATACGTGCTCTGGCCTCCTGGGCTTCTTGCAATACCAATGGGCCTCAGAGCGATTAATAGCTGGAGGAGCTGAGGCAATCATGCTGTTTTAGGGAAAACAGATTTTTTTTAACATAGTTTTAAAGCAGCATTCTTTTGCTGCTTTTGTAATGCAGTTCAGCTGATGTGTGTGTGTGTGTGTGTGTGTGTGTGTGTGTGTGTGTGTGTGTGAGAGAGAGAGAGAGAGAGAGAGAGAGAGAGAGAGAGAGAGAGAGAGAGAGAGAGAGAGAGAGAGAGAGAGAGAGAGAGAGAGAGAGCGCGAGAGCGCGCGCGCGTGCGCGCGAGAGTGTCAGACCTTGGTAGAGAGCAGTAGCTGATCTGCTTTGATTCCATTCTGCATCCAGGACCAAGGCGTAAACTGTGAAGGAGCTAACCTTGGACTGATTCACAGGGCTTGTGCACAGTCAAGAGTGGCTCCCCACCATGTGATCTTAATATGGCTCAGATTAGAAGGCAGAGTTTTTAGGACTAGTGAACCAGCAGCAGGAGGTAGTAAAAACAACCTTTGTGGGCAAAGAGAGAAAAGGCTTGCTCACATAACAATGTGAATGCTTTGTAACTAACTAATTCAATTCAATTCGAGGTGTTAGTGAGGAAAAATGTATGCTCTTATGGTAAATCCTGTAACTATGTAGCATGTAAACTAGCACACAGCCTTCACAGTTATCTGATTCTGGTTCTATGGGAGCTAATTTACAACTCTAAATTGAAATGCAAAATAATTCTTGTTTATAGATATGAAAATGATTCCTTCTGTGAGGGACAACACTTACACCACTATCCTGTGCAAAAGCCAGTTTTGTATCTATTTGCACATTCATTTTAACGTTTCTTACTCCATAAAAATTTGTGGTTCTTTGACTTCTCCATTGAACCAGTTGCCTGGGTCTCCCACTTAATGAGTTAAACAAAATCTCTAACACTTGTTTATTTTACACATACATGTGAGTCATGGTTTTTCTACTTTCAAAAATATCTTTTAATGCTCCATGTTTCAGAGTTCAGAGGGGAAATGGAAATTCAGAAGTGTTTAAACATACTGGATGGAAAAGAAAGCTACTTCAAATAAGACTGGGATGCCACCAGGTCAAATTTCTAGACTTTGCTCAAGCAATACCGTAAATGTCCTTCTCTGAGAGGAGATTGTGTGCATAGGTGGATTTCTCTCTCAATCTAGAATATTCATGGTTTTAAAAATAATCTGTTGCCAAGAGATATTTCCCAGTTGATTGAAAGTTCACAGGTCATGATCCCTAGACAATGGCATGAACTCTTGCACACTATTGTAGCTCAAATCAAGGAGGTATCTTTCTTCTCTTGATGCTGGAGAATCTCTGCAGTGGTCTTTGCCCATCTTTTTGGTTTAGACTAAGTACTGAATTCTGGGAATATAATTATGTTCTGGGTTAACTGCCCTAGGGACTGAGGGTTGAGTCAGTTTTTAAATTTGGTAGCTATGGGGCCAGTACTATGATAATCTTGTATGTTCTACTAATTATTAACTCTGGACTTTTTTCAAGGATAGTTTGTAAGAGAGTTGGCAGTAAGTCACACCACTTCTTATGAAGTACTTTAATTATGGTATGGAGTGGCCTAAGCTATGGCTGATTAAAAAATCACAACTTTAGTCAAGACAGAGAATCCCTATATAAAAACTGAACAAGATGAGAAATTGGGAAGGGTACATTTTGAACATTAATGTCTTTGTATTTAATATCAAAAGGTAAGAGAAATTGATTCTGGACTTTTCATTCTTTGGACCATAATGGCTTTAGATTTACTTTGTAAGCAGGGCTTAGTTTATGGACTTCAGTTGCTCTTTGAGAACTGTTGGTGGAAAAGAGTTTATAGTCATATTTCTATGTTGCCCATTTTCTGTTGGAGCACCTTAATGTTGTCATTTAATGTCATCATGAACTAACAAACTATGTAGGACAATGAGACGGCTTAGGGTTTGTGATGGGAAACAGAATAGGTAGTCAGTCAACTTTTACAATTAGGCAGAAAGTGGCCTTGGCCTTAATCTACTCAATGAATTATTCAGATACATTTATGAGCTTTTTGGAGGCAAAATCAAAGCTGCTCACCAGTGGTTCCTGGGTGCTTTTCAAAGGGGAAGATAGTGGTTCTGGGAAGCACTCATGGTGGAGGATCATGGAACTATACTGACAGACTGCTAATATTTTCCCACAAGGGGGTGGCTGCACTTTAGGATTAATGGTTAATAGAACACAAAACTAGAGAGTATATTTGGGATACTCCTAATGTTTCCTTACAGGTGAAGAACATTCATTAGATAACACTTTTTCCACTCCCTTACTTATCAGACCCATGAGTTTGGAAGGAGAAAATGAGCATGAATAGCATAGACTCCTCATTCTCTTTTTGCCAAGAGTGAGCTGTCCAGAAGAGAACATGGGCCTTCCTCCTCCACATGCAGAGGATGGCCCTGTCCAGTGATAGCGGGAGAGGGATTGTCTAACTCTGGTTCCATTATTAGGAAGCTAGCTTGTCTACAGATACAGATTCACAGCACTGAAACCAACTTTTCAATTCCTATTATCTCTATGATTTTCGTTTCTTTCAGCTTTTTGCTCCACTTTCATTGTCCCAGATTTCTCCACTTTTCTTAAAGAGTATACATTATACATGCATACACGCATCCACATATACATACATACATATATATATACTATATACACATATGTAACATATATTTATATCTTTTTTCTTCACAATTATTTTAGGAATCCTAGACAGTTCTTTAAATTTTTCTTCATAATTAATATTGTGATTTTAGTTTTATGTAAGGTAGTTATAGATATATTTCTCTTATCATAAAAAAAAAAGTTTATATGTAAAATCTTCAAGTGCTACTCACATGAAAAACAGTAGCGTACAGGAGGTAGGATTCATTTAATGATGCACATTAAAATCTCAGCTATTCAGTTCTCCAAATGAATCTGAGATCCACATATCTCAGGTGCCATCAGTCTGGGCATCATGAAGGTAGAACATGATTTCACTGGCTTTGCTTTCTACCCACTATGTGGGCTTTCTAGCACTTTCCAAATCCCTGCGGTGTCTCCTGTGTTGTTCACACACAGAGCTTTCAGCTCTGGTCTAATGGATGCTTGTTGGCACTCCACTCTCTAGGGCTCTTCACAGATCTGCAAATAGGGCAGCAGTGGAGAGAAGGACAAGAGGAAGGGAGGAAATGGGTCAGAGAGTGATAAGAACCACGGTTTCTCAGAAATGCCCCTCTGTCTTTCAGTCACCACTCTCTGGCGCCTTCTCTTGTAAGTGCTGCCTTTTCCTTAGGTGAATTCCTTCCCAGGGAGCCCTGTAGTCCTCTCCATGGACCTTCTTGTCATGATCGCATGGCTCTGAGTCCTAGGCCAGGCTCAGCTGGAGTTCATGCCAAGGTCCCCATTGCATTTTCTACTGTCTGAGTTTCAAATAATTAGACATTTATTCACCGAAAAACATAATTAAAAAAAGTTTGGATGAAATGAAGTTCTCTCTTCACTAATCCTTTAAACAATATATATTCTGAACACAAGTCAAACTCCTTAATGACTCAGAGTCAACATTTTGAACATGACTGCCGTTATTCTATAATGCTGCTATTTTCCACCTGTTGAGGTGAGTAACTGTTTGCCCGCACTTCTAAACTGTGATACTTGGGGTATTCTGTCTTCTATTTATGGTTGTAGTGCCTCCCTTGAACCTTTCTATCAGTTGTCATGTCTTGTAGTCAACATTCTTATGAATTATAAACTAGAAAAGAAATTTTAATGAAGTAGGTATAAAATGGGGGTAAATGGGCACTGCTGAGAACTACTGGAATTTTCCCATAAATCCAGTCATGACCTTGAGTGAATTTGGGAAGTCTTCATTTTGGGGTCTTTGTTTTGGCAGCTCTGATGCCTTTATGATTCAGCTCTTGAATCACAGCTGAACCTCTGATCTGTGACTACATGTCCTGATTTTTCCATGACATTCCTAGCATCCTGGAATAATTATATGTTAATAGTGTCCTCTTTCATTCTCAAAAGTGCTCCAGACAAAACAATAGATTAAATGGTCAGCCTACAGACAAGTGATAGCATCAGCATGATTAAAACACTGTACTAACTTCTTCTTCAAGTGATCTATATACCAGGATTATACTCAGGTTCACACACACACACACACACACACACACACACACACACACACAATTAAAAAGAAAACATGAAAATGTATAGTAGAGCTCCATTCTAAAGATTTCTAGATTTGTTTATCCAATAGAAAACTGAGATGAAAGGAAGAAAACTAATATTAAGTACCTATTGTTTACCTCGCTCTGTGTTAAACGTGTTCACATTTACCAAACTTGTTTAATCATCAAGAGAGAAATAATTTCCTTTTATATAAAAGGAGTCTCCAAGAATTAGCTCACAAACATCAGGGATGAAAAAAAGAAAGGAAAGTTTTATACCACAGATGGACCTTTGTCAGAGTCTTCCATCCCATTTCCAACCACAGTGTACATTGATATCATACATCCAGCTAAAGTATCTCTTCCTGATAACATTATAACATTGCCTTTGCACTTTGTTAAGGGCAGAGGTATGGTAAGGAAAAAAAAAAGGCTTAATTTAATTCTGAAATATTTGGAAAGCCTTGGCTTGGTGAAAGTTCTGAATACTATATTATAGCCTTAGTTAATTGTAAACCCTACCTGACTAACCTATTTCTCTAGTTTCTAAGGTTTTTGGCTTTGAAGAACAAATATTTTCAAGCATATAATTAGTCAAAAGAATGAAAAATCATTGGGGGAAAATGTGACTTTAACCATTCAAGTCGTATCTCAGAATGCAAGCCTTCATTTTAACGGATGAAGGTTTAGAGCACTAATAGGATTCTGGTGAATATGGGATAGCACCCAATTATCCATTATCATTTAAAAAAATTTATTCATGTGTTAGAACTTAAGTAAATCATTTTGATTTTTGTATATTGTTTCATCCCTGTTTTTTTTTTTCATTTTTCTATTTTCTTTTTCCTCAATTTCTATAGGTTACTTAAATATTTTGTAGAATTTCATCTTTATTTATCTAGCATTTTTAAGTGTATCTTTATAGATTTTTCTCATTGTTGTTATAGTTATTACATTATACACACATAAATTATCACAGCTTTCTGGTGTCAACATTTTAACAGTTAAAGTGAAGTGTAGAAAACTTACTTCCCTTTAGTCCCTTATTCTCTCTCATTTATAATATAATTGTCTTAGCTGTTTTCTCTATAAACATAAAAAACCATATTAGATAATAATTTTTGCTTCAATGGTCAAACGATATAGGAACTCACAAGGAGAGTCTATTGTATTTATCCATATTTTTACTCTTTCGGTTGTTCTTTTTTCCCACATGATGTTCCAAGATTCTCTATTATTTCCCTTCTGTTTCAAGAACTTCTGTAGCTATTTTTTAAGATAGTTTTGCTCGTGACAAATCCTCTGTTTTTTTTCATCTGAGAATGGCTTCACTTCCCCTTCATTTCTGAGGGATATTTCTGCTGAGTACAGGATTCTTGGTTCACAGTTCTTTTAGCACTTGAAAACATTAGCCACTTCCTTCGGCTTTCAAAATTTCTGAAGAGAAATCTAATATCGGTCAAATCATTCTTCTCTTATTGGTCAGGTGTTATTTCTCTCTGGTTGTTTTAAAGATTTTCCCTTGTCTGTAGTTTTTAAAAGTTCGATTATGATGTCTTGATGGGATTTCTTTATGTTTATCCTATTTGTAATTCATGTGACTTTTTAATATGGGTTTATGTCTCTTGCCAAATTTTGGAAATTTTTCAGCCATTATTGCTTCAAATGCTTTTTTTTGTTTGTTTTTATTTTCTTTCTCCTCTCCTTCCAAGACTACAATGACATGAATGTTAGAAGATTTGTTATGGTCCCATTGGTCCCTGAGGCTCAGTTCATTTTATTTTCTCAATCTTTTTCTCTCTGTAGATCATCTTAGGTAATTTTTATTATTTTATCTTCAAATTCACTGATTCTTTCCTCTTTCCTCTTCATTGTATTATCAAGTCCATCATTTGAGATTTTTGTTTTGGTTATTGTATAATTCAACTCTAAAATTTCCTTTTGGTTCTTCTTTATATATTCTTCCTCTTCTTTTTTGTTTTTTTGCTGAGAATTTTTCCCCCATTTGTTTCAATTATTTTTGTAAATATTATTGAAGCTGTTTTAAATTCTTGTCAGATAATTCTAACAACATTTGCGTCATCTCAGTATTAGTGTCCATTTATTGCCCTTTATCATCCAAGTTGATATTTTTCTGTTTTCTGTAATAAGGAATGATTTTTTTTGTTGTTTATTGTAGCTGTACATTTTAAGTACTATATTATGAGACTCTGGATCTTGTTTAAATCTGTTTTGGCAAGCCATGTCTGACATCACACCAGCAGGGGAATATAAATGCCGCCCTGAATCTTCCAGGTGGAGTTAGAGGTCTAAGTTCAGCCTCCTTTGACACCCCCAGAAGGGACATCTCATTTCAACTGAGTGAGAGTGGAAGTCGAAGCCTTTGCTGACAGGAGTGGGGTTGAAGCTATAGTTTCCCCTTGGTGTTTGGCTGGAGTTGGGTGGTTATTGTCAAAAATTTTTTGTCTTGCTAGGCTGACCCTTTCTTGGTCCTTTGGCAAGAGAACAGCATTTTCTTGGGTTTTTATTATCTGTGCCTATTGGTGTTTCTAGGTTCCAGCCTTCTCCAGCACCCATTCTAGAATATATAAGGCAAAAGGAAATCCAGAATATTCATTGCTATGTTGTTTCTAAGGTTCTAAGAGCCCTAGCTGGTTTATCTTCTTCTCTCAACCTTTCAGAGTGTTTTTATGTTTGTTTTATATACAATATACATGGATTTGGCTATATGAAGAGGAAGGAATAGAAAGAAATGCATCTGCTCTGTATTTCAGTCATAACCTTTTAACCCTTTTGATGTGCCTTCAAGGTTCAAATATTTTAAAATAACTGAGTTCCAGAAAATTCTATAGCCAAGGTAGATATGTGGATTCCTATAACAATGGGTTCCATCAACTATTCCCATAAATTTAAATGGCCATTTGTGACTAGGGGTATTAATTTAGGAGCAAATTTACACTGACTGACTTACCTTGGTCTAATTTCTTTTTCAAATTTTGTCAAATTACTTTTGGCCAAATTTTTTTCTTTTCCCAAATCCTATGTAACTCTTCAGGCTAAATCCCTAGTCTCTAACCTCTTGAGTGAATAGTAACTTTTTTCCTCATTGATGAAGTAATTTCAGAAAAGTTTGCTTTGGGTTTAGAAGTAAAACTGCTTCATCTAACCTCAAATCTCATTTCAAATATGGGCTCCATTTATAGAGTTTACCTGTGAGGTGTGGTCGATCAGTAAATTTCAGGGTGTTGCAATTTCTTTTTCAGGGATCATAAATCTTGCTATCAGTGATGTGGGTCCTAAAGTAAGGCAGCTCCAGGTTGAGGAGCTGTGTGCCTGCATTGGGCCTGAGAACAGCGGCTTTGGTGAAGGGGATTAGAGAAGCCCCCAGGTTGTGAGGGGGCTCAGGGCATGATGAGGAAAGGGAGAAAAAGGTGTGCTATAGGGATGAGAGAGTGGAATGAGGTGGTTGAAGCCCCAAAAGCTAGAGAAAGAAGACAACCAAAAGGTGACATGATCCTGAAACTTAGTCAGTGTGACTGACTTTGTCTGTCAGGGTGGAGAAAGCCAAATATTTTGTCCTGTATTATGATAATTCCAATGAACTATGACTGGAATCTCTAATGTCTGCAGGCACCAGGAAGATTACATGATTATAAAAAATATCTCCTTTTCTTCTTAGTTTTACTATAATAAAATCAATAGTTCTAGCATGATTATAATTAACAAAACCTTCTAATGGCTTCCCATCTCACCCAGTAAATGACAAACTCCTTTCAATAGTCTATAAAACCTCATATCATCTGTACCCTACAATCTCTCTGATCTCATATCTTATGAACTCTACTCCAAACAAGATTAACTTTAAACATTTTCAAGTGCAGTTAATATTCCATATTATATTAATTTCAGATGTGTAGCATAGTGGTTAGACATTTATATAACTTATGAAGTGATCCCCTCTATAAGTCTAGTAGCCCCTGACACTATACATAGTTATTGCAATATTGACTGTATTCTCGATGCTGGACTTTACATCTCCATGACTATTTTTACCTGCCAATTTATACTTCTTAATTCTTTTATGTTTTTCACCCAGCCCCCCAACCATCTTCCCATCTGGCAATCAGATTAACTTTTGAATGAAGACCTCCCTTGCTCAGTATCTTCCCCTGGGCTGTTGCCTCTGGCTAGAATGCTATTCCCTGGAATGGAGATTATATACATATATATAAATACATCTCACTCTCTCACTGTTTTAGGTGAGTGGCCTGAAACAAAATGGCTGTAAGCCAGATCCAGCCTATTGCCAGCCAGTTTGCCATAGATCCTGAGATTCTGTTTTTCTCTTTAGAAATTGTGGTTCTTTGACTACATTGAGCCTTTGAGGCTTGACCCCAGATTTTGTGCATTCATCATCTTGAGGTTGTAAAAACGTGGAGATTGTGATAGGAGGCCATAACTTATGGCCTTGGTAGTGCTCCTCTGCTTAGAGATCCTCTGTAAGGTTGATCGCAAGGGGTTGACCCTTCCAAGCAGGGTTGGGCTCTAAGGGCACCAAGAGGGCATACTGGCACATCTCTGATGGACTGGAATGGGCAGGGCAGTTGTCATAAGTCTAAATGGGGTGCTTCTGTCTGGTCCCCCACCACTCCACCAAAGAAGCAGACTAGGAGTCAGACAGATTTGTCTCATTTCTGTGTGGGTGGTGCAGCTGGTCTCTCAGCAGCTCCAGACAGCCTCCTGACAGGGCCTTGCTGTGAGATTTCCAAGAAGGCAGGAATACAGGGATCCTTTGTTCTCTTTGACCTGAGAAAGAGGGAGAACTGCAGGACTGGTTTGGCCATTAAGCCCTATTTATTTTTTTTACCTTTTCTTTCTATCAATCAAAGGTAGAAAAAGAGAAAAACAGGTCACCACTGGCTCTGGAAAGTAGCAGTGTCCTCCACAGTAGTTACAAAAGGAAAAGTCAATAGAAGGTCAATTGGGGCAAAGATAGGGGAGGGTGGCCTTGTGAGACCTTCAATCCCTTGGCTGAGGTGCTGATGGGAATCCACAAGCAGTGGATCTTTGAGGGCCATGTGAGGAGGGATGCCTCTTTGGGTCCTGACAAGGAATGTCATCGCGGGGGAGGTGGCAAAGGGAAACTAACATGGTAGCTAAGATGGGTGGTTTTAGGGTGCATGTGAGATACCCCCTGCAGGCTCCTCAAATAATTTTGTGGTGAATTTGAAGGCACTGGGCTTCTGTGGAGCAGGTCTGAACAGATCCAAAGAAATACTGCTTTATCATCAGTTCTATGCCTCCATCCTTTTAAACTGAAATTATTTTTTCTCTTACTATAGTAGTACACGCTCGTAAAAATTTCAGAAAATTCAGAAAAGTTTGAAGAGTATAAAAGTCATTTGAGCTTCCACTATGTAGAGATAGCTGCTGTTAATTTTTGAATAATAGCTTCCTAGATTTTTAAATATCCAAGGAGTTAGGGGATATTTTATATATATGCACATGCATACACACACATATATATGCATAATTATATATCTACACATATACATATACATGTACACATGCGTATATAATATATATATACATATGCATATACATACCTAATGATAAAAAGAAAATCATATTCTATTACCTTTCTCTTGAGGCCAGATGTTGGATGGCACCAAAGCTTCCCAGAGTCAGACAGAAGAAAGGCTGAAGAGCTATTGAGATGGGAGTCTAAGTGATCACCACCATGCTCCTTAAACCTTCAATAAACTCAGCAAAAATTCACAAAAGACTTATTGGGATTGAATTTACTATGAAAGCACTGAATTTTACATCTGAGTTTTATGATGTGAAACAAGACCTGTGCACAAGGGAACAGAAGTGCGGAGGCAGACGGACATGAGAAGAAATAACCCTTAGGGGGATGGTGTTGAACTCTCAGAGACCTTGGTGTTAACCTAATCCAAGTCTCACCAGATCCAAAGCCAGTTCAACCTCCATATTAATATATATTAGTACACGTTTATGTGTGTGTTATACATATATACACATATATAGCTATACATGTATGTGTATACACATATATAGCTATATAATTTTAAAAGAAGTTATGCAAATTGTTGTACGATGTGCTTTTTAAAAAAAATTATCATAAAAGTTGTGTAATATGATGTTTTTCACGTAACAGCCTATCTTAAATAACTTTCTGTGTCAACAAAAACATCTTTAGATCCTGATTTTTTGATAGCAGCATGATATTCTACTATATGATTGGATCGTGATATATTTAACTCTTCCATATTAAACACATAAGAGCATTTCAGTCTCACTATTATAAACAATGACATAATAAATGTTTTGAACATATATTGCTTTATATTTTTCTAATTTTCTGGGATGAATTTCTAAAAGTAGGATTGCTGGGTTATAGAGTATGTCCATTTTAAAGGTTTTGTGATACGAATTACCAAGTGTCCTCCACAAAAATGGTAGCAAGAATTCTCCCATTAATCCTATATGACAGCTCATTTTTTTATATGCTTGCTGTCACTAGATATGATTGATTCTTGTGTATTTTTGGCAATCCGTTAGCAGAGAAATTATAGGTCTTCAAAAAAAATTGTTTTACTTATCTGATTACAGCAAGAATCTATTTTCTCCTTGTTAAATTGAGCAACTGTAGAAATGTAAATTCTTTATTGCATATATTTTAAATATGTTCTTCCAGGTTTTTATTTTAATTTTGACATTGCTTTTCTGCATTTTTTGGCAATATGAAAGTTTTTCTTTTTTCCTTTTTGAACATACTTACCTATAATCTTTTCCTTTTTGTTTCTGCCTTTGTTGTCATACTACAAAGACTTTTATTTACCCTAAGTGTATAAAATTATTTACCTATTCCACATTTTTCTAGCACTTTTATAGTTTAATACCTTACTTAAATTTCTAACATATCTACTATATTTCTTTAATAGACAGTTAAGGCAATGACTTAACTTTATTTTTTGCAAATAACTAACCAGTTGTCCCAATGCCATCATTCCCTCTGATTTGAAATGTCTGACTTATGACAATCTATTTTGCCTCCAGACTGGTAGAGACTGCAAAATGTAAGAAACACATGTGGAACCTATCTGTCCATAGCTAATGTTACTTTTATCATATTAAAGTTTTATATTTCATGGGCTATACTCCACACTAACCCCACTATAATTCTTGCTTTCTATTTTTATTATATATAAGAGCCTTGAATAATTTTGAGCACATTATCCATTATAGTCTGTTCATTGAGCAGTCAGAAGTTCATGCACATTTTTTCTTGAAGACCAAACAGTTTTGTGATAAGCCATTTGAAATGAAAAATTATAAGAGAAACCTACATTGTTTGTCGACTCTAGGATTTGAAAAGAAAAGAAAAGAAAAGAAAAGAAAAGAAAAGAAAAGAAAAGAAAAGAAAAGAAAAGAAAAGAAAAGGAAAGGAAAGGAAAGAAAAGAAAAGAAGAGAAAAGAAAAGAAGAGAAAAGAAAAGAAAGAAAGAATTCACCTTCCACTTTTTGTCTTTTCTGAGCCATAGAGACGTTTTTCCTTTGTACCAACTTATAAAAGACAAGCCAGCAATACCTTTTAATGACACTGTTTCTGCTCTTGCCAGCCAGCAGTTAAGAATTGCTCCTAAGCACCTTGGATCTGCTTTTAGGCTGGGAACTATACTGTAATTTATACAGAGACTCTGGATCTGACATGTGATGGAGAGTCATCTTTGCTTACATTTCAAGACTCTTGTTCTTAGTAATGTCAACCACAGGCTCTAGGGAGAAGGAGAGACTTCCATCTGAACATTGTTTACCAGCTTGTTTTATTCTGCCATACATTAAAATTACTTATCCAGAAGCTAACTACTGAACAAATCTTTTTAGAAAATGTGAACTTGTGATTATACCTTACTTTATATTACAGTTATTTGTGTACTTAGCTCCCTTACTAAATTATATACTCCTTCAGGGCAGACCCTTTGTCTTGTCTTGACCCTTCTCCTGGGGCACCTCATGAAAAGCTGGAAACACAGAAGGGCAGTGTTTTTCACATAGGCTTTAGACAGGCTTTAGCTTTTGACAGAATGGGCGTAGAAACCTGACTCCATCACCAATTAACTGCATGACTGTAGGCAAGTTGCTTAACCTCTTGGAGCCTTAGTTACTTATCTGCAAAATGGGGATCATATTCTCTCTCTTCCCTCTTCCCTTTATTTCCTTCTTGTTTACTTTAACAATCACTTACTGAACACTTATTCAGTGTCAGACAACAGGGGATACAAGATAAAATAATGACTAACCAAGTAATAGTCTTTATTCTCCTGGAACAGTTTTAAGATTAAGAAGGATGACAAGAATGGGTATAGTGATGAAATATGAGATGGATAGGTAGATGAGGGATGGATATGATTGGATAGATATTATTCAATAAATGAGTGCTGATAGGAAGAGGCAAAGGGCATGCAATTCTTTTTTAAAAGTATGATTGATTACCAATGAAAGAGAAAAACAAAGAAAAAGGAGATAAGAAAGGAATAAAAAGGAAATAGGAGATGTGGATGTAAATGAAAATTTTAAAAGAATGAAGAAAAGGGGGAGGTGAAGAACAGGCAGGGGTTTAAGCTAATAGGTGAGCTGAGGCATGTTTAGAAATCATCAGAACATAAAAGGATCACTAAATTGTAGCTGGAAATATGACTAGCGAACTTCATAGTGCTCTCACCTCACTCACTGCTAGATCCTAAGATCCACCTTTCCTGTCCTTCTAGCTCAGAGTTTAGTGATGGAATGTGAAGAGTCAGAAGAAACCAAGGATAACGTAGAGACTGAGAGCTCACATGACTGGAGCAACGATGACACCAATCATAGCAACAGAAAAGTTAGGCACAGGAATTTGGTTTCTATGAAAGTTAAGTCTCAACTTTGGTTCAAAACTTATTTCAGGTGTGAGTGGGTTGTCCAGGTGGAGATAACTAATTACTAGTTGGAGGTTGGAATGTAACTCAGGGAAAAGGTCCATTTGGAAATATATATTTGAATAATGTGTCCTGAAGCTGTAAATAATGCACTTCCAAGCCTTTCCTGAGGGAAAGGAGAGAAGGATGAGCCAAAGAGCAAATACTGAACTTGAAGGTCATCACCCGGGTAGTAATTAGGTTCCTTCAGATGGAAATCAAAAGAAACTGGAGTTTCCTGTGAAAGACTAGCCAAAACAGTGTGGTGTCAGCAAACCCAAGAGAAGAAATTTTCAGGAAAATGGTGGTAGGCGACTAATGGTAACAAATGATACCATGGACAGATTAAAGAAGATGAGGACAAAGTCAAGAGCCATTGGATTTAAGGATAAAAAGATCAATAGCAACATGTAGGAACCATTTCAGGGAGGTAGAAGAAGTGAACATCAAATGGTGATGAGTGAACAATCAAGCGTGAAGGAACTGAGAGTCCTCTAGCACAGATGTCACCTGAGTGCTCATCAGAAATGCAGTTTCTTGGGCCCTCATTGAATCAGTGTGCATGCTAACACCATTTCCCAGGTGATTCACATGCATAAAAATGTTTGAGAAGCTGAGTACTTATTCAGGGTGGTTGGTAGGGCAATAAAGTTGACAGTAGTAGCTTGAGGTGGGAGCATAATGTAAAAAAGAGTTCTTCAAAATTGGGGAGATGAGCACAGATCTTTAGTTCAAAAGAAAGGGACAGGAGGAAGGAAAGATGTTCAAAAGGAGAAAAAAGAGTTGATGAAGAAAGGAAGTAGATGCAACCAGGAGTCAGAAGAGAGAAGCTTCTCCTTCTGCAGGCAGGACAGAGGGTGCAGGGAGTGGAGAGGCAGATGCAGTCACAGAAAGTGGAGAAAAGAGGTCGTTTTCTTTCCATGGCCTTGAGGACAGGGGCGGCCCTGGATCATCTGTTTTTGGATCCTAAGACATAGCCACACCTTAGTAATGATTCATGGAAGAAAAACAGGTGAACAGGGTGAACTACAGCCAATGTAGAATTATCCATTGCCGTTGCTGTGACTTCTGGGGCACTGGAAAGAGACTCATTCAAAGCTATTTCCTCTATCTTAAAAAAATGTTTTTTGTTGTTAAATGGCTTTATTGCATCTAAATGGCTTTATTGCATCTTAAGTAATAGATCTCTCTCACATATGGTTTCCTTAAATTGGAAGGTCACACTAAAATTAAGTTTTCCTACAATTATTATGAATTTAGTATTCAAACTATGTTCATGGGCCAGTCATTATTTGCAAACTTGTTTTACGAGTAAAACAAACAAACAAAAAAATCAAAAGGGATACATGCTAAAAAAGAACTCTGAAGACTTTTTAATGGTAAAATTAAAATGGAGCTTCTCTTGTTTTTCTTTTTGTTAGGTGCAGGTCTACTACATAATGAAAGCATATGTTTATTCAGGATACCACTAGAAAACATTTGCAAAGCGTTTCTATTCATACAATGAATGTAACAAAAAAAGTATGAAATTAATAGAACAATCTGCAGGCCAGACGCTACTGTTTAATGTTTGATTTCCAAAAGAAAACCACAAAAACCTTTGACTGTAAAAAGTATTGGCATCCTTTGAAAAATTTGCTCAATTTGCTCCCCTTGGACCAGGGGAGCAGAAAGAGAAGCATGTCATAAGAATTTGGAAAGGGGACTAAGTCTTTTTTCACTTGACCTTCCCCATGCCCTTAAAATCAGAAGCAACCTTTGGAATTAGAACTTTTAAAAACAGATTTAAAAAATGCTTCTTGTGCCTTCCCATTGGCATGTATTTTGATACAGGGTGGCAGGCAAAAGTGTGGGAGAGAATATGATTATGGGAACTATGTGGAGAGCAGTAAAGAGAAGAATCTGCTAAAGGTGAAGGACAAGTACAGAAAAGAGATTTTGCACATCAAAGAGAAATTTCTCCTGTTTCACAAATTTTCTTAGGGTCACCCTAAATGTTTTCCCTCAATTCATGTGAGTTTAGTATTCATGTTATTTGAATAGCTGAGTAGTTATTTGCAAACTTATTTTTAAAATAATTCTAATTTTTTATCCATGGTTTTCATTTTTATTAACATGAAAGTTAAATTTTCCAGTACTCTGCTTGGAGTTGAGATTGAAAATATGCTCCCCTTCCTTTTTCTTTTTCTTTTTTTTTTTTTTTCAAGTTATTATGAAAGAAAGCAGAGACATAATATACTCTGTGCAATAGGTAGGGTTTGAAGCTTTTTAATCCAGTGCAAATACAGTGAGTTGACTGAAATATATCCAGAATCTGACACCACTATTTGTCAAACACTTAATGTCTGCTTTAAAGTCACAGGGCTCCCAGCTGTTTTCATTTTACAACAAAACTGGTTTCATGCAACTTCACAGTTGAGATTTTTATAGAAATCGAAGTTGAAAAATCTTAATTCATTCTCACCTACTTGGCTTCAGTTTAAAATCTTCTTGTAATTTAGGCAGATAGTTGCAGAAATAAAACTCTCCTTAAAGTATGGAAAGTCTAAGTGGTAGTTGCTATAGCAATGCGCCTTTGCCTCTCCTGTGTTGGAAATGGCACTCTGTCACACAGAAGTCTCTGCTGGTGCTATCTGCCACCACGGATCTCTTCCTCAAGGCAATTTCAATGAACAGTATGGGCATCTCACACAAGTGGAAAATTTCCATCCTTGGTATGTGCCAGCAGATAGGTAGTTTCAAAGGCCTGCAACTGCTTGTTGTGTTGAAATTTTGCTGAGACAGAAAATCATGCCTTGCACATTCCAGAATTTCTTTATTTTTTCTCTTGCTCCAAGAAAGGAGTAGTTGAACATTAAAATACGTGTACAGTAGGATAGCAAGGTTTTAACAAAGTTCCAGTAACATCAGTCACTGTGCACAGCCCAACAGTATCTATTTCTCCTAGCTTCAAGCAATTAAGTAAACACCACTCATCTCTGGAGTCCAGAGTCCAGGCCTTTCTTACCACTGGTGGAGTGACTTCAGTGAAGTCTGGTGAGCAGACCATCTCATTGCAATAGCCACCAACCCTCCGAGTTACTGCTTGGAGGGAGGTGACAGCATTTGAGGTCTCTCATAAGCCTTCTAGCCAAAGTTTGCAAAATTGGGAGCTTACAGGAGACAGATAGGAGATGTAATTGAGCAAGGCAAGCAGGTGGAGACTTGGAGAACCAGAGAGCTCTTGCCCAATGTAAAGGCCCTGGCTTGGTTTAAAGTGGCCAGCCCTTCTTGGCAATAGATAGTTGTTGTCATACAGGAGTGTGGCTTCATATTGCCAGATCTCTGAATTTGTCAAGAGAAGCCAGATATGTATGTGAAATCTATTCGTTATAAACTATAGGCAACAAATTTATAAAATGTTTTTGAATACTTGACAAAGTGTTCAATTCTTTGCTCAGATGCCATCTTCTCATTAAGGATTTCCCTGACCACCCTATTTTAAATGACACACCATACCCTACCCTGACACGTCCTTCTTCCCTTTCTCTGCTTTATCTTTCTCCATAGCATGTATCGCTACCCAAGACTGAGGACAAACTTTTATCTGATTGCTGCTCTTCTGGATGTCTAGCATCAAGAACAGTGTTTGGCTCACAGAGGTACTTGAGAATATTTTTGAATAAGTACTGGTCTGATACACAGAGAGAAAGTGGAATGCCTAGGATGCAAAATTTTAAGTAGGTGCTGAGCCTGCACGACCATGGAAGTGAGTGCCTCTTGATATTTTGTATCTTAGTTGCCACACTCTCCTTATCCTAGACACTGCCATGCTGATGCAATTGATGCAGTAGTGGTCTCTGATACAATTCTGAGGGTGGCATGAGAGAGAAGGAAAGAAATTAGAGTGTTTAAAAATTATCATACCACTATTATTTAAACATTCATAACTCTGACAAATCTCCAATATGCCCATCAACAGCACAGATGATATTAACCAAGAATGTTGCAGTGATCTTGGGTTAGAATGCAAATCTTCTGGGAACTGGGAATTGGAGTTTGTGCTCTCTTCTGCATTTTTGCATAGAAAAGTATAAAACATGGTGAACTCATGAAAATTTTCATCAGCAAGGAAAGGCAAAATTGATTTCAAGTCTAGGCATAGGATAACCAGAAATTAGAGTGCATGTTTATTGAAAACAACCAAAATGTAGAAAAAAATTGAAAAAAATAATTAACGTCCATCGAAGAGGTAATATAATCCATTTTCAATTTTAAATCAAACCAAAACTTTGAATGAAAAGTAATAAATATAAGAAAATTTTCAGATACTGTAACAAGGGCCAGACAACATTTTTCACATATGCTTTTACTGGCTTAAAGGAATGTCATTCTGTACTCATACCTACCAGAGTGACAATGGGCCGTGTTATATAGGATTAGCATAATGGCAAATGCTATAGGTTGTTAAATAGGAAATTTGGATTGAGGCTCTGAGATATGATAACTATCAGGTACCAAGGAGGGTAATGAGGCAGATGAAAATGCAGATTTTTAAAGAAACTGTTGGAGAACTGGTTTCTCAAGCAGAGTTGCAGTGTGAGGAACCTATCAAGGGAACTTGTAAAGAATCCACAATAGTCCTTGTGGGGAAATCAGCCTTAAACATCTGCCATGCCAGATAGTGCAAAGCCTTTTAGAATGACACTAGTCAAGGAAGAACTTTCTGTACTTCTTTTTCCGCTCCCCTGGTCCGAGGAGCCTTGCTTAGCAGGTTGAAAGAGAGAGAAAAGGTACCACCACTCTTCCAAGAAGACTGCCTGACAGGAGAGGGAAAATATCTAACATTAAATCAAAGAAGGAGTTGCATATTATATGAGACTGGGCATCCCCATTATCTAATGGAGACTGTTTTGTGACATAAAGTCACCTAGGAAGGTCTATTTAAGAGTTAACAGAAAAGTCATAGAACATGCTGGATTTCATTCAGGGGAAGGGGAAATAAAACCAATTTTTTAAATGAATTTTTTAAAATTTATTTTTCAATTACAGTTGATATGCAATATTATCTTAGTTTTAGGTGTTCACATAGTGAGTAGACACATATACCTTACGAAATGATCACCCTGGTGAGTCTAGTACTCATCAGACACCATACGTAGTTATAATATTGACCACATTCACTATGCTGTACTTTATATCCCCAAGGCTATATTTATAACTGGCAATGTGTACTTCTTAATCCCTTTCACCCAATTCCTCCAGCCCCCTCCCATCTGGCAACCATCTCTGTATCTACGTATTCGAAAACTAAACAAGTTTTAAAGAGACAGTGAGAGACAAAGTTCAAATTTTCTTTCAATCACATTTCATGAATGTGCTTATTCAATGTACTAATTACTAAGAGCTAATAAAACCCTGTAGTAATCCTATGACTACTCTCTGAAATTATTGTTAACTTATCTAGAAAACTTGCTCTTATGAAGAATAAGAACAGTTTAATAAGAATGGAAAGAAAAAATAATGAAGTGTAGGGACTAGGAGTTAAAGAGGTTTCTTAGTTCAGGCTGCTGTAACAGAGGACCATAGATATGTTTTTTTTATTAATTAATTAATTAACTTATTTATTTATTTATTTATTAAAACGCCTACAGCGCCCGGTATTCCTAGGTGGTCTCCCATCCAAGTACTAACCAGGCCTGACCCTGCTTAACTTCCGAGATCAGATGAGATCAGGAGCATTCAGGGTGGCATGGCTGTAGACCATAGATGTGGTTTAAACAACAAATATTTATTTCTCACAGTCTGGAAGCTGGGAAGTCCCAGATCAAGGTGGCGCAGATCTGATGTCTGGTGAGGGCATTCTTTCTGACTTATAAATAGTGATCTGCTAGTTGTATCCTCACAGGGCAGAGAGAATAGAGAGGACACAAATTCTCTTGTGTCTCTTCTTAAAAGAACATTAATCCCATCATTATCTAATCACCTCCCAAAGGCCCCATCTCCAATTACCCTCACACTGAGGATTATGGTTTCAACACATGAGGTTTGGAGGGCTACAAACATTTGGTCTCTAGTAAGAAGTGAAGGAGCTCACAGTAAAGGTCTTGGAAAAAGGAGCCAACTAGTTCTGGGGAGCTTGGTGGTGGAGTCTATCCCCTTTTTGAGACTTTACCCCTCACCACTTATAGAAGATGATATTTTCCCTTGCATAAAAGAATCTGTCACTCTTAGTTCATACTTTCAATCCAGATGTTGGAAAATGAGATACTGAAGCATAATTCACAGACTCAAGTTAGATAACTAGTAAATATATTGTCAAATAAAGCAAAGAAGTGGAAGGAAAGCAATCTCAGAAGACAGAGTAGGATCTGCCCCTTATGGTTCTGTGCATCTCAGTTTCCTTGTCTATAAAAAATATGCATATTAATACTGCTTTTAGAATTGTTGATTGGATTAAATGAGAACACATACATAAATAAAGCCTCTTAGAAAATTTTGGACCACAGCCGGCATTCATTAAATGAGAGCTATTGTTATTAAAGTAAATTCTAGAAGACTCATCATCTTCATTGGAAAAAAAAAAATCTCATGAATCATTATATTACTGATCTCTGTTGTCATCATTATTAGGAACATTCTTGCAGAATATTTATATTGGAACAAATGTATTCATTTAGTGTAATTTGCCTGTCTAACATTAATAGTACAAGGAAGCATGTGACAGAAGACTTGTATAATAATCAAAGAAAAACCTCCACATATACCCTTTTAGAAAATTACCTCTTTTCAATTTTATTTCATACCCTAAAAATATATTTGGAGAGTGACAATAATTTCAAAATTCCTTAAGAAGAATATGACAGTTGTTCTAAAGTAAACGATTTTTTCCTAGCTTCTCTGTCTTTAAAAGGGAAAAGTCTAATTTGTCTAGGGTGGTAGAGACCCACTCTAATGAAGTGTAAGTAACATCTAATGCAAACAGTTTTGTGACTTTTTTTTTGTCTTATGCCTTCTTGGTAAAAATATTTGTAGGACCTGACAAACCAAATTGGGCTGATTTCCTAGAGTCCCAGAGGGTGATTGGTGCCTTTTTTTTTTTTTTTTAATGTCTGTAGTTTTCAGAAGTTTCAGCAAGATATTCCTTAAGTTATGGCTAATGTAAAACAGGTATCATCAATGCATATGCCAATATGGCTATCTGGATCATATGTTATCAATGGATAAGAATGGATAATCAGATTCTGGCTCTTTCTTAAGCAGTAAAAAGTGATCTTGAGAGTGGTTATATAAATTATTACATAGGTAAATATTTGAAGATTGATATTAGAATGTTCATGTATGTATCACATCTATATTTAGGTCTCTTAATTTTAATATGACCTCTCTGTACACCTGGACCTCTTTGGGGACTGTTCTCTCTTACTAGAACTGAGGTTGCGAGTCTCTTGGTGAAGTGCTGATGCACTTGTGAACCAGGGTGGGGGTCCTGTGAGGATGGGGAGCAGGTTGTATAGTTTCAGAATTTTACTTTCTACTACCCAAATTGTGTCTTGATTGTAGTGGTAGTTATATGTGCATATACACATTTGTCAAAACTCACTGAACTTTACATTTAAAAAGGGTGCAACTTAATTATATTTATATCTCAATTTAATTATATCACAATAAAATGATTAAAAATAATTACACTTCAATCAGATTATTAAAAAATAAAAAATAAAAATTTAAAACTCACCAAACAAAGAAAAAGCCTTACAGTAGCTTCTATTTGCCTATAAAATTAAATTCATGCTGCTAAAAAAAGATATTTAAAATTCTCTACTGTACAGATCCAAGCTACTTTCAGCAAAGATTTTTAATCTATTTTACATCATGGACCCATTTGTGTGTGGTCTGGTAAAAACTATGACTCACTCTCAGAGCAACGTTTTTTAACACATAGGAGTACAAAGGGAACCAATTATATGAAAATTACATCAAAATATTGATAAAATTTGTGATGTAGCATATGTACTTCTTTATTAACTCACAAAATAACAAGAGTTAGCATAAGTCTCATAACTACCATACTTTCAAAGTATTGAAGGATAGAAACAGTAGTTTAGCAGTCTGCAACATTTTCGGCACCAGGGACAGATGCCCCCATGAGAATCTAATGTCCGATAGTCTGAGGTGGAGCTGAGGTGGCACTGGGGAGTGGCTGCACGTATAGATGAAGCTTTACTCTCTTGCCTACCACTCACCTCCTGCTGTGTGGCCTGTTTCCTAACAGTCCACAGACCAGTACCAGGGGATGGGGACCCCTGGTGTAAGACACCCTAACAACTTTAAAGTGAAATGAAATAATCTGCAAATTGTATTGGTGACAGTTAAACATACTGCTAACACTATTGTGTTTTTTTTTTTTTTTTGGCCCACATTCAAAACAGAAGAAAATTCTAAATTTCACTTAGAAGTTTGTGAAAATAAAGATACATTTTTCCCCCATGAAATTCAACTTCCTTACACACACACACACACATACACACCATTCCTTGCCTGCCTTAATTCCTGGTTGAGAACTCCTGCCTATTTTCTAATTCCCCAAGAAGCCCCAGGACACCCTTGGCTTGAGTGCAGGGGTCACCTATCAGAAACCCTGAAGAGACAGCAGGTAACATGACTAAATGACAGACTAAGTCAGACAGTGGAGAATGATGACTGATCCAAAGCCCACATCTTCCCTCATGCAATCAAATATAACCTTTGTTTTTTACAAAAAAAGAAAAGAAAAGAAAAGAAAAGAAAAGAAGAAAGAAAGAAAGAAAGAAAGAAAGAAAGAAAGAAAGAAAGAAAGAAAGAAAGAAAGAAAGAAGAAAGAAAGACAGACAAAAAAAAACCCCAATAATATACTAGCTAAATAAAGATTAGTCTAGAGTTGGCCAGTGTGTAGCCACTGTTTAATCAACCAGGACGAACTGCCAGTTCTCCTCCTCCCACCTTCCTCTGTCACATCTCCAGAGTTTCGCTTATGTAGAAATCATGTCCCCTCTAATCTCTATTAATCAAAATTCAGCTTGTTCAGAGGTTAGCATTTCCTGCTTCCCCTAGCTGGAAGTCATCTGGCCCTTCTCTGCTTGTTTCAAATCAATCAATATCTGTCTCTCTCTCTCTCTCTCTCTCTCCTCACCCCCACCCCTCCCTCTCTCCCTCTCTCTCCTTGTTTTTAAATACAGGTCATATTTTGCCTTGTGTTTATTAATGTCCATATTTTGCCTTCTCTAATCCATCACAAGCTCCTTAAGAGTAGGATGCCACCACGTTTCTCTTTGCATCTCCCACAGTACCTGCTCACTGGTGTATACAAGGTTGAGGAGACACTGTCAAGTCAGACTGACTGTTTGGCCAGCCTGTGCTTCCCATCTCTCTCTGACTCATGTCTTTATCTTTTTTATTTATGAGCTCTAATTCTTCAACCACTGGAAATAAAGCCTTGACGTAATTTTTCTTTCATGGAAGGGCTTACAGTGTAGCCACAAACCTCGCAGCCAAAAAAGTAATTGATGTCATTTAAAGTCTTCATTCAAGAATGAGCATTTATTTGTGTAATCTTTCATTCCCTTTAAAAACTAGGTAAGAACTTGCTGTGTGAAATACATCAGGTTGGGACTGACAGGATACACACACTGTGATACATGTTCGTGAAACAGTTTCTTAGTAGCCTAGAGACAAGGAGATTAATGCCTCTTCACAAAGAACACTCATTCCTCATACACAGTGGAGTGGCCAAAGTAGCATTCTATTAATGGTCTGTCAGCAGTGTCCAAGGCCTCACTGAGTACCCATAGCTATGGACTCCATGAAGTTACATTTAGAAACACAATAAACAATAAAATTTTAGTTCATATCCTAGCTTTTAAATTCTTTGTAGTGTGACCTTGAGAAAGTTACTGAAGATCTCTGAAGCTCAGTTTTGTTATCTGTAAAATATGAACGGAAGTAACATCTATGCCTTCGAATTGATTTATGATTAAATGAGTTTACACATGTACAGCACTTTGAACAGTGCCCAGCCTATAAGTGCTCTGTGAATGTCACAAGTGTTAGCTACAACAAAACTTCCTCCCAAATATCTGTTTCTTATTACATACCTGTTATGGGCTAGACAATGGGTTATATTAGGGATACAAAGCTAAACAAAACATAGCTTTTTCCTCAAGGAGCTCATAACATAATGTAATGTTTTTCAATCTATATACTGGAGATTCCTTAGGAAGCCTTTTTGTGAGAACCTATTTGTTCATCGGACTGAATAAATAATCTGTGTCAGATATATATGCTTTACTTTAAAAACTTGCATAGTTACTTAGGGATTAATAAATGCCCAAATCATTTAGGACTCCTTATTTCATAATTTTTGTCATTACATATTATCTCAACCAATATTAAGGGAACAAATGTGATCATGTGGTAGTCCCTAACATTTTTTGGAGGATATTACAAATAGCTTCTTATGGTCCAATTATCCAGATCTACTGAGGGAGCAGACAGTACAGTCTGATAGAAACCCAAATAAGCATGCCTGCTTAAGCATAGAGAGAATTCTTCCCCTGAAGAGTAGCAGTCAGTACCAAGGCACTGCAGGGTGGAGATTGAGTCTCAGGGAATATTTAATCAGGAGTTCCCAGGTGCTCTCCAAAAGGTTGGGAAGCATTCACAAAGAAGACAGACATAGAAGGAAACTCCCACATTGACCCAACAGAACGGGCTTCTGTTCAGAAACAAACTCTACTGTTGTTTCTTTGATCTTGCTGAAGAAGGAGAAGGTCTCCAAGATTTGCACCATCAAAGGGGTCCAGTCTGCAGTTGCTAAGGTGGACTTCTGTGTCCTTGGTGTGGTTACTGATAGAGGTAACCGCCAACAAGATGGAGGCTGAAGGGAAGCATTTGATTCCCTTTTCTCTGCTGATGTTCTGGTATCATGCAGGTTCATCCTCATGTAGTCAGTTGCTAACCCGCAGGCATAAGTTCTTAGAACATCTCTTTTTATAATAAATCGCAGTGCATGCGTGGGGAGAGGGGGAGCATGTGTGAGTTGGATTTGATTGCTGTCGCAATTTGAATTTTCTATCTTGGCAGTCCTCCTAGGTAAAGTCTTTAAAAGACTGCAGTGACTTTTCTGGCAGAATTACCGGGGACTATTGCCAACACTAAGAAACTCATACTAGCAGAGATTGGATATGAGAGAACCTCCTACATTTTTCTTTAAAGTCCCATGCTTTAAAACAGTTATGATGCAATGTTTTTTCATAGGAGAGATCATTAATATTTACTTTCTTGTCCAGAGCAGGTCAGTGCCCTTTGCTGCAGACAGTCTCAGTGATCCTTTGATAGTTATATCAGTCTCAAGCCATTTACTGATCTCCATGTAAAATGAAATCTCCCTGTTTTGTGTTTCATTTTGCTTTGTTTGATTTTTGTTTTTCTTGTCTGGAAATTAATGTCTTTATTTACTCCCAGAAAAATCATAATTTAGTACCAAATTTGTTGGCTAGCAGATAGCAGACACTCCATACAAATTTATTGACTGACTAAAGAAATGATTATTCACAGACTAGTCAAACTCCAAGATCTCCTTACTTACATTTGCTTTTAAGCACTTACCTTCTTTTATTCAAAAAGCTGCTGTGGGCCTGATGAACAAGTGGTGATGTTTAGTAATTCAAAGCATAAGCTTTGCAGTCAAACACACCTGCATGTGAACACTGGCTCTGCGTGGGTGATCTGAAGGACAAGCTCTTTGATTTTCAGTTTCTTCTTCATTAAAATATGCTGAATAAAACCTACCTTATTAAGTGCTAAGAGAATTAAATGAAATAGATTTTCCCAAATGTCAATCATTTGCAACTTGACTGCACAATTTTTGCCATATTCAAATGCTGCTCGTGCTCTTCTCATAATGTTCTCTTTAAATTAACTCAGTTTTGTTTTTTGTTTGTTTGTTTATTTGTCTTTTAGGCGAGGCAACCCTTGGTTGACCTCACAGATTACAAGGATTTTGTCAGTTTACAATCCCTTATTTTTTTATTATTATTATTTTTTTACACCTACAGTACCTGGTCTTGCTAGGTGGTCTCACATCCAAGTACTAACCAGGCCCAACCCTGCTTAGCTTCTGAGATCAGATGGGAACAGGCTTGTTCAGGTGGCATGGCATAGACTTAACTCAGTTTTTAATACAGATTAATTTTGAAAGGTAAATGGACACTGTTATCACCTCCCTGGTGGCAGTATTTAACTATAAAAACAAATATAATGGAGACTAAACAATATTACAAAGTTCCAGGTGGATATTTTTGCCTGCTAAAGTCCCTGGCCTAAGGTCTGCTCTCTCTATTAAAAAGAAAGATTACCATTAAGTGTTAAAGATATATTAGCCCCAACCCAACATTTTCTTTTTTATATAATCAAAGAACTAAAAAATGATCAAAAGGAAAAAACTTTTTCACTATTTAATTTGATGTAACTCAATGCCCTGCTTAATATTGTCTCAGGTATCTCTGATTGTATGTGTGTCACATTCTAGAAAGCTGAGATAAAATTTGTGAAGACATATACACCTCAAAGATGCAGCTGTACTGGATCTTTGCAGGCACAATGTTCATTTAATGCAGTTTGATACAATAGAAAGAAGAGACTGCTGTAGTCTCCCTCAAACTATTGTTTGATTTTTCACAAAGGACCCTGAGGTCAAATCCCAAACCCAACAATAGACTCTAAAATTAAAAAATCATTCCTAGCCTCAGGAGAGGCTGGGAACCCCCACCTACCTACAGCCCTCTCAGCTAGGAGTGGTATTCTGCAATGATGGGAGAAATGGGAGAGGAAGATCCTTTTGAAAACTCTTATCCTGGTCTCCACCTCCTTAGAATCTGTTATAGGCTGAATAACCAAACTTCAGTACTTCAAAATGTGACTGTAATTGGATATATGGTCTTTAAAGAGATAACTAAGTTAAAGTGGTTCATTAGGATGAGTCTCTATCCAATATAACTGGAGTTTTATGAAAAGAAATTAAGACACAGACACACACAGAAGAAAGAGCATGTGAATATGCAGGGAGAAGATGCTCATCTGCAAGTCAAGGAGAGAGGCCTCAGAGAAAACAATTCTGTCAAAACCTTGATCTTGGACTTCTAGCTTTCAGAATTGCAAAATAATAAATTTCTGTTGTTTAAGCCACCCAGTCTGTGGTACTTTATTTTAGCAGCCATGGCAGACTATATAGAGTCAATACTTCCCATCTGAGTAAAGGGAAATAGTTTGTCATTCATCAATAATGACTCTCAATGTCACACACAGATGGTGTTTTTGAGAGAGCCATGATTATCTGACTTTATACATATGTTTTATTATTTGCCATTCTCTCAATTTAGCTATCCAAATTCTTCAGTGAGAAAAAAAAGGTCTGGAAAAGACTTGGTTATTTCATCAGTTTCAAAGACATATTTCAGTGAAGTTTTATATAATCTTGATGAGTTAGATTATCTTAAATGTCAAAAGAGAATTCTGTTGCTTAGCCTGTTCAAGTCCCAGATAACCTGATTTTCCCTCTTTTGACCTTTTTATCACTTTTACTCCTTAAGTTCAAAAACAGCATTTCAACTTTGTTGAAGTATGTCTTGTCCACAGGTTCTAAGGTGACACTTGTTTGCCATCTTTGTGTCCTTTCTCTTTTCCCACTTTTCCCTTACCCTTCTTTTTATCATCATTGAGTCAACTAAAGGCTCTAACCTAAAGCTCTGACCATCCTTCCCACTACTTGTGTATTTCTGAACATCCTTGGCATGTAGAGCACTCTACTAAAGTGTCAGTCAACGTTTAAGTCCCTTAAGTTCATTATACTCTGTGCTCATGGTGTCCAAAGAATGCAGTACAGCCAGAATCTCAAAGACTTTCCTATCTAGGACTAAGGGGAAATTCTCTTTGTGACTGTGTGTAGCTACCTCCAAGAATTCTGACCGTCCCTTATTCTTTTATTCTTTTTCTTTTTTAAATTATTTTTTTAACATTTTATTTTTCCCCCTCCTATCTGACTGTCCCTAATTAATGTGTGTATTTGCCATTGTTATGTTCTGTCTTTTGAGAAAAGCTCTCCAAGCCTTGTGCATTCAAAGTTCAAATATGACTTCTTTGAATATCATCTGTAATTACAAACATTGGCCAGATAGGCCAGCACTTAAGAAGGTTAAGTGCCTCTTGGCTAACCACTTGGTTAGTTGAGACAGAAAGTTGTTTGAAAGTTTTATGGAAGGTGAACAGGTGTTTTGAGGCCTTTCATTCAACCAGTTCATCCAGGAGAAATAAGTGAATGTTAGAGAAAAATAGTATGTTTCATCATAAACTATGACACAGGTGAAGAAGAAAAGGAATAAGGTAAAGAAAGCCCACAGACCTCCAGATAAATAGGGGGTCACTCAAGTCCCTGGAGTCTTTAGGAACTTAGTATTACATAGAAGACACAAAATTGCATATTAGAAACTGCTAGTATAAAGAGCAGCTCAGAGCCATAAATGGAAAGCTGACAGTGATTACTCACTGTTTTTTTCTTTTCTGTAGCCACTGTTTCTTCTTGGGAGTAAATCCCTCCCTCCTTGAGTTTTTCCTGGCCTGATTTCAGGGTCTACCTCTTAATCATCTAATATGTTCAGATTCATAAATTTTTGTGAAACCTCAGCCTGTGAATAGATCCTTTATCCTGTTTGAAAGTTTTTGCACAGTAGGAGTTTAGAAAATCTGCTGAAGGGGAAGACAAAGGAAGTCGCTTGAGTTCAGATCACTGTACTCACATACCTTGGGTTTCTATGCTGGAAAAATCTAGTATTTTTTCTTCCTCTTAAATAACTCCATATTTTTCTCCACAACTGTGATTTATAGAAAGTGAGGCTGGACATGCTCTCCCTGATTCCTGTACCTTCCCCTGGACACACATGCTGGCACATGGACACACCAACAACCAACACTTTAAACATCAGACTTGTCTGGTGTGTGGCCATTTGTCAGTCAAGCTCTGTTCCGTTTCTGTGTGTTTTAAAGTAATGGCAAAGGTCAAATCTCAAATGTCTCCTGTGCTCTTGTCTTTGTGTCCTTGCTTCTACAAGTCTCCAGGCCCAGGGCCTCCTTGCCTGGATTTAATTTAATACTATGCGATAGGCCCCATCAGGAAATACTTTAGGAAGAATAGCCAAATACTCAATGGCTCCAAGCAATATCTAGCTTTGATCTTTGGCTGGATCTTGGAGGCCCCTTGAATGCTAAAATTTTCTCTTCTCATTTTAGTCTGTCTGTCTTTCAGTTTGTTTTCCCTTTGTATCCAGTGTTGCTACCTGGTGATTGAGACTCAAAATTATGCCTGAGGGTTTATAATTTGCAAGTAATATAAAAAAGAAAGGGATAACACCCTTGTTAACATGTGTGGAGCTCTTCCAAAGTTTCTCTGTGAAGAGCAGAGCCAACCAGAACAACCCAGGAGTCTGGGTGCCAAGCCCTCCTGGGAGCATATTGCATTTCTGTCTCTTAGAAAGGGTGCCCTCATAGTGCATCTTTTTCCCCCTCTCTTATGTCTTGGCCCAATTTTCTAAAACATTTCTTTGCCTATGGCCTTCTGTAGTAGAAAATGGACTAGTTAACTAGGAGTAAATAGTAGTACAGAGCCATCTATTACATATCAAAATAATGGAAAGCATGTTTTCTAGCCTCATTTCTGCCCACGGTGTTTATTCCCTTTCTTTACCACAGGCAGCATACTAGAGTCATTCACTCATTCATTCATGGACAGATGTTTATTGAGGAGGAGGCACTATGAACAAGTCTGACAGGGTCCCTGATCTCACTCATCCACATGCTAGGTGAATGCAGTATATGAAACACTTCTGCTTAAATCTCAAGAGGGTCCTGAGAAACTGTGGCAGATGGACTTTTAGGTGGCCCCCGAAAATTCTGTCTTCTGGTACTCATGTTCTCTGCTTGAGTATGGGCCAGATCTATGACTTCTGGCAATAGAATATGGCAAAGGTAATGGACTGTCACTTTGGTTTTTACAATAGGATATATGAGTCTATCTAGCTTGTATACTTTAAAAACTCCCTCGCTGACTTTGAAGAATTAAGAGGCTATTTGGGGAGGCCTATGTGGCAAGGAGCTGAGGGCAGCCAGCCGCCAATAACCAACAAGCAGCCAGAGCACTCAGGCCTACAGCTGCAAGGAACTGAATTCTGCCAGCAACCTGAATGAGCTTGGAGGTGGAATCTCCTCCAGAGAACATAGGCTGGCGGATGTTCTGGCTGCAGCCTCGTGAGAGCCAGATAAGCCATTGCTAGACTCCTGGTCCATAGAAACTGTGAAATAGTACATGAGTGTTGTTTTAAGCTGCTAAGATTGTGGAAATTTGATGTAGTATAGACAACTAATACAGAGACCCCATGGACAAGAGAAGAAACCTAGCCCAGAGCTGTCCCATAGGCTCCTATAGCTGGTTAGGCTGGCTTCCTTTGTCCATCTCTAATACATTCCTTCGGGTTATTGGATTGCTGAATTGTGACTTTTCCACAGAACTTCCCTGACCTGGGAAAAAGTATTTACAACCTGCCTGACTCCTGGACTCCTTAAAATCAGAAAAATAATTGAGCAGAGTTGTCTGAAGCAAGACCATAGACAAAGAGACATCCCTGAAAAACTGTTTAAGTTGAGCACTGCATCATTGAAGAGATTCAAAAGACTTGTCCTCTTCTACCCCAGCCCCCTCACTCTTAAATACCTTTCTAGACCTCAGATTCCCAATGCTGGAGAAATTTTCTTAAGGTAGTCATTTAATTACATGTGGTACCTTTCCATTCTTTCATGCATTAGCTCAAACATTTAATTTCCTCATCTGTAAAATGAGTATAATAATAGTACCCATCTCCTATCATTCATTGTCATGAGAGGAAATGAATTAATATATATGAATCATATAATTGCTTAGCATATTGTAAATACTATATAAATGTATGCTATTATCATTGATATGTTTTATAGTGTTATTACTTATTATAACCAGGCAAAATGGCCTAGACTTTGGGAATACAGATATGTCCTAGTCATAGATCCTGCCCTATAGTTAGTTCCTTATCTATTAGAGAGCTTAGTTCTGAAAGGAGAAATGAATAGGGAAGGAAGTTTTATGGAGTAGGGGCTTAAAATCAGCAATAAAAATTTCAGAACCACTTACAGCATGCTAGAACCACATTATCTTCACCTACATTTTCATTTTCATAGGGTCAGTCCAGCCAAGGGAAAGAAAAACTACAAACACTCATCATAGCCATAGAATTATTATTCATGATAAATTATATACATACAAAATACAATAAATATTTATGGCTTCAATAAATATGTAAGTCACAGAAAAGTTATATTTGATTGCTCTTAGGAATACTAGTAGGAAATTTAAGGGTGAAAATAACCTTTTGTGATGGACAGAAATAGAATGCTAGAACTACAGTCTGGTCCCTGTTCTCTGGGGACACAGTACCTTTTTGTGAATGGAACTTGATAAAGCAAAGGGGAAGTGGGCTGCGCTGTTCTGTATGGGACAGTTGTTAAAAACGAATCTCTCGGAGACAAGCCTTGGCCTCCAAACCAACAAGCCATTAAGAATTAGATCCATACCTCCTTGGGGTTTCTTGATTAAGATATTTTCTAGGATAAGGAAAAATGAGGTTGTACCTTTATGAGATCATGTCATAGTATAATTGGTTGCTGATATGTGTGTCTCAATCTGTGGTTGAGTTTTGTATTTCTTCTTTTTACCTCTGTATCTGGCATGGTATCTGCAAATAACAAAATATCCTATCTATTTCCCAATAATGAGTCACTGAATGCTGATTAATAAAAATAGACAAATAATATTCAAAAACAGGGCAAAATAACTTTGTAACTCAATAGTTCTTATTCCTATTTGTGGGTTCCCACATTGTGGGAACATTTTAACCAATTTGGATATAATTCTTGTAGGAATAGAATTTCAATCTGGAAGTGAGGGACTTTGTTTAACTATTGTATCTATAACAATAATCAGTTTTTTGAGACCTCCCCTAGACCTTCTTCCTAACTACTGGATACAGTGCGTGTTTTTGTTTTCTGACATAGAAAGGACAAAAAAGAATCCTTCAGTGCTCTTCTCCTAAACTCCTACTCTGCCAGGCTTTATTAATTTTTGTATACCAAGTAAAACCAGATGTTTTGATTTCTTCCTCTGGCCTATCACAAGATGCTTTGATTTTTACCATTGAGGTTGTTCTTTACAGCTTGAGATCTGTGAAAATCAAAGCATCTTTGTTATTAAAGATCCTGTGATGGTTAATTTTATGTGATGACTTGCCTGGACTAAGGGGTGCCCAGATAGCTGGTCAAACATTATTTCTGGGTGTGTTTTGAGGGTGTTTCTAGAAGAGAGAAGCTTTTGAATTGATAGACTAACTAAAGAAGAGTGTGTGTTGATATGAGTGGGTGTCAGCCAATCCCCCGAAGGCCCGAATGGAACGAAATGGAGGAGAAAGGGCAAATTTGTTCTTTTTGCTTGAGCTAGAACATTCACCTCTTCCTGCCCTTAGACGTCATTGTTCCTGGTTCTCCCAGAGTGTGGGCCTTTGGACTCTTCCTGGCATTTACGTCATTGACTCCTGGAATCTCAAGCCTTTGGACTCTGACTGAATTACACCACTGGCTTTTCTGGTTCTCCAGTTTGCAGACTGCATATCATGAGACTTCCCCATCTCCATAATTACATGAGCTAATTCCTATAATAAGTCTCCTTTTATATACATATCTGTGTATCTTATTGATTCTATTTCTCTGGAGAACCCTAACTAATATACAATTCTTTGCATATCGACTAGTGAACATATTAGGTTTGCTATTAGTTTATTGGAGTAGGGGGAATGTGAAAATGGGGCATCACAGGAGGTAGGGTTTGTAATGATTAAAAAGAGGGACTTGTAACAGAATCTGAGCTCTACTGTTTAGTATCTTGAATAAGATATTTAAATTTTCTAAGTCTCTTCTTTCTCTAAAATGAGAATCCAATTACTTAATTGAGGTCATGTGCTAATTTAATGTAATGGTTTGTATGAAAATATCAACCTATAGTAAAACAATCAATACTTATTAACTATTCCTATTATATTTTGATTAGGAGGCAGGAAAAGGAAGGAAGACCAAACGTTAAAAGACTGGGTGCCATCTACCATTGTATGGAAGATGAAGGGGCTGCAGGAGAGAGAATTTTAAAACTGGTGATACTGAAAAGCTACAAATTTCTCTAAACTCATCATCTCACAAAGGGCCATTTCTGGGTGTTCATACATGTACTAATATGTTCTACAAGGACAATATGCCTGTTCCTCACCAAATTCCTGGGATTCAGATGCTTTTAATACACTTTGTCCAATATGTATGGTAGGCAGAATAATGGCTCACAAAAATTGTACATGTCCTGATTTCTAGATTTTGTAAGTATGTTACCACATGGCAAAAAGGACTTTGCAGATGTAATGAAGATTATGAACTTTGAAATAGGGAAATTATCCTGGTTTATCTGAGTAAGACCCATCTAACCATATAAGCTGTTAAAAGTAGAAGAGGAAGGCAGAAGGGTCAATCACAGAGATATGGCTGAATAAGAAAGAGGAAAGATCCAGTGCTTCAGAAGTACTCACCCCCCTACTGCTGGCTTTGGAGATGGAAGAAAGAGGCCAGGAGCCAAGCAATGCAGGCAGGCTCCAGGACTTTGGTAAGGCCCTCAGCCAACAGCCAGCAAAGAAATGGGGACTTCGGTTCTGCAACCATAAGAAACTGAATTCTGCCATCAACCCATATGATTAAGGAAATAAATTGTCCCCTAAAGTCTTCAGAAAGAAATGCAGTCTTGCTGACATTTTGATTTTAACCCACTGACACCCATTCTGTACTTCTAACATGGAGAACTATCAGATTCTATAAATTTTTGTTGTTGAAACCTCTAAATTAGTGTTAATTTATTTTGATAGCAATATAAAGCAATATATAAGATAAAGACAAAGGCATCACTTCATTTCATTCATTCATTATTCACTCATTCATTTTTCATACATTCACTGAGCAGCTATAGTAAACCAGGCACTGAGCCAGTTGCTGGTAATAAAAGTATGAGTAAGATCCAGTCCCAGTTCTCAGCATATTTATAGAAAGTCAGTAGAAGGACCAGAAAAAAAGTCTCTGACTCACCACACAACTTGTTCTGCCTTAATTCTCTGAATTACTCAACCTTACCTCTTTCCTACAAGTTCAAAACAATTAGTCACAGTAGGGGTGTGTCATGTTTTGTAAACGCATTGACGTGGATGTAGCATAGGCAAATTAAAGAAAAGCTAATAGATTTTTCCTCCTTGGTCTCTGTGCAATGGGATCATGGCTTTGGTGTACTTCATTGTGGAACTTTGGCCACTTAATAAACACCATGTCACACTGCTGCTGCCCACTGACACAGCAACATCCTCTTTCCTCAGAAGAGCTGCCTAGGCCAGGGCTTCCCAATCCTTAGTGTGCCTAAAATATTATCTGGAAGGCTTATTAAAACACAGATTGCTGGGCCCCACCTCCAGAAATTATGAGTCAGCAGGTTTGGTTTGAGGCCTGAGAACTTGAATTTCTAACAAGCTTCCAGATGGTTCTTCCTGTACACAGGCCACACTTTGAGTGTCTTTAGTGGATCACTCTTTGTTTATTGATAACATGGCTGTTGGAGCCAGGATGGTCAGAAGCAGACAAATCTCAAAAACATTTAGCCTATAAGAAAGACAAATGGGCCTGAGACCCTTGCCATCACAAACACGTCCTCACTGATATGGTTTAAAAAAAAAGAAGCAAAGAAGGGAAAGAAATAAAAAAGAAAGAAAAAGAAAGAAAAGAAAGAAGAAAGAAAGAAAGAAAGAAAGAAAGAAAGAAAGAAAGAAAGAAAGAAAGAAAGAGAGAGAGAGAGAGAGAAAGAGAGAGAGAGAGAGAGAGAGAGAGAAAGAAAGAGAGAGAGAGAGAGAGAGAGAAAGAGAGAAAGAGAGGGGGAGAGAGAGAGAGAGAGAGAGAGACAACCTTTCCCCACCACCACCACCAAAAAAAAACCCCGAAGCATTGAAATCACTACTTTTGCAACTCGGCATGAGGACAGAGCATGCGTCTCACTGAAGGACAAGCAAGGTGATTACACAATATGCTCTGTGGACACTGAGAGCCTCACATGTGTTGCAGCCTCTCCTCGTCCCCAACCGCTATTACTCTCCCCTCACCAAATTCTGTTGCCCTTTACTTCCCTTACTGCTGCCTTTCCATGAACTTTTAAAAGTCAAAGGGCATAATGCAATGTGTTGACAGAGACAACTGCTAATGACATAGCACTCAGTCCTCTGTCATATTCCTAAAGATCTTTGATCTGAGAAATGAAATGGCCATAAATCTCAATACAGTGATTCCAGGCAATAATCTTGAACTCTTAAATTGAGTCCTTGTACATGTCATATCACTTTAATTGGCCATATAAATATTGGTTCCTCTTTTTAAGATTTAGAAAGATAAAATGGGATTTGGGTCTATTGTTTGGAAAAATCCAGTTGAAATTCCAAAGTATCCTCTTGATAATTTGAAAGAGCAGATGTATCGTAAATCAGAATTTTGTCAAATACTGCTTGCTTTATTAAAAAGAAAAATATAACCTCTGTTGTAAAAATTGGTTTTTATTTAGGTCCTCTTTCTTTAAAAAAATTTTATTCTAGAGCTATAGGAAGATGGTTTATCTCCAGATGACTGTGGTAATGTGATTTCCTTTGTGCTGGGTCTCTGCAAAATGAGAGATTTTTTGACATATGGACTTTTACATATCTATAAAACTTTAAACCAGAGTAAAAGACCATTATTGCTTTTATTTGTTAAATGATTATTTTGTTTTCTTTTGCTCTAAAGCAGGAATTCTTTAAAAAAAAAATGCCTACAACACCTGGTATTCCTAGGTGGTCTTCCATTAAAGCAGGAATTCTTATTTTGTGCCAAGAACCTCTCTGAAATCTGTTGATGCCTACAGACTTCTTGTTATAATAATGTTTTAAATGCATTAAAAACTCCAAGTATAGGGCTACAAATATAAACAATTTTGTGAATACAGTTACCTAAATAACAAGTCAAATTTATGATATGGCTATACATATGTGCTTCTTTATTAATGCATTAACTATGGTCTAGCAATGGGTATACTACCTACTATAATTTTGAAGTAGTGATGAGCAGAAATAGTATTTCAAAATATCTACAACAACTTAATGGGTATGAATATATCTGTGATTTCCGCTGGAGATAAAGACACAGTTGTCTCTTACCATGGTTTTCTGTCTACATTCTTAATTGAAAGAAATTCTAGATTTCAGATAGAGGTTAGTAAAATAAAGATATAATTATTCCCATCTAGGTCCATGCACTCCCTGAAATCTATTCTTAGGCATCCTTGGAGGTCAATTGACCACAAGTTGAGATAATCTGTCTAAATCATCCTTGATTTTAATGTCTGCCCTCCCTCTGAGCTTCTTTTTGTGAACTCTAAATTTTAATGAATTCAAGGAAAGAATTTCTGTCAGTCTTTAACAAATAGAGGCTATTGTCCTTTGGTAGAGAAAACTTCTTGGCTTCCTATGGCATTCCAGAAACTAATGATCCAGGTCTCTGATCCTCATGGATTTTTAATTATTTAGGTAGCATACTGATCCATTGTCTGAAACTTTTCTAAACAAACAACATTGACGTATACATAATAAATGTGGAAAAAAAGTTTATTCTTCCTCCCTACTTCCACTCTCTTGCCAGGAAGGAAACCCCAGATGGCCATGCATTTATGTGTGATACACACTTTATAATTCTCCAATCTTCATATGCCAATGGGAACATGGGTATATTATTGTACTTAGCAGTAATTGAGAAAAAAGAAAGTACGTAATTTATTTTATCAAGTTTAATATCTTATAGTTCAGGCCCCAACGAAAGATACCTATGTTTTCTCTCACATGCAAAAAAAAAATCCCAGGAAGGTTCTCTCAGACCCATTTTGGGTCAGATGCCAACTCTTGATCCAATCTCTCCTGGATGGGATGAGTAGAGAATTTAATCAATACAATGATGCTTCTGCTATAACCATGTAAATATATGGGTTAAACAATTTTGCTCTTCGAAAGGAACTGAGCAGATGCCTCTACTAACTGACATTTAGAAGGCTGATGGCACTTTGTCCTTGGCCTAAAACAGAATGGAGACCTGCATAGAAAGTGAGAGAATGAGCATTCTCTTTCTCTTCATTATGAAGAAGGATCAATAGCTCATTCCTTTTTAAGGTTATTTCCATGTTACTATTTCAGAGACTAAAATTTGGTAAAAAAATTTTTAAGTGCAATAAAGCAATAATACATCTCATATCTCTTTAAGACAGCCTTTGCCAGCACTGTGTAGAGGTTGGGCTGTACTATCATCCTGTCTTTTTCTTTAAACTGTCTGGGTTCGAACATTTACATCAGTGGTAATCGCACTTGACTACATATTAGATTCACCTAGCTTTGAAAACTAGTCATGCCTGGATGCCACCCCCAGAGATTCTGACACAATTGATTTGGGGTGTGTTCTGGTCATTGTAGCTTTTTGAAACTCTCTAGGTGAGTCTAAGGTCCAGCCAAAGAGACATTTTTGTTATTTTTTTCAAACATCATTCTTAGTTTTTAAAACATATTTCAAAGTACACATGGAATAGGGATTCTTAAACCCTGACATGCAATATTTAACATGCAGATTTCTATTCTTGATCTGGATGTATAAGTGTGAGATTAGATCTAGGAATGTGTATTTTTTATAAGCTCCTCATTTTTCCTTTTTTATAAAAGTTTTTATTTTGAAATAAGTTAACATTTATGAAAGAACTACAAAGACTTCCCCTATATCCTTCATCTGACTTCAAATATCTTATGTAACCATGGTACACTTAATCAAAACTAAGAAATTAACATACATATAATACTATTAGTTAAACTACAGATTTTATTTGGATTTCACCTTATTTCCCAACAATGTCTTTTTTGTGTTTCAGGAGCCAGTCTAGGATATCATGTTACATTTCTTCTTGGTCTCCTTTAATCTGTAACAGTACTTCGGTCTTTCCTTATGGTTCATGACCTTGACTCTCTTGAAGAGTATTAATTAGTTATTCCCCCAATTGCTTTTGATATGGAATTTAAAAAAGAAACCTCCTTTTATTTTCAACCACACATCTTAGAATCCTCCTTTGCGATAACCACTGATAACTCTTTTGTATCCTTCCAGATTTTTTTCCTATTTAAATAAGTACATATAGCAATACATGCATTATATAACAAAATAAATATTGTTAGACAACTTGCTTTTATTCATGTAACAATTCAATTTGGTGATCCTTTATGATAATATATAGAATGTTTAAGTTAGCATTTGTATTCCCTGGAAAAGATAAAGTATGTTCTATATAGAGAAACTTCTGTAGTAGTTGGTCAAAAGAGCAGAACCAAAATATTAGGGGATAGTAATACAGAGAACACATTTTTCTGATTTTGTTTAAAATTCTCATACAGACCTAAGAAATGAATAGATGGAAGGCACATCGCAAATGTATATACTAATTGTCCCAGGAACATTTCTTTATTGTTTGAACGTAAGTATTTTAAATGCAGATAACAGCAGAAACAAAATAAAAACAGACTAGAAATAAAGTCCTGTTCTACTGGGTACTGAAAGGAACTATTTGAAAAACAGAAATCTTTTGTTAGTCTTTGAAACTTTTCCTGGAAAAGTCATTCAAAGTCCTGTTGCCTCCTTTTCTTCATGTATTTTATGGAATAAATTAATTTTACAACAGCATTATGAGAAAAGTTTCTAAATAAATCTTTTTTAATAAGAAGACTTCAAATACACATGAATATAAATTTGAAATTTTTCTTCCACTGAGAACAAAGTAAATAGCATTTTAACTAGTGTTTGTGGTTGGAGCAGAAATAGATGTGGTCTCCAAAAGAAGACAAAACTGTATTATGGTCATGTATGGTTATAATTTTAAAAGAAATGCAGTTTTTCCAATTCTGCCTTGCTGATTTTGGAATGCTTATTTTTCTGGAGTATTCAGTGTTTGAAGAGAAATTGGATATAGAAAATAACATCATCCCTTAAAAGGTGACAAGATACATCAAACAGCCTGATCTACCACTGGAAAAGTTATCTGGTCAGCCATTAAAACTGAACAATTGGGGCAAAGAGAGCTCCCGTATGATAACTCATAGCATTCTAAGTTCTCACATTCTGATCTTGAAATAAATATATGTAAATCAATTAAAGAACAAAATTCTTTATTTAAAAAAATAGGTCTTGGTCTGGGCTCATCATTTTGGGTTCTTATTGTACAACATGGAAGTCCTATGAGATCAACTTAAAATATTTGATCTTTAAATGGCTTCGGTCAGCTTTCCATAGAGCATCCTTATCTACAGGCTCAGGCTATGCTCCTAACCTTAGCCAACTTCTATGCAAATCTATTCCTGTATCAGTTTGACTTCTTGAGAGAAATAAAACCAATGGGATGGAGAGGTAGGTAGACAGACAGACAAACAGATAAACATATAGAGAGTTATAGATATTGATACATAGAAATTTAAGGAATTGACTCACATGATTGCAGGGGGGGGAGGTGACAAGTTCAAAATTTGTAGGGCCACTAGGACTGCTTGAAATGCAAATAGAAGCTTATGCTGTAGTCTTGAGACAGAATTTCTTCTTCCTGTGAAACCTCAGATTTTGCTCTTAAGGCCTTTAAATGAAGCTCACCATATTATCAAGAGTAATCTCCTTTACTTAAAGTCAAATAATTGTAGATATTAACTACATGTACAAAATATCTTCACAGCAACATCTAGGTTACTGTTTAATTAATTAGGTACTATAGTATAGCCAAGTTGATACATAAAATTAATTATCATAGTTTCCTCTTTAAAAGAGCAGAAGCTGGACAGATACACTGATAAATGCTAAAATATGAAGGAAAAAGCAGCAACATTCCTAGTAACAGTGGTCAATATTTTTGGATGTATTTTAGAAAACAAATGAAATTAATACATTGTTAAAAGTATCACTAATATCAATACATGACTAATGTAGTAGAGTATAAACAATCAGAGGCACAAATCATATTTCTGGTGATGTAATTATATGCTGGATAGCAAAATATTTTGTGCAGAGGTACTTAATAAAATTCAGTGAGTTACTATACATATTAGCTCAAAGAATGATAACTTTGGAAGGGATTCACCAATCATTAGCAAGATAGGAAACAGTTAGCTGTAGGAAATGGTTCCTGAGAATATTGCCAAGTGCTATTAGGAAGAAAAAACTGAATTTAAGTATTCTCATTATAAATAAAACGTTAATCATAATCAAATCAGTTTTTTTAAGAGTCTACTTCTGTGAGGCTGACCACTTCTGGATGGAAGTTTTGAAAGTTCGAAGTCCATTTTTGTGAAGTCTGACAGATGTCTCTTTGTAATAATAATGCAAGACTTACCCCTTTAGGGGCAAGTCTACACCCATGAGTGTATTTTCTTGTGGAATCAAATAGCCAGTAGTTATTTCCTGAATATCTTTTGAAATTTTGTCCAGAACTTCTGATCTGTGGTTTATAGCAGGAGCCTTTAGACAAGTATAAGAGAAAAACAGAGACCACCTATTAATGAAAAACTTGAATAGCTATGGTTAATATATTAGTTAGAATTATAGAATGAAGAAAAATAGAATTCTCTATGAATATATGTGATTTATAAGTATCCTGAAAATAAGAATTTAATTCATAGAATTTACATTTACGTTTACCTGCATATAATTAATCTAGAGAGGTTTGAGTGTCTACGATTTGAGAGAGTTTTTTCCCCTTTCACAGACTGATAACAGAACAGCTCTCACAATTGTGTGACGCTAAGTAAAAATATAGCTCTATGCAATTCATATATTTATGTATATAACACATATTCTTAGTCCATTCTGGACTTTTCATATAACTGGAATCATATAATATGTGGTCTTTTGTGGTTTGCATAGTTCACTTAGCATAATTTTAAACAATTTTATTTTTTAGAGCAGTTTTAGATTCACAGCAAAATTGAAAGGAAGGTACAGAGATTTCCCATAAACCCTCTATACCTGCACATGCATAGCCTCCCCCATTATGAACATCCCCCATCACAGTGGAACATTTGTTACAATTGATGAACCTACACTGAGACATCATCACCCAAGGTCTGTAGTTTACATCAGGGCTCTTTCTTTGTGTTATATATTCTATAGGTTTGGATAAATGTATATTTGATGATATATATCCATCATATAGTATCATACAGAGTACCTTCGCTGCTCTAAAAATCCTCTTTACTTTACCTATTTATTCATCCCTCTCCCCATTCCAACTCTTAACAACCACTGATATTTTTACTATCTCCATAGTTTTGCTTTTTCTAGAATGTCATAGTTGGAATCATATAGTATGCAGCATTTTCAGATTGGTTTCTTTCACTTAGTAATACGTTATTTACAGTTCCTCCATTTCTTTTCAAGGCTTGATATCTCATTCCCTTTAGGAACTGAATAATATTCCATTTTCTGAATGTACTAGGTTTATTTATCCATTCACTCCCTGGAGGACATTTTTGTTGCTTCCAAGTTCTGGCAATTATAAATAAAGCTACTATAAACATCCATGTGAATGTTTTTGTGTGAACGTAAGTTTTCAAATATCAAGAAGTGTGATTGCTGGGCTGGATGGTATGGTTAAGAGTACATATACTTTTATAAGAAACTGAAAAACTATTTTTCAAAGTGTCTGTACCATTTTTCATTCTCATCAACGATGAATGAGTTCCTGTTGCTCCACATTCTCACTAGCATTTGGGGTGTCAGTGTTTCAAAATTTAGTCTTTCTAATAAGTGTAGCATAATGTTTTCAAGGTTCATTCATATTATATGTATGTGTTATTTTATTTCTTTTTATTTCTAAATAATATTCCATTGTAAGGATATGCAATGATTTGTTTAGTAATTCATCAATTGATGGACATTTGGGTTTCTTCCACTTTGGGCATTGTGAATAATGCTTCAGTAAACATTCATGTACAAGTTTTTATGTGGACATATGTTTTGATTTCTCTTGGGTATATACCTAGGAGTGGAATTGCTGCATCATAAGGTAACTCTATGTTTAATTGTGTGAAAGTGCCAAACTGTTTCCAAAGTAGCTGTATCATGTTACATTTAATCTAGTCAAAGAGATGGACAGTAAAGTAAATAAATGATCAATCTAATGGAGAAAGACGATAAAGAAGCATAGAGGGAAAGACCATGTTTTGGGGTTTAAATTTTAAAGTGAGAAGGCCACTTTATTTATGAGCCAAATTATACATATACCATCTCATTTAAACAAACAAAAAAAAAGGTTAGGATTTTTATCACCATGAGAATACCTAGATTCACGGAGGTGAGGTAACACCCTCAAAGTTACATGGCAGGTAAGTGGTGAAGCTGGAATTTCAATCCAGGTTTCTCTGACTTCAAAGTTCATGCTCTTTTCACTATACCACATTTTCATAAGTGTTCATTTTGCTAGAGTAAAAAGTTCATCATCGTGCTTTAAAATGTAAGTATAATACATTTGGGACAAAACTGACAGTTAATGAATGAAACTCATTTGCCTCAATAAATAGTCCCAACAGGACATATAAATATACTCAAAAAGACTTTGCATGATTATTATGCATAAATATGTCATAAATACTAGCAGCAGAGAATAATGATTCTTTCTTACTTTCTCTGGGAGCCTCTTCTGGGGCAGAACATTGCATATTACAATTGGGGAATTCCTACATTGTTAGGTTTCTAATTTAAAAAAAAAAGAACTCCTTCATTTTAATGACACGTCAACATCTAGCCAGGTTTAATACTTTGGAATCCTGCCCTACTTTTTCTATTCCCTGAACTCTCCTGTGGAGAGAGAGCTAGAACAAATCTGATGAAGAAAAATTCATTTCTAGGGTTTTGTATAGAATTTTTTCTCCTTTAAAATTGGCTAAGTGTATTCTTAACACTTATACATATCACTGATACCTCGCTCCAAAGGTATCCCTCTTAGCACTGTGAATTAATTCATTCATGAAAATGAAAGCACTAGTTCAGTATAATAAGTGGAATCATAAGAGCTCCCTGATTTTAAACTATATTGAAAAACTATAGTAATCAAAACAGTATGGTGTTGACTTAAAAACAGACACATAAATCAGTGGAACAGAATAGACAGCCCAGAAATAAATCCACACATATATAGTAAATTTATTTGTGACAAGGGAGCCTAGACTATACAGTGTGGAAAGGACAATCTCTTCAATAAATGGTATTGAAAAAATTGGACAGCCACATGTAAAAGAATGAAACTGAACCACTATCTTATACCCTACACAAAAATTAACTCACATGAATCAGACTTGAATGTTAAGACCTGAAACCATAAAACTTCTAGATGAAAACATAGGCAGTAAGCTTCTTGACACAGGTCTTGGTAATGAGTTTTAAAATCTGACCCCAAAAGCAAAAGCAAAAATAAACAAGTGGGACTACATCATGCTAAAAATCTTCTGCACAGCAAAGGAAACCATCAACAAAGTGAAAAGGCAACCTACTAAATAGAATAAAATAATTGCAAATAATATATCTGAAAAGAGGCTAATATATCCAAAATATATAAAGAACTCATACAACTCTAGCAAAAGAAAATCCAATGTAAAAATCATCAGAGGTCAAAGTAGATATTTTTCTAAAGAAGACATGCAGATGGCAAACAGGTACATGAAAAGATGCTCGACATCACTAATCACCAGAGAAATGCAAATCAAAAACCACAATGAGATATCACTTCATACTTGTTAGAATGGCTATTATCAAAAAGACAAGAAATAAAAAGTGTTGGCAAGAATGCAGAAAAAAAGGAACGTTTGTGCACTATTGGTGAGATTGTAAAATAGTACGTTCTTGCTGGGAAACAGTACAGAGGTTCCTCAGAAAATTAAAAATAGAATTACAATATGATCCAGCAGTTTCATTTCTGAGTGTTTATCTTAAGAAGTCAAAAACACTAATTTGAAATGATATATGTACACCTACGTTTATTGCTGCATTATTTATGGTAGCCAAGATATGGAAGCAAACTAAATGTTGTTCGACAGATGAATGGGTAAAGAACTTGTGGTATACACATACAATAAAATATTCATCCATTAAAAGAATGAAATCTTGATATTTGTGACAATATATATGAACCTCAAGGGCATTTTGCCAAGTGAAATAAGTCAAACAGAGAAAGATAAATGCCATATGATCTCTCCTATATATGGAATCTTAAAAAAAAAAAAAAAGCAAAAAAAAAATGGCTTATAGATACAGAGAACAGATCAGTGATTGCAAGAGGCAGAGAGTTGGGGGTATGGGAGAAATGGGTGAATTGATTTTTTAAATAAATCGAGTAAAAATTAAATGAAACAAAATAGCTCAGAATTGCACAGGATCATGAAGTATTCCTAAATAAGGCAAGAACTCTTTGTTTAATAAAATATTGATTTTTCCCAATAGCTTTCCTCTGCTACCTCACATCTTTCCTTCATAACCCTACATGGTCCTCCAAAAAAATGAATGGATGAATGAATGAATGAATGAATGAAGTATAAGAGAATAGTCCTTTGGTGCTACCATCACTGATTACCTCTGATTGACATGCAGTTCGCAGTTTTATTAGTTAGTTGTCTTTATTTTCTCAGCACCCTTCATAATTGTTTTAATGGTGGAAGCAAGTAGGCCTACAATTTAACATCATATGACTGCCCCCTAACTCTAACCTTCATAACATATTTCAATATCCAATGAATACTTTGCCCATTAAAATAAATTCTGAAAACGTGAAAATGAGCAAGCGGTCTTGTTTGAATGAGCAGATTTGTTGGTGTCACTCAAACTGAGAACTGTATGGAATGACCACTGGCCCTTATTTGATGGAGAGCAATTCATATCCCTGTCTGCAAAATGTTAGGAGGGTATAGCCCCATCAAATGTACTTTTTTATAAAATTCATAATGTACTATTATGTAAGTATGGTATATGCATCATAAAACATGCACAAAATATCAAAAAAAGAATCATTTAAAATGAAACAAACATTGTAAATGACTTCAAAATGTATATTATCATATTTATAAAATGTATATTATCATATTTATATCATTATTAATCTCATTTTAAATATGAGCAATGTAATTGAATAGGCTTCATTTTTTTAAATCTTAGTTCAATGTATTGTAATGCAGCAGTACTAAGTTCAGCTTATTTGAGACTTAATATTAATAGCTGTCATAGCAGAAAAATATTTTTTTAAGTACTTAGACCTAGACAGAAGAAATGCTCTTGAAATCATGGAACTCATTTTTTAAATTTTATGCAGTAATTATGCTAATGTTTTATTGCTATTGAAAGGGAGCTATTAAAAAAGGAGCTGGTTGTTCTTGCAAACTAATTGAAAGATACTGCATTTTAGCATTCTATTTCCAATTTTTAAAGTATATACATATGTAGGTTTTCTTGGTAAATTTTAAGTTATTTTCAGAAACAAAAATTATTTCTAAACTTTTTTCCCAAGATACTCTTTCTGTAGCATGATTGAGCTATTGCTTTCTCACTGTGTCAAATTACTACCTTCACCTTGAAGCAATAGACTCCATGTATGTCTTTTTAAAAATATTACTACTGCTAGCTAATTGGTCTTCACCAAAGAGGTCAGAAGATTTGTTGACTTTGCTTTTTGATCTTATCTTTAAGTGTGATAACTCTTTCAAGAAACTTGCTTTTGCCATAAAGTGGAAACTTTATGTGGCACTAAAGATTTTTGTAGTCACTTCCCATCATTTCAACATAATCCACTTGTTGGATGCATGTAAAATGCTCTAGGTCACAACAAATGGAAAACAAATGAATAAATAAAAACATCGCAGCCAGTGTTCCCCTTTGCCTTCTTTCCTGTATGAGTCAGGATTTTCCAGAGAAAAAGAACCAATAGGGTGTGTGTATGTGTGTGTGTATACATAGGTGTGTATGTATATATGTATATACATGTGTATAAATATATACGTGTGTGTGTGTGTGTGTGTGTGTGTGTGTGTGTGTGTGTGTGTGTGTAAAGAGAGAGAAATTTAAAAACTGGCTTATGTGATTGAGGGGGCTGGCAAGTCTGACTTTTGTAAGGTAAGAGGCCAACAGGCTGGAGACCCAGGGAAGAGTTGATATGGTAGTTTAGAGGCAGAATTCCTTCTTCCTCAGGGGACTTCAGTTTTTCTCTCATAAGTCCTTCAACTGATTGAATGAGGCCCACCCACATTAAGAAGAATAATCTTTTTTAGTCAGATTCTACTGATTGAAATGTTAATCACGTCTAGAAAATACTTCACAGCAACATATAAACTGGTATTTGACCAAACATCTGGGCAACATAGCCTAGCCATGCTGACACATAAAATTAACCATCTCATACCCTAATCCCAGTGGATCATTCTGAGCACAACTAGGGTATATCCACTGCAGTTTAGAAATTTTTCTGAATTGGCTGAGCAAGCCATAATGGTTCAGTAGTCTATGGGGTAACTCTAAACAAGGTATACTTGTATAACTTCGATGAAAAAGTCCAGCAAATGGGGATATGATTATTTTTTGAGAACTGCTCAGGCTCTGAGGCTGTAGTATTGAGATCTCATGGAACTTACTTTGCAGCAGGCAAGGTGTTTTTGTTTTTTTTTTAATCTACATACACAAAACAAAATCATTTGTGTGCCACAGGAGAAGAAACAAATCAGGAAAGACGGTGGTATTTGAGCCAGGCCTTGAAGAACAGATAAATTTTAACAAATGAAAATGGGGAAAGGATTGTTTGAAGTACAAATTGAACACTTAATAATGCTGTTGAATTACTTTCTAGGAAACAATAGAAACAAAAATTATTTATTTTCGCAATTAATTATTAGGAATAATTATTAATGATCATTTCTCCTTATTTGTGAGCCACCTGGATGCTTGTCCTCTTGATTTCTTTATAATGCACAAGTATTTTATTTTTTATAGAAATTCTCATGTCAAATGCCTTGTTAGAGGCTCTGGATTTAGAGTTAGCTAATGTAAGAAGAGGATTTGAGATGAGTAAGCCCTGGAAAACAATAAGGAAAAATATTCAAGCATATTTCTGATGTTGAATTAAAAGTACAAAATTATTCCACATTCTGGAAATTGAAATGGTAGTGGCATGAATTTGAGTACTTTTTCTGTATCCAGAATTTTCCAAATGAGCCGGTATCTCAATATAAGTTAACAGATGTTTTAAAGATCTTTTCCTCCCTCTCTTTTAAAGATAAACCATATCCACCTACCCATATCCACAACCTTCTTCAACAGATAAATTCTCTGACCTAATTGCTTCCCTAAAAGAGTTCTATTGCTACCCTGAGCAACATTATTTCTCTATCAGTATCTCAAAATAGCAAGATACTGAATAATTCTTGACTTCTTAAAGTTTTGGAATGGGAATTCTCGAAGAAACAAAAAAATCCAACACAGATAAATTCAGACCCATAGCCAGAGGTCAGAAGGAAGTACAAGTAAATAGAGAGGGCTTCAGTATTACACGCAGTTATATATAAGCAATTAGAACATCGTCAGCACACAGCTTAGCATCTGGTTTTAGTTCTGTAGTAGCTTGCTTTCTGTTAAAAATAGATGCGATCATTGCCAATAACTTTCCCTGAGAGGTTAATTTGACATGATTCACATAGAAGGAGGAAATACCAAGCCATCTCAACACGACGTATTTTCATTGTATAAGTCAGTTCAAACACGGGGTCTAATATTTAAGAACTTTGGTTAATAAACAAACAACATAAAAAATCTAGAACTTCTCACATTTTCATAGGACGTTAGCAACTCTTGCCTCACCCTGACTTTAAAATCATTTGTGAAAGTGACAGACATTTGCGGGTTCTCATTACATCACTGAAACCAAATGTTCTCAGTCAAGGTCAGATCACCCCATCAAGGAAGTTGCGATCGTCAAATTGCCACATGGCAAAATATTAGACCTAAAAGGGGCAGAACTGGGATGACAGTGTCCAGCTCTCAGTCTTGGGCTGCTGGATGTTTTTTGTCTCCATTACACTAGTTTATCACCCTCCCCTACCCAACCTTCTGCGACTAAACATCCTGGAAGAAAAGCTGCTTTGAAACATTGGACCCTTTTGCTAGCACCTTCCTTTGTAGGTACTGTTTTTTTATTCTTTCTACTTTGTCCTCAGATTTTCTTCCTTTGTGGAAGTTTCTAGAAGGCTTATTATTTACCTCTTTTGCAAACTAGTAAACCAGTCACCATTATTACATTGCACTATGTCTTACAATAGCAGAGCAGCTTAGAGAACAAGACATTTTTTTTCCCTAAGTCTTGCTTATTTTACAGATAGAATGATTCTACTCTTTTCCTTGGAAATATTCATTTCCCAGACAGTGAGAGGAAAGGGCTGGTTTTTTGCCTGTCCTGAAGTTGGCTTCTATTGTAGGTGACGGGGAGAGCAGGAGGAGCTGATGGATTCCACCCTTACCTACATAAGCATCGATATCCTGTGCTAGACCCTAGACCCTGCTCCTCATGCCTCTGGAGGATTGAGTGACAGTATGTTAAAGCTGGCAGGGCACTGAGGAAATTTTGTGTGCAATTTTTTGGTTTTACTGAGGATGAAACCGGAGTTCTGATATGCACCAGGAGAGAAAATTAAGTGTCTTGACCCTACACAGATGGCATGAGGCTCTCTCTTCCCATCACCTGGGACAGCTCCTCACCTATGTGTTCTCCATTTTTGTTCCAATTTAAGATTTCAAACATTCATGGGATCAACATTCTAAACTTTCAGATTCCTAAAGACATGAAGTGTTGCTGTTATTGTTTTTTGTTTTTGGATACAAAAAAGTTGAAAAGCTGAATGATGGGAAAAGTAACATAATTATATGTTTTCTGTTGTGTCAAGATGTTAAAAAAAAACAAGATGCAAAAAATGTGTAGAAATCATGCCTAATTTGTGTATGTGTCGCTTAAAAAAGGGTCTGAACTAAATTGTTAAAAATGGTTACCCCTTTTTTATGGGGCATGATTAGATAGTGGAGTGGAGGGGGAGTTTCATATTTTTATGACAAATACCATTCTACTGTATTATTTTTATTGTGGAAATGTAATCATGTGTTTCATAACATGTTAAAGTTACATAAATTCAACAAAATCTAGTATCTAGAATATGTAGAGAACTCTAAGAACTCAACAGTGAAAACAATAACCAATCCAATTAGAAAATGGGCAAAAGATTTGACAGCATTTCCACAGGGGAGGATATCTAGATGACAAATAGCACATGAAAAGATGTTCAGTGTCATCAGACTTAAGAAAAACAAAAATCAAAACCATAATTAAATGTCATTACACACATATCTGAATGGCTAAAATAAAGGATAGTGAAAACACCAAATTCTGACAAGGATGCAGAAAAACTGGACCTTATTGCTGGTGGGAATATAAAGTAGTATAGCCATACTAAAAAATAGTTTGGCAATTTCTTATAAAACTAACCTTATGATGCAACAATTATATTCATGGGTGTTTAGTCCAAAGAAATAAAACTTGTGTTCACACATACACAAAAAGGCTCATAGCAGCTTTATTCATAATAGCTAAAAACTAGAAAGAACCCAGGGATCCTTCGATAGGTGAATAGTTATAACAAACTGTGATGTGCTCATTCTGTGGAATACTACTGATACATGAAACAACTTGACTTTCCAGGGAATTATGCTGAGTGCAAAAAGCCAATACCAAAAGGTTACATACTGTATGATTTCATTTATAGAACATTTTTGAAATAACAAACTTTTAGAAATGGAGAACAGATTAGTGGTTGCCTGGGATTGGGGACGGGGCAAGGTGAGTGTGGTGATAAAAGGGCAACACAGGGATCCTTGTGGTGATGAAGCTGTTTTGTATCTTGACTGTGGTTATGGACACATGAATTTACATGTGGTAAAACTGTATACAACTAAATATACAGTACAAGTGAAACTGGGGAAATTTGAATAAGAGCAGCAGATTGTATCAATGTCGTATTCTGGTTATGGTACTATACTATAGTTTTGGAACATGTTATTATAGAGGAAAATTGGGTAAAGCATACATGAAATCTATATTATTTCTTTCAATGCATTTGAACCTACAATTATTCTAGAAAGCATATAGGTCTGCTTGGTATTCTCCAGGCTGTGTGCTTGGCTGAGTTTCTTTACACACGCCTAAAGTTCTCTGATGGCTGCTTCTGAGGCTCCTGAGAGGCTGAGCAACCTCTGAGCAGAATGCTTGATGAATGGGGAGGGTGCAGAGGCAAAGTCTTCAGGTGCAGAGGCAAAGTCTTCAGGGTGACAAAGCCTTCATAGGCCCCAACCAAGAGTCCGTGGTCATGCCACTGAAGACTCTGGAACCTCTCTAAGGTTCTGAGTATGTGAGGGACATAAATGGGGTATGACGATTAATCCCAGTGCTTCCAGAGTAGAAAAGATGCTGGGGATTTGGTGTCCCTTACAGTATACCTCTTGATAGGGTCCTCATATTTCCAAACACCCCAGAGAAGATGTGAAGGAAAGCTCATTTAACAACTCCTCTCGACAACTCGCATCCAGCAACCATTAGTGTCCCGAAGGAAAGCAAAGCTATGAAAACCTCTGCCTGATTATAAGTATCACAAGAATTTTTTAAGTAACCCAAGCAAATTCCTCAGACTCTGCTAAAGGCCAAGCAGAGGAATAACAGTTTTCTGGCCATTCATGCTTTCTCTCTGCTGTTATTTATGAATTCCAGACATTTTTTTGATTGTTCTAGAATTAGCAAAGTTAGTTTCTCTCATAGTCCAACTGTGTCCCTTTATCCGCAGTTATCACCATTTGGATTCTGTTCCTAGGATGCCAATAGGAATCTATTAAACAGTTTCCAAAAAGCAACATGCTGCCTGTATTCATTGTGTTTACAGAATCCATATGCAATTATTAAAATAAATGCTGTTCATCTATATGACGAAATTGTTTTATTTTGTCTTCTCATAAATTTAACCTCTGTGCCTTATTTGGAGAAGGGAAGAAAATAAATTATTTTCTCTCATCCATTTTTTTTTATTGTAATTACAATCACTCCTGCAAAGTGACCTCTCTAGGAAATCATTGTTAAAGGAAACAAAAAATTGTAAAGGCAAAGCAACTAGCACTCAGCCGCTTGCTACTGTCAGGGCTGGACTGAGTGCATGCTGTGAGATTTCAGGAGTGCTGCTGCTGGCTCTGACCTTCACTGACTCAATTCTTAACTTTTTTATCATTCCTCCTCTCTCTAGTTTTGACTACAACTGATGACACAGATGGTTTTTCTCATAAGACAGCTCCAAGCCTGTATGAAATTCAACTGAGGCTGTAGCAGATTCCTGCTTTTTTTCTCTTTGGATCAAAGGTGCTCAGATCTAAGAATAAAAATTAAAAGGAAATCTGAAATTCCAACCAGATATCTAAAATTCTGAAATCATTACCTTACTGCGTTTTGTTTTTGCAGTTGTTAAACTTTTTTTGGTTCATGGCTTTCTTTGAAAGTATGAATTACTGGCCCATGCTCTAAGAAAATGCTCATATTTACAAACATACAATATTTGCTTTACAATTTTAGGAAGTCCACAGACCACCTAAGCCACAGAAGCCAATTCAGAGACAGTACTGGTGGATTTAGAATAAAAACATTAGGTAATCAAGAGAAGGAACTATTTACATAAATATGTAAAGCAATGACAATTGTCTTGTTTCCTAAATTTCAAGACATGACAAGAGAAGATATTTTTGGAAAACTCTACACTCAAGCTGGAACAAAAGGAGTATTCTTAGTGGACCAGAGACTAAAAAATTCCTGAAAGATGAAAGGCAGAAAGAGCCACAGCCCAAAATCTATGCAAAAGAGGACTGCTGCAAAAGGTGCAGTGGCTCTCAAGGTGATCCAAGCCCAGAGGTGGCAGATGGTGGAGCTGGAAGACCCTGACACGGCCAACATGGTAAGTACCCAAGAATAGTGGGAGGATGAACCAAGCCGATCATCTCCTTTCTTCCATTCTAACCCACATCGTAGTCACATAACCACAACTAGCTGCAGGGTTCTTTATTCTAGGAACTGTGCACATTCTCTGTCACTGCAACTTTACCTGGTTTATGATGATTTATATATTTTGTGTTGTTCTCTAGAATGTCACACAATTTTTTCCTGCTGTTCAAAGATACATGGCCATTGTAAAAAATTTGGAAAGTATGTAATGCTAAGAGGCAGTAAAAGTATTACCCACAATCCTATCACCCGAGAGGAACATTTGTTTATATTTTGGTATGTTTTCTCCAAGAATTTTCTCTCTACATTCTTTTTTTTTTTTTTTTAACCAAGCTCAGGTTAAATTGTAAATGCAATTTTGTACTTTATTTTTTTCATTCATTAGTAATTGTATCATCTAACTGGATAGGCTTTTCACCTGAAAGAAGTATTCCTAATGACTAAGAGAAGAAGACAGCATTTCTGTCCTCAGAGTCTAGAGGAGGGAAATGGAGGTTAAAGAACTGTAGTTCTGGATACTTATGATGGTGGCCATCTGTTATCTTTGCAATCCAGATAAATTAGTAAGGACTGTGTCCTGAGACTATGGCTGTGAGCATAAGTAATTAAAAGAAAGAACAAGGCTATGCCCAGACCCCTGACAGGTGACTACTGAAGTTCCTAGAGGCAAAGGCACATAGGCTAAGGTGGGAGTACAAGTCTGTTCAAAGGGCAGTGATAAAATACCTACAAAAGCATATTTGAAAGTCTTATGGATCCATATTTTCATTTTTTAATTTCATCCAATCCTATTTAATGAAAGAGCCTATTGTCTACCTAAATCAACCTCCCCCCGGGAAACAAATTTGAGGATTACAAAGAATTAGGAGTGGGACAAAATTATAATTAACATAGTCTTATGCAGTAATTGAAAAATTTTATTTGAAATTATCATCAGAGGCAAAATCTACCAGGAATTCTACAAATATATTGTTAATATAACACTATACATTAATGAAATTCTTGGCCCCTTCAAGCCAATATTGTTGATTCACAGTTAAATGTGTCTCATCTAAAAATTATAGCAATCCCAATTCTGTGCGTGTACAAAGCTTTGCAATTAAAAAAAAAACAGACCTGTTAAATATACAGCTTTATTTTAAATTACCAAATAGTGTTCAAATAGATATATAATCCTAGCCAATTCCCACTTCCACACCTGGCCCCCACCCACATCTCTGATTCTTGTCCATCCTTGCTTCTTTTCAGACTCCACTTCTGTTCCTCAGCTGTATCCCAGCCTTGAGCCCCAAGTTAATAACTTGATAACTTCTAAAAGGTGAAAGAAGAATCTTGTATTTTTAGCCTCATGAGCTAGGACTGAATGGAAAATATCACACACTTGTGACTACAGCTGCTTGCTATTCCCAGTTCTCCATTACTTAATATAAGATCAAATTTATAGAAATATGCCATGTCAGATATAGACTCTGGCCTAATAATTCAGATGTTACAATAATAGAAACCTAGATATTAGAAATATGAAAATATCTACCTTGAAATACTAAATATATGGCACTGGCAAGAGAGCTAAGGCAAATGTAGTAACTGATACCTCAGCCACATAGTAAGTATTACAGGAACTAGGGTAGTTTTATGTGCTTTAGCCTCAACAGCTTGTAGAACTACTTATATATGGGCATTAATTCAGTAGATAGATACAGGATTGTCCCAAATAAATAAATACTTTATGACCCAAAGCAAATATTTCACAGTGCTGACAGTGTTTATTGTTGTACATTAATATGTCAGTTCAGGTCCTCTGGGAAGCAGAGACCAGAATGAAATTATAAGTTCAAGAGATTTATGGGGCAAAATGCCTGTGAGGGATATAAGCAGGAAAAAGTTCGAGTATGCAGGAAAAGACTCCAGGCTGCAATGTAGGCCCGACGCCTGTGAAAACGGAGAGGGAAGGAAGGTTGTGTAGAAGAGTCTCAAACTGCAGTGCAGCGCAAAGAAAGTCAATCCTAAAGCAGTCATTATCCATTAGATGATCCTACATCAGGCAGAACTGGACCATCTCTAATACCCCCACTATGCTCTGTCACCAGCTGGGTAGAGCCTGGGGAGAGCACAGCCCCAGTTTAGACAATTAACTACACTTGTTGCTGCAGATTCTCTTGAAGGGAGGTCTGAGCATGTGCATCCTCATGACTGTCCCAGTTCACTCCTTGTGCCACACAGATCCTTTGCCTCATGTATTTGAGGAACTGTGGGCTACTCGTTCTGGGGGAAAATCTTGATGAGTTACCTGGGGCTGTGACCCAAACCCTCATTCCTGTGGGTTCTGAACCATTTCTTGGTAACTGTATTCATTTTAGGCTGGGTTGTTGCACATGTCCATGCAATGTTTCAGCTGGGCAAGGGACACCAAGAAGAATCCAAGTGGATTACATGGGCTGCACATTAATTCTGCCCTGCTCTCATGTGTGAGTGTGAGATAAGCCTCATGCTCCTACCTCATGCTCCTGCTGGTCAGGGTCAATTATCTCTGCCATGATGCTGACTCTTCTTCTCACCTGCTGGTCCATGGGTGCATGGAATCCAGAGTGCCCTGGCAGTAGTCATAGCATGTAGTTCAGTGGGACCTTTGTGTCCGCTGGCAAGAGTGTGACACTTTGGTTACCAGGACCTGTAACCTCTGCGAGCCCAGAATAACTCAGGAAGCACAAAGTCCCTCAGTGCATCACTAAGAATGATAGCAAGTGAGGCCTCTCCTGCTTCCATGTCTCATGTCTCAGACATTTGTATATTTCCTATAGGGAACACATCACCATATGAATTTCTCTGATTTTGTATCTATACTGCATCTCAAAGTAAGGCACCCCATTTTTATACAGAATTGTCTCCAAGATGGCACCCCAGTTGCACTTTGGAAGGCCACTGCTTTTAAAGAATACTGTATGTAATATAATGAGTGACCCTCATGGTCATGGGCCTATGCCCACATCTCCTTTGCTGTGAAATGGGTCCACTGGTTGGATGCTGTGTTGTGTGGGATTTTATGGCTGTGAATCAAGCCATCTGTAAGTCCCTAGATAGTGGTGTTGGCTCTGTGGGCAAGAAAAACCAACCCATACCCCACATAGTTATCTTTCTCCATAAAGAGGAACCAGTGGGAGGGGCCCAGCATACTTTACTTGCCATAAAATGATAGATTTGTCTCCTCAAAGAATAGTGCCATTTGTGGGACTCAGCTTGGTGTCTGTTGCTGGCAGGTTGGACCCTCAGAGATGGCAGTAGCTAAATCACCCTTGGTAATGGGCACATATGCGTCTGCGTTCATACATGGCCTCTGTTTCTGCCATTGTGGCCATTCCATTCACGTGCACAATGTTCCAGTTCTAGGATTGTCAATGATGAAGGATGGCAAATGTCAACTGGCAAAGTCCTTGTGTCAAGTTGTTGAGTGTGTCTTCCATGGGTGGTTTCTGATGGACATTAATATGTGATTCAAAAATCTTCCTACTTTGTGCCCACTCCATTCAAATGCTATTACACAAGACCTCTTTTTATCCAGTTTCATTTTTTTCTTTCTAGACCCCTGTCCAGTTGACTGAGCCATTGGCACCTGCCCAGGAACTTATACATTTTCTCACTGTAGGCTACTTTTTCTTCCACACAAAGTCAATGACCAGATGTGCTGCACATTGATGTGCTGCACAATGACCAGCTCTGCACATTGAGATTTTTGTCTCCACTGTCTTTTAAGGCCAACCCTGAATGTGACTGTAATGCAGCTCCTGTTCACTTTCAGCTTGCATTCACATACCAAGCCAACTCATCCAAAAACCTGGCTTGTTCCTCCTTCTTCACCTGGTTGTATGAGATTCCTGTATAGGTGGCCATGTATGTGAGCTGAAGAAGTGTCGCTGGTGTGTTACCACGGTGGCAATATGGGAGTCTGTGCTACTTGCTTTTGCAGCTTACTCATGCCTTCTGGTCCTACTTGGCTTCAATCCCAGACATTCTATTTCCATCTTACCGTGGACTGCTGCTAGGCCTGTTTCACTTTATGACTTGGTGAGTCTAACAAAACCTACCTCATAATGGGCAATTCCATATGCATGGTAACTTGGTGCTCTATAGTCAAGCATTCAGTCCTTACAGGGCCAGTAATATGCAAAGAGCTATTTCTCAAAAGGCATGTAATTCTCCACTGCAAGTGGCATGGCCTTCGTCCAGAACCCCAAGGGCTTTTATCATTGATTCTCTCACTGGGGCTTGCCACACTACAACTGTTTCCATCCTGGTATCATCAGAGCTTCTTGCACTGCAGCCTAGTTTTGTTGCAGAGCACATTCCTGCTCTGGGTACCACTCAAAGTTGTTAGCCTTCTGTATCACTTGGTATAGAGGCAAAAGAAGTATTCCTAGATGTGTAATATGTTGCCTTCAGAATACAAAATGGCTCACCAAGCCTTATACTTCCATCTTTGAAGTAGAGAAAGCAAGATTCAGAAATTTGTCTTTTACTTTGGAGAAGACATCTTGGCAAAGCCCTGACTACTGAACGTCTGAAAAATGTACTCAAATGGTGGGTTTCTGAATCTCCTAGGGCTCATCACCCACTCTATGAAGCGTAGTTAGTTGTCTTACCAAGGCCTCTATGCATATTAATCACCTCCTGTTCAACCTGTCCATTCAACATGATGTCATCGAGGTAATGGATCATCGGTACAATGTTCTGTGGGATTTCCTGAAAGTCCAAATCACTTAATATTATGAAAAAAGGCAGAGAAGTTAACAGACCCCTTGGGCAAAACTGTAAATGAGTATTCTTGTCAGTTAAGGGAGTCTTGCGTTAGGCAGAATCGCCTTGGTTCCAGCACCTCCCCCACCCCCGCCAGGCTCAGCCATTGGCTGGGAAGGGGGTGGGGGCGTGGCCTCTGGTGGATGCTACCGAGAATCCTGAAGGGGTGGCCACTGGAGGCTGTCAGTTCTCTCCACTTCTTGCACCAGCTGGAGAGGCACAGCTCCTTGGTCACCACGATATGTTTATTAGGGGTGATGTTTAGTCTCTTCTATGCTTCCTGTATTTTCCAAATTTTCTAAAGTAGACACGTATTGTCTCTAAAATCAGGAAAAAATATATACACACTCATATTTCAAAAGTGTTTTTTAGAACCATGCCATTTCACAGTGAGATGTCTATTATAACAGATTTTTGAAAAAGCCTCTGGCCTATAAATCTCATAAAATTATTTAATATCATTTTAATCTGGTTTACACTTTGTAATGCAATGACTGAGAGGTTTTTAGTGTCTTGCCTTTTTTCCTGACTGCTGAAATAATATATATTAATTTTAGAAAGTGTGTAAAATTACATAAATTAGTAAAGAAATGATTAGAAATAATATCCCAAAGCTTAACATCCTTGGACAAATCTTCTTAGTGATCTGGTGTATTTCTTATTAGGTTTTTCTCTTACTTTTTTTTGTCTCTAAAAAGCTGACATTGATGGAGGAGGTAGATGGGTGAAAAAAATTAAATCATTTCATCAATTAAAAAATAAATTGATTAATAAATAAATGTGAAATAAATAAATTCCTAGCAATAAATAAATAATAAAAATAAAAAATAAAAAAGTTGACATCAAAGTATGACTTTTTTTCATAACTTTTTTGTCTTCATCCTATTTCATCTAACAGGGTAATTTTACCCTTAAAAGAATTGTCACTTTCATACTGAAATTCTTTTACCCTAAATGAATTCTTACCTCAAGAAAGAAATGAATGTGGGTCTGGGAGTTATAGGGGTGGAATTTCCTCTGCCTCAGAGGTGCAGAGAGGTGTGGTGGTCAAAGGGTCACTGTCCTGCTTGAGGTAGCACATGTCAGGACCTAAGTCAGTGCAATCGTCAGGACATAAGCCAGTGCAACTGTTGAGATGGCAGGCTTGTGTTCAGCAAAGACTAGAAGCAAGTGGAATAGTAAAATGCTGAATTGCTAGAGAAGAAAGCAGAGTCAAGGCCCATCAAGAGTGAAATCCTTCATATATGTGCCATGGTCATGCTCACTGTGGTGGATGGAGTGCATGATCTTACACATATATATACACACACACACACACACACACACACACACACACACATATAAATAATTTATATTTATATATATACACATATGTGTGTGTGTGTGTGTGTGTGTGTGTGTGTGTGTGTGTAATTAACGATGTGTTTTAAAGGACTAGTTTCCATGTCTAGAAGTAACTGCATGGAGGGTCATGCCCTAAGGCCTAAGTTATCAAGTTGTTGGGTTACCAAGTTTAATTTCATTCCCCAAATTCATCATGTGTCAGGGGCAAGGCAGCAGAGAGTAAGGCCAATCCAATTTTCTAGTTGCTGTCAGTATAGGATTGGATGAATAAGCCCTGGGTTTCTCATGAGAGGCTAGCCTATTGAGAAAACTGAAAAGCTAGTCTCATGATGCCAAGGTTGGAAGAATTAAGAGCTGTGTCCTGATTTTTTAAATCCCAAACCAGAGAAGTTGGTCATGTGAGCCAAAATAAAAGTATCTTTACTGTGTCTTTCAAAAAGTCTTCAAGTATGGGAATTACAGATTAAACAAGTTTGGCCATGTGCTAATAATTGTCAAATCAAGTGATAGAAATATTGCAATTTTTCTCTACTTTTGTATATTTGACAATTTCCATAATAATAAAAATTTTCTAAAAGACTATTCCTAACAACTTTAATGATTTCTTAACACCAACTCACAAAAGCTTTCTTGCACTCTTTTTTTGTCTGTCTTGTTTACCAATTCATCTCCAGTGTCTAAAACAACCTGCCCCATTAAGTTCTCCTTTAATTAATTGGTATACATAAAATTCTTTAAGTACAGAGACTTCTTTAAATAGATTCCAACTCCTCAGTACATAAATAAATTTTATGATCTGTTTTCTTAACCTAGTTGGAAAGTGGAATGTTTCTGTTGAAGTTACAGTTATCTCTTCTTCATAGGAAACCCTAGTGTAACAGTGCTAGAGTGACAAAGCAACCAGAAAATGGAGTACTGAGGGAGCAAGGTTGGAGGCAAGATAATAGAGAATGATCTGTATAGGAGAAATAACTTCAGAAACCCTGGTCTCTTGTCTTTCTTCATACTCATCTCTTAGCTTTATTTTGTTTGGAGAGTGTTACCAAAATATGTTGTGTACATACACCACCCTTAAATTACACATAACATCTCATGTCTTTCAAAAACATGTTGTTCCCCAGTTAGAATTCTCTGGAATACTGGTTTCCATGAGTCAAGGCTCAAACGTAATATTAGAGTACTCTGGAATTCTTCATTATAGTTTCTAGGGGAAGAAAGCAGCATTTAAACATTCTTTGTGATGTTTCTTTCCTAAAGAAGCATTCTCCTGGTATAAATGATAGTTCTCATAGTTCTCATTTGCTGAGTGTTTACTAATGTGAAAAGCACTTTGCAAAAAGCAACTTATTTAATGTTCACAGCAACATTATAAGAAAAATATTGACCCCCATTTAAAGATGAGGAAACTGAGATTCAACAATGTTATTCACTTACCCAAGGCCACGCAACTGGAAAGTGGTGCAGCTAAGTGTGACTCTCTTAACCTCTTATGGTGGGATATTCCCTCCACAGGAACCTAATATAGACACTTAAAGCCAAAAACAACTTTCCCTTAAAGTATTTACAAGGTCAAATAGAAACTATGAGATTTCTAAGTGTACTGTCAGAAATAATTAATTTTATATTCTATATTTTACTCTGGAGGTTTTAATACAATGGAGCAAAGATAGTCTTTTCAACAAATGGTGCTAGAACAACTGGATATCCAAATGCAAAAAAAAAAAAAATGAATCTAGACACAAACTTTATACCCTTCAAGAAACTCACTCGAAATGGATCATAGACCTAAATATTAAAACAGAAAACTATATAACTCCTAGAAGAAAATATAGGAGAAAACTTAGATGACCTTAGGTATGTCAACACCAGTGGTATGATACTTGAAAAAAAATAACCAGTAAGCTGAATTTCAGTGAAATTAAAAACTTACACTCCAGCTTATGCAATGTCAAGAGAGTGAGAAGATGAGTCACAGACTAGGAGAAAATATTTGCAAGACACGTCTTACAAAGGACTGTTATTCAAAATATGTAAGAACTCTAAAAACTCAACAATAACAAAACAACTCGATTAAAAAATGGGCCAAAGACCTCAACAGAAATCTCACCAAAGAATATATACAGATGTCAAAGATGCATATAAAAAGATTCTCCACATAATATATCATCAGGGAAATGCAAATTTGAACAATAGCGAGATGTCATTACATATTTGTTAGAATGACCAACAACACCAAATTCTGGCAAGTATGTGGAGCAACAAGAACTCTCACTTATTGCTATTATAAATACAAAATGGTACATGCTCCTTGGTGTTTACCCAAAGGAGATGAAAACTATGTCCACACAGAAGCCTACACATGGATGTTTATAGGAACTTCATTAATAATTACCAAAACTTGGAAGCAACCAAGATATCCTTCAGTAGGTGAATGGATAAATAAACGTTGGAACGTTAATACAGTGAAATATTATTCAGCACTCAAAAGAAATCAGCTTGAGGACTCATGCCATAAAAAGACATAGAAGAACTTTGAATGCACATACTAAGTAAAAGAAGCCAATCTGAAAAGGCCACACATTGATTCCAACTACACGCCATTTAGGAAAAGGCAAAACTGTGGAAACAGTGAAAAGATCAGTGGTTGTCAAGGGGTTGCAGGGGGGCAGGGAAAGCTGTATAAGCAGAGCACAGAGAATTTTTAGGGCAGTAAAAAAATGCTCTATGATACCATACTGACAGATATATGTCATTACACATTTGTTCAGTCTTTTAGAGTATGCAGCACCAAGAGAGAACTCTCCAGTAAACTCTGAACTTTGGGTGGTAATGATGTGTAAATGTAAGTTCATCAATTGTAACAAATGTACCACTGTGGTGAGGGATATTGATAATAGGGGAGGCAATGCATAGGTGAGGGTAGGTGGTATATCAGAAATCTCTGTACATTTCTCTTAATTTTGCTATGAATCTACAAGAAAAGTCTTTTTAAAAAGCATTTGTATAAAACAATATGTATATAATTGTATTGTTGGGAGTATAAATTATTGAAATGTAATATATTTGACAATAAGCACAAAGGATACAGGTGATGTAAAGCTATACTGAAGTAAGAAAATAATACTAGATAAATACTCTACCCAACAGCAGCAGACTGAATATTCTCCTCAAGTGACTATGGAACAGTCTTTAATATAAACCATGCTAGGCCATAAAACAGTCTTCAGTAAATTTAAAAAGATAGAAATCATATAAAATATGTTCTCCGATCACAGTGGAATGAAATTAAATATCAACAAGAGAAAAAATTGGGGAAATTCACAAATAACTGGAAATTAAACAACATAGCTCTAAATAGCCAATGGGTTAAAGAGTCACAAGGGAAAGTTAAAAATATCTGGAAATGAACAAAAGTGAAGACACAACATACAAAAACTTACGGAATGCTGCTAAAGTAGTACTTAGAAATTTATAGGTATAAATGCCTATATTAAAAAGAATAATAAGTTCTCACATAAATAGCCTAACCCTCTACTTTAAGATACTTAAGAGCAAACTAAGCCTAACAGGCAGAAGGAAGGAAATAATAAAGATTAGAGTAGAAATTAATGAAATAGAAAAACAACAGAGAAAACCAAGAGAAGCAAAAGTTGGTTCTTTGAAAAGTTTAACAAAAATTGGTAAATCTTTAGCTAGACTGATCAAGAAAATAGTAGAGAAGACTCAGATTATTAAAATTACAAATGGAAGAGGAGACATCAATACTAATCCTAGAGAAACACGAATAAAATGATGCATCAGAACGGGGCTGCCCACCTTTCCAAAGTGCAAGTGAGCACAACTTTCCTGTCCTTTAGCACCAGTCTCTGAAGCACAGAATGAAAAACTGCTTGCAGAGTCATTATTGAAAGCCCCTAAGCTTAGCCGCTTTGTAATTACTTGAACCTATGCCAACATAGGCAGGACAGAAGGCATTGCAGCCTAACTACCCACGCTGTTCCCATCTCCCACTGGAAAAAGGAAATTGGTGGTAACAGAGTTAGAGAGGAGCTGAATTAAAGTAAAAAATGGTAACATTACAGCAATTATATAAAAAATTGCAATTACACAAAAACAAAATGATCCACCAAAATAAAACATCATTCGTTTATAGTTGTTATTTCAGGAACAGCAGCAATTGAAACCATGACTCACTCATGCAAGGACTGATGATGCAGATAATACAGTTCAATCTGAGAATGGTGTAAATTCTGAATGTGAGTCAGGCATAGGTGGAATTGTACAGCACTCAATGGCAGCCAGATGTGTTGTATTAAGAGTCTTTGGTAACACTGCTAACTGGCTAATTTTAGTATTCACTGAGTGAAATAAGTCTGTGTAGTTGTGCATTAGTCATAGTCATCCATAATAATGAAAAAAAAAAAAAGTCTTGCACAAACAGAAGCTCTAAATCCCATTAGTATTTGGCAAATCTTATTTTGAGAATCATTTTTGCAACTGTGCATGGACTGCCATTTATATACTTGGGCATATAATGTATAACTTAGTGTCAGCAGGGCTTTCTTCCTGTCCTTTCAGGAAAAAAAAAGATAATGTCAACTTGAACCCCAATTACATGGAAGTTCAAAGCTATTCTCATAATTTCTATAAGTTTCAGGGGTGAAATGCAGGTGGGCACATTTTACAATCTCATGATCTCCTTCTTTTGATTTTTTTTTCCACGTAAGAGGTTTTTGTGCTGCATCACAGCAATGCAGATGTGAAACACAGTCTCCTCCTCAAATCCCAACATCAACAACAAAATCCCTTCAGAAAGATGTTTTATGAAGATGTATTAGAAGATGAAAGAGGAATGAAATGACAGCAACACAAACACTATCAAATAAAGGAATAGGTTTCCCATTCTTGAAATATTCTTCACCTCCCTCTCCCCCAATTCCATCTTTCCCCTTCTGCCTGCCCTCTCTTCCTCAGCTTTGGAATTTTACTAACACTCCTCACCTAGTCCCAGCCAGTCTCCATTTTATTTGTTCCTCTTGGTTCTTCTCTCTGTTTCTGGTTTCCTTCTCTCTCTTGTTTAGAACAACAAGCCCATTCATCCCATCCTCTCAGAGATAAGAGCTTTAATATTTCTCTAACCACATGAACCTATGAATGTATACTCAGGTCTTTGGGACCTTCAACTTATTCCTAACACTGATCTACGAACTTTTCCTTGAAAATCAGCTGTGACTGGCATGTAGGATTATGTGGAAGACAACGCAAGTGATGCCGAGCTACCTGGTGAGATGGGGGCAGAGGGCCTGCAGAAGCATTTCTCAAGAAAGCCAGTGATTTATGCAGAAGAAGGTGGTGGGACTGCAGTGCAAAGCAAGAACTAAGTTAGTAAACAATTACTGAGAAAGAATGACCTAGCAGAGCAGGCAAGTTAAGGGAAAGAGATGGGTGATGGGACAGGATATAAAACTAAAGTGGAGAGATTACCCTTCTTCAGGAGGAAAGATGCCTCTTTTACTGAGAGCATGAAAGGAGATAGGGGTATAGATAGGGTGCATTTGTGGGTGGCAAGGGTGGTCAGCTGAGGTCATAATTGTGCAATGACTTGAATTTTCTCAATAAAGTGAGGAATAAAATCATCTAGTGAGGGCTTAGCATTGTGATTGGCCATCATTAGTTACTAGTTTCTAATCTATGTCGAACAATCTTGTCTACCATATGTACCCACCTGTGGGTAGGAGCAGATGAGACAAGTATGATAGCATGTATCCTGGGCTGTCATTTTATGAGTTCAGGAAAACAGAAAGACGTGAAGACAAGTGAGCAAATACAGCAATAGACCAAAAATGTCATCTAAGGTGAGATAGTAAATTGGAAGAAAATTAAGTGGCTCAAATAACTGGACATAGATAAGATTAGAAATATTGAGAGCATGAAAGTGAGCTAGAAGAATAAGAAATTGCTGACAAAGGGGTCGCAATATATGTTTAGGATATCAGTTGAAGATTAGCTTTAAATTATGACATGGTCCAGAGTGTGGGCTATGAGAATTATTTTTGTGGACTGTGGATGAAAACCACTGGCATTGAGAAGGTTGAGGATCTCAGAAACTAATGTATTTGATTGGCAATGGACAGTCAGATGTTTCCGGATATGGTCAACTAGAGATAAAGAGGAAAACTGAGCCAAGTGCACAGACCTCATGGGAGAGTGACCAGGAGGCCCGAATACGGCAGTAACAACATTGTGATGAAGAAAACATTGTAATATTTCACAAAAGTAATTTTAATTTTTAAAATGAAGTCATGATTTACATGGAATAAATACCAAAAATCACTCATTGTGTACAGGAATCAGAGCTGATCCTTGAGTGAGGATGGGTGAGAGAAAATGTGGAGCTAGCAGTATAATAGCAGAAAGAAAAGTTGATCGTGACCACAGTGTTTGATTCTGATGCTTCAAAAAGATCAAGACGTAACTCTAAAGCTTGATGGGATAGTATGTGCAGGATTTTGTTTATTTTTTTTTTTTAAAGGCAAAAAAAGTAGGTCAAGTGCTTGCGAGCAAAAGTTGAGCTCTTACAAAACCTTGTGGTGATAGATGTTGGAAGTTACTGAAACAATTAAAGCAAGGAATACTGCTTCTACAGTGGAGCAAACAGATGCCTTCATTAGAAACCACACACACACACACACACACACACACACACACACACCCGCATAGGCTAATCCTCGCTCTTAAAGACAGCAAAAGAGACAGATGGTTGAACAAACAAATAAACTAACAGTGCTTGAAAAAAAATCTTTCTATATTAAAAATTCATGGTGGGATGAATGAGATAAATTATAAAGGAGTGCACACATGGACATGATGTGTACAGCAAAGTAAAAGCTCTGAAAACTTTTGCTCTGTTTCTTTAGAACACATTTTCTCTCAAGGGAAATGGAGTTTTGCCTCTAATTTGACACTCTATGGATGACTTGATTTTACAGATCAACGTCTTCCACAGAACTGTTTATCCATCTGTTAGAATGACACCAATCAGTGAAGAGGAAAATTCTCACTGAATGTGCAACTACTGGCCAGTCCTAAGAAGGAAGATGAATATTGTGTTTTCCTTTTCAGTCACCACTCTTTAGGTTTGTGGAACAAAATTGAAGGACGGAGCGATTTCTTAAAAGGAAGACATCTGGACAAGTGATTAACAAAATGTTCTACTTTTGACTTCCAGTAGCAAAAGTTTAATTGCAACCTATTTGACATCAAAAGTATTAAAATTGTTCAAATAATTAAAAGTTTGTTTTATATGCCAGAGTATGATTTAAAAAGAAAGAAGATTTCCATGATAAACTAGAATCCATCCATCCATTTATTTATTTATTTAAGATAAATTTATGCTAGACACCAAATATATGAGCATCACAAAAAGAAAAAATATATTTTTAGCAAAAATTACTTACAAGTATTAAGTCCTAGATATTCTTGGCAGGAGTAGATATGTTTCTTGTTTTTTACTTCTTTGGAAAACTTTAGCTCTTGTCTTGTCTGAATTTATTCCAAATATTAAATATTTGTAAATCTGATTCAGTGTATTGCCTTACACTGATGTCACACTATCAGTGTTTAGAAATAAAATGAGCAAGGCAGCAAGCCAAAAGAAATACTCATATTGCTTGTTTGCTGAAAAGTGGTTTGTTTTCAGCATCTATTTAAATGGGAATGCATTTTGCTTAGTCCAGTGAGAGGTGGAAAATCTATACACAAGACCCAACAAAGCCATTGTGAGAGAATTTGTGTGCTGGAGACTGAAGGGTTGTTGTTTGAATAGCCTCCTTCAGGAAGCTGTACATTTCATTAGTTAAGACTAATTTAGAGGGGAAAATAATCCAGTCATCTGCAGTTTCTAAAATTCTGTCCGATTAACCATTCACTGATTAGCATTAACTAAGAAGAAAGATTTGCTGTCAAAATTCATTCTATTAAAACAGGAATTGAAAACCATAACAATGAAAACTGCAAGATTTCTTAGTGCTATATTATGTCCTTTGAAATCACCAGAGAATCCTTTCAGCATTCATGGTGTAGGAATGCAGGCTTTTCTCTGGAATAAAGCACATTCATGAGAGAGGGCACACAAAGTGGGAGTGTTAGCTAAGGGCTGGGCCTGGGAGCAGATCAGAATGAAATGGAGATTAGCTTAGCACTTATTTTGTTGGCTCTGTTGTTGTTGCTTAGATTTTATTTCCTTTCCTCATGGATTCTGTGGGAAACTGAGGATAAACCAGAAGGGTTGGATTCCAAGTATGTGAAAACTCATGAGAGCTCAACACAGTTTCCAAGGGCCCTGATCTTTTTGAGCATTTTGATTGTGCGAGTAGTTATAAATCTCATTTTAGCAGCTTATGCCTAGGAAACTCGAGGAAGAGAAGAGAACAATTTTTCAGGAAAGCTATCTATATTTCAACTATTGAATGTACATGGACTCTGCCAAATTGTTTTATTCGTCTCCTAAATTTAAATTTAAACCATTGGCTGAATGTTCTAAAATTGCCAATAAAAACTCATACAATCAGCAAATATTTTGTACATATTAATGCATATAACATAGAAACTGTATTTTAAGCACTAACTTGAAAGGAAAAAAATAAGTATAACATTAAGAGAAAACGTATGTGGAGATTTTGCGGGTTGCTGAAGGCAGTGATATTTTTTAAAAAGTATTTGAGATAGGTTTTTGTTTTGGTCAGCTGTTTCTATTAGGACAAATTGGATTGCAAGTGCAGAATCTAGAACAAATTATTTTAAGCAAACAAAAAACAAAAAAACAGTTGGTTATAAGTTCAGCCACTGCTAGATTAAGGACCATCAATAATTTTGTTAGCAATCACACCTTCTCTCACTCTCCATCTCTGCTCTGCTTTCCTTTATGGTGGCTTTATTCTCAAGCAAGGCATTCTTTCCATTGAATTGGAAAGATAGTCATCAGCAACTCAATGCTTAATTCAACCAGGCAGATAACCTCAAGGAAAGAGATTGACTTCTCAATGACTTTAGGAAAAGTAATGGGATTCACATTAATTGACCTGGCTGAGCAGGTACCCATCCTTATACCAACCATCTGTAAGGCTGTGCTTTACTTAACTATGCCTAGAGCATGGGCCCAACATAGAATTGCAGGATTATGTCAGCATCTCAGGAGACAAAACCATACGTAATCAGAATGTGTGAGGAATGGTTCCCAGAAGGCTCAATGGTGTGCTGTTAGCAAGAGAAGAGGGAAATAATATTGCTCAGGTAAACAAAACAGGTTGAAAGAATTAGAGATAAGTTCAATTTACCTCTAGTGATAAAATTTTATTGCAAGAATTCATGTGGAAATAAGGGAGAGCAGGAAACAGTCTCAACAGTCTTTACTGAGAAGTGAAGCACAGTTCCTGGTACAGCTGTAGCACTAGTAGTATGACTGCAACTCTGGAACAAAACAGTCATTCTATAAATTGCCATGTCGTACATAGGGGTATAGAATAAATTATGGTATGCTCCATCTTGTAACCCTGGTCCATTTTGATGCTCTTTTGTCTGCTTCTGTAGATACTAACATTTCTCTATTCCCTTTCTTTTCTCTAATGACTTCTATTGCTTCATGGCTTCTGTTTATTATTTTCTCTCTATGCATTTCTTCTCTTCTTTGTTTTCGGTTATATTAATTTCTGCTTTCAATTTATTTCCTTCAATTTTCTTTAGAATTTCTCTATGATTTTTTCCTAGCAATTTTTTAGTTCAATAGCTCATTATTTTTCCATCTTTCTTGTTTTCTAATATATGCAATTAAGGTTATAAATTACCCTCTAAGTTCTGCATTAGCAGTAACCCACTAATTTTTATGACATGTGGTGCTTTCTGTGTCCTTCATCTCTAAATATTTTAATTTGATTATAATTTCTTCTTTATCACATGACTTTTAAAAAATTGTTATGGAAGTATACTATACATAAAGTATATGACTGTTAAGTTGACAATTCAATGAATTTTACATATGTATGCACTGCCCAGATCAAGATAGATAATTTTTTTAGCATTCCAAAGAGTGCCCTTATGCACCTTCCCAATAAATACTCCTCTAGAGGTAACTGCTTTTGACTTTAATATCATAGATTACTTTTACTCCCTTGTCAACTTTACCTTAGACTCATGTATCCTATTTTGTGACTGAGATTTATCCATGTTGTAGCAACAATTTTTTTTCTCTCCATTACTGGGAATGGATATACTTATTTATCTATTCTATTTGATGCATATTTGGATTGTTTCTAAGTTGGGGCTATTATGAATAAAACTACTACGAATGTTCTTGTAAATGTCTTTTGGTGTATATATGTCCCCATTTCTCTTGGATATATAGCTAGCAGGAGAATTTCTAGGTCATAGGATAGGCATACATTTAGCTTTATTAGATACTTCCAAACAGTTTTTCATTGTGATTTATACCAGTGTACACTCCCACTAGTAATGTGTGATTTCTCATTATTCTAAATCCCATCAATATTTGGTATTATTTGTTTTTCTTTTTTCCTTTCTTTTAAATTTTAGCTATTCTGGTTGTGTACGTAGTACCTCAAAGTCATTTTAGTCTGCATTTCCCTGCTGACTATAATGTTTAACACTTTTCTCATATACTTGTTGGCTATTTGCACATTTTCTTTTAGGAACTCTTAATTCAAACCTTTTGCATTTCTAAATTGGGTTGTCTTCTTATCATTGAGTTGTAAGAGTTCTTTATATACTCCGAATGTGATTCCTTTACCAAATATATGTGTTGTGAATTTCTTCTCCCAGTCTGATGCTTGCCTTTTCACAGTCTAAATGATCTCTTTTAATGAATTAAAATTATAATGCAATGAAATCTAATTTTTTTATTTTCATGGTAGTGCTGATTGTATCCTATTGAATAAATCTTTGCCAATTCCAAGGTATTAAAGATATTCTCTCATATTTTCTTCTAAAATCTTATTTTATTGTTTACATTTAAGTTTATAATATGTTTCACATAATTTCTGTGTAGGGCATTATTTAGGTACCAAAGTTCATTTTCTTCTCCATATGTATAACCAATCAATCTAACACCATTTATTGAAAAGAACATTGAAAAGATAATACTTCTCCCCTCCCCCAAAGAATTGCAGTGCTATTTTCCTGTGAGTCTGTTCTGGACTCTGTTTTGTTCCATTGGTTTAATTGATTATTCTTGCACCTACATCACATTATCTTATTTTGTATAGCTTTATGATAAGTTTTAAAATCAGATAGTCTAAATTCTCAAACTCTTTTCTTCTGCAAGACTGTTGGTCATTCTAGAGTCTTTGCATTACCATATGAATTTTTAAATGAGCTCGTCAGTTTCTACAATAAAAACACCTGCTGAGATTTTGATTGAGATTACGTGGAATCTATAGATTAATTTGAATAGAATTGACATTTAATCAATATTGAGTCTTCCAAACTATTAAAATGGCATGTCTTCATTTATGTAGGACTGCTTGAAATTTCTCACTAATTTTTTTTAGAGTTTATTTCTGGATATTTGATTAATTAAGCTATCAAAAATGGTGTTTAAACATTTTTTATATTATGATATTCATTGCTAATGTATAGAAATACAATTGATTTTTGCATATTGACCTTGGATCTAGGAACCTTACTAAATTCACATATGAATTTAAGTAGTTTTTTTTTTTTGAGTTTGGATTTTCTACATACACATTCATGTTATGTGTAAATAATGACAGTTTTACTACTTCCTTTCTAAACTCTATGTTTTTGTTTCTTTTTCTTGCCTTATGGCACCATGAATTTTTTGTAATATGCTTCTGAAAATTTTAAAACATATGACAATTTCTACTTTTTTATTGTTAGTTTCAAATTTTGCTGCATTATTTTTGGAGAACAATTATATGACATCAATGCTTAGGAATTTATTAAGCCCTGCTTTGTGGACTAGTACCTGATGAATTTTTGCAAATTTACATACTGCTTGGTTTCCAGATTCATGCATTCTAATTATTGAGAGGTATGCACCATATATTGGCTGCTTGTTTAAAACATATGCCTTATCCTGTAGGAAACGCCCTAACCTTAAGGGTGCTTTCTTTGAGCTGGTGCCAAAATTTTGTTTTCAGTAGGCTATTTTACTTTTCTAGTGATGCACTTGCTTCTTGGAAGTTGGGCACATGGCAAGACTAGTGAATTAAAGTGGCGTGAACTCACTGTCATACTTTCTTTACTGCAAATTGTGTCTCCATCCTATGACTCAGTGGTCAGAGTCTCACTCATTTCCCCATAAGAGACTCTATTTTAATGTAACAAACCTCATGGGTTTGATCATTATATTGGTGCTGCAACCTTTATAGTTAGACCCCAGGCTTAGTTCTTATTCCCCAAGCTTTGTCACATCTTCCTACAACTATAAAATGAAGATACTTTTTTAAAGCTGCTATCAAGGTTTTCTGATTGTCCATGTGAGTTCTCATCTGATTATTTCATTTCTCCTATTCCCTAGTTATACTCTCCAGAGGCATCAGAATAATGCAGAGAATATAATAATCCCTAAAATCATTACTGCTATCATAGAAATCAAGTTGCACAGCCACTTGATTTCCCAATACCTTGCCCTTCAATGTCATCATCAGTAACAGTTTGAGTAATTGTGATACTATTGTATGTCAAGTATTACCAATAGCCCCATTTTCTTTGTACTCTTCAAATACTGCACAACCCAGTTCTGATCTGATTCCATTTTAAAGTTTCTGGTTTGTTTTCTGGGGCCAGTTATAGTACCCATTACTGTGCCGGTCGGAGTCCCAGCAGGAAAAAGATGGCATACTCAAATTGGGTAATTTGAAGAGAGCTTTACAAAAGTACTGTTTATAAAAGTGCAGGCAGGGTAAGACAAACCACAAAGAATAGTGTAGTCCTCTGGGACTATTAATATACAATTTTATACTTGAAGAAGTAAAGAAAAGGAGCAGTCACTAGAACCTAGTTTAGAGAGTCACCTGATAAGAAATAAGGCCTTTGAGCAAGAGATGCTGCCCCCAGCCTATGGCAACCCCGAAGGGAGGTAGCTAGGGGAATAAATATCTCAAGTCTACTCTTCTCCCTCCCTCTGATCGTCTACCAGGGATCTTCAAACCCAAACCCAAATATAAACAAAATTAATAGGGCAAGAATTATAAGACATATTTTTAGTTGCACATTTGTATAATATTTTTCTATGTATTGTCATAACACACAAAAGCTACATAAATTAGAAAGGATATAAATTCTTCTCTCCTAATTTGCTGTCATAGCACTCTACGTATGCCTTTATTATCATAACTCGTCACACTATTCTACTTGCCTGTTTTCCTCTAGACTGTGCACGACTTGGTAATGGTGGCTACATCTGTTTGGTCCTTATATCTCCAGTACCTGGAGATATACCTGGCACTGGAAGGGGCTCTGTGATGTATGAATGAATAAATGATAGTTACACTTTTGACCCTTTGCATTCAGAGGCTGGCATTGTAAGTCTCTTTTTATTGCAGTGTGGTTTCTTTCTCCAGCTACTATGTGGAAGCTTATAGGCAGATCCAGGCTCTTGTTTATGGTAGATGCTTAGTGCTTAAAACTGACAATCTAGGATGCATTCTTCCTGAGTCCCAAGAAGAACCAATTCAACTAATCATGAGAGAAAAAGCAAATGAAGTTTATAACAGAAGAGATACAAATGGTCAGTAAGTATGAAAAGATGTTCAACTTCACTATTGATCAAAGAGACACAAATGAAATGAGAATTTGCCTTTTGCCTATAAAACTAGCAAAGAGTAAAATGTTAGTAATACCCAGGGTTAGTAAGAATGCAGGGAAATGTGCAGTCTTGGTGGGAATGCAACTTGGTATGAGTTTTCTGAAGGGAAATTTGGCAATGAGCATCAAGTCGTAAAATGTGAATACAGCAATTCTTTTTTTTTTTTCTTAACATTTTATGTTTTTCCCATTTCCTCTTCCCCCCTCCCCTCTGGTAACCACTAGTCCATTGTCCATGTCTATGAGTCTCTGTTTGTTTGTCCTGTTCATTTGTTGCTTTTAAGTTTATATCCCACGTATAAGTAATATCATGTGATTTTCAACCTTTTCTGTCTGGCTTATTTTGCTTAGTATGATTATTTCAAGGTTCATCCATGTTGTTGCAAATGGCAGTATTTCATCTCTTCTTGTGGCTGAGTAATATTTCAATGTACTACTGCTTCTTTAGCCAATCATCTGTCGTAGGACACTTCAGTTGCTTCCATGTCCTGGCCACTGTGAATAATACTGCTATGAACATCAGTGTGCAAATATCTTTTCAGACATAAGTTTTCAAGTCTTTGGGGTAAATACCCAGTAGAGGGATTGCTGGATCCTATGGTAGATCAATTCTTAGTTTTTTGAGGAAACCCCATACTGTTTTCCATAGTGGCTGTACCAATTTGCAGTCCCATCAGCATATGAGGGTTCCTATTTCTCCACATCTTCTCCAACATTTGTTGTAACTTGTACTGTTGATTATAGCCATTGAATACAGCAATTTTGCACTTTGTACAAGTGCAAGTGTTTGGGAGAGACAGTCCTTCCTAGGTCTCTGGTATTCCTCTTGCTGAGTATGCCAAAACTGCAAGACCTTGCCCATTCTTTTACTCAGGACATTTCTCAGGAATATTTTACAAAGGTGGTAAACTTGAGAAATTAATTAATGTCTTCCTCTAGATCACGAGCAGGCTTATTTAACGCTTGCTATAAAAGCAGTGAATTCTTGAAGCTCAGTGTTCCTTAGCTGCTGTACAAACCACTGTGTGCATAGCACCCATATGGCCCATATTGCGTCACCCCTGTGGGACTTGATAGCAGAAGGGACCAACACCAACATGTCGATTTTCATGCTGCTTACTGTGCAATGAGTAATAAAGCCCTTTGTCTCTGAAAAAAATGATCATGCCCATTTACTACAGATAACCAAACTGAGGATTAATGAAGTTAAGTGACATGAGGGATTGTTAAAGTTAAGCAACCATCCCAGATCATACAATTATTTACTTGCAGAGCCAGGACCAGAATCTGGGGAGACTGAGTTTCACAGCTAAGCGCAGAATACCTGGATAAGCAGGAACAGCTTGATAGAGAAGTACAGGAACAGCTCTCATAGTCAAATTTTATTTAACCAGCCTGAATTATCTGGCATTCTCCAGTCGTTCTGAAAACGTCCAAACTGTTGTCCATGCTGGTTGCCAGGTCACTCTCTAGAACAGTAATTTGCAATATATGGCCTCCCCAGACAAGAAGTATTAGCATCCATTGATAACTTGTTAGAAGTGCAAGACAAGATCAGCCAAAATTCTGCAATCTGTGTTTTAACAAGCCCTCCAGGAGAGTCTGACACATCCTAAAGTTTGCAAAGCACTGCTCCCGTGCACAGTGCAACTTCACTATCATTAGCTGAGCTGTAGCCTTACCAAGAAACTGCTGAGTTTGTTCCTACATTTGTTAATGCAAGTTGTACTTGTCCCTCTATTTATACATTTTAATTAATTATTATACTTACCAATGAAGTATGGGGGTATAGTGAAAGGAATTGTTATTTTTATGAAAACTAAATTGAATCTTCTAGAAAGACTCAGTTCATTCCACTTTAAATAAACCAAATCTGGAGATAACAGAAAATGGACGTGGTTTAGGAAAGAAATATGAATCAGAACCCCAAGCAATTATTCTATATTCCAGAAAAGGCCTTGGGCCTACATCAAAATATTTGCAAATGCATATGCATTTTTAAATTAAAATAAAATGTTTAAAGTATGTGATTATTTCTTCATAATTTCCCATTTAACTGATTTTTTTCCTTTATTGACCAATTTCTGGCCTAGACTGTGTAGAGGAGAGAGCTCCCTGTGGATATAATTTAAATCCTGATAGATTATAAGCTAGGATGGGGAGTGAGACACAACTATCTTCTTCTAACTGCTGTTTTCTTCATTCCTGGCTCACAAAGGAAGAGGTTTGGGTATTTTCTCTTTGCTTCTACTCTTCTGTTTCTGAAGCAAGAGAAGACCATGATTAAACAGTTCCATAGTTGAGGTTTAATGGTTAACACCAGGGACATGTTCTGGAGTCCATTATTAAGCCCAGGGGCTGATCTAGTTGCAGCTTGGATTTTGCTTAGAAAATTATTTGTCCTGACAAAGGGTACAGAACAACGAAGGACAGAGGAGTCAGAAAGAAGTGGTAGCAGGAACCCCACCACCACCATACCACCAGAAAGAAGCCATTTGTCCCAGAGAGAAGCCCTGGTTCCTCTCATCCCACGGCCCCTTTTCAGAGAACCCTCTCTCCTTTCTCAGAAATCTGGCTCCCATATTGACTCACACCCTGGGTTCACTGGATCCAGAGTAGAAAACTGATTCTCACTGATCAATCTGTGTGCTTTCTTTCAAATATGGATTGGGGGTATAGAGACTCTAAATTCATGAATTGGAAGGGACGGCCATATTCTCCCAGGTGCTGCAAGAAGGAGAAAGAGCCAGGCTGGAAGAGAGAGAATGGAAGAATGGAACATTTGTGTAGAGAGAAGCAAAAACAAGAGATCACGTGAAAGTGAACAGAATAATTTTATAATTTTCCAGTTCCCAGTTCCAGTCACTACTGAAAAAGGCTTAGTTGTATTTCCTGCCCTTAGCAACCATAAACCATGCCTGTTTCCTTCTACTAAATTGCCTCTCCCCACCCAGATACTGCCAGTTTATTTTAGTAGGTTTCTGTTAGTTGCCTGACACTATTCCTGCAGCAAAAAGTATATAGTGCCGGGCATCTTTATGAGTGTATTGAAAACAAACATTGACAAATTTGTGACAATGACTCATTTAAAATCTGAACTTTAAGCAATCGCAGATAGTTTAACGATTAGTAACAAGATTCCTGACACAGAGAGGTGTGACATCCCAGCATGGAACAGGAACAACCTGGTATCAAAAAAAAAAAAAAGAAAAAAGAAAAAAGAAAAAGAAAGATAAGCAGAATTAGGACAGCATATTAGAGAAGAGCTATTTAGATTAGCACAGAACAGAGACTATCCTCTTAGCCATTCTTAGCCAAGGGCATATTTAAAGTAATTTTTTATTCATAAAGGAATTGGAAATTAATATTAAAAACATTGTACAAAATCTGTTTATTATACATAATTATAGTTTGATTAGTTGTTATGTCATACTGTGGATTCAGTCATTTCTCACAAATCCTGTTGGTATTTCAATAAAATCTTAAGTCAAAGATCTTCACCTCCACCCCTTCTCCCCAGATCTCTGTAGAATGTGACATAATCATGGAACCTCACCTGCCTAATATGGTCAAGACTTGGGTCCCCAGAGCAGGCAATATCAGATGAGCAGTCCCACTTATTGGATACCCTTTTAACAAGGCTTATTTCTACCTGGGAATAACCTCAAAACAATGAAAATGTAGCAAAGTTTTCCTCCTGCACTTCTGTTCTGTTTCCTCCTCCTAACCTTGTTAAGAAAACTGATAGTGAAGGTTTGCCTCAAAGGACCCAAAGGAAGAGGGTAAACTACAATTCAGAGGAAAACTAGACAGATTACTCTGGGCATTGCTGCGTATAGGCTGGAGAAGGGCTTTGGGACTGAGGCAAGAAGATTGCTGGAAAAACAAGAAGCCTAGGACTCATCTAAATGGATGTGTGGCCTGCAGCTGGGGAAGAGGAAGGGACTAGGAGGTGGGAGTTCTCTTTCTCTTGCCCCCACCACCAAAGTCTTTGCCTCTGGTAAGGGTGGGATTCAGGCAAAAGGGGTGGCAATAACTGAGCTGAGGCAGAATCTGATATAAGGACCATAGTGATAAAGAGAACTAGAGGAGCACGAATGATTTTAAAAGAAAGATAAAAGGCAAGAGAGAAGAGATTCATTTGGCTGGATGAGGTGCGTGTGTGTGTATGAGTCCTCAAGGACCATGTGCACAAGGAACAGAGTTTCAGGGTAATGGTTTCAATGTAAGCAGATCACATTCATTTCACCTCCCTGTTTACTTTTTAAGAAAACATTAAAAAAAGATTTGAAGGAATAAGAATGCAGAATCTGGTGTTGGAACACAGTTTAGAAAACTAGCTTCACCACTAATGAGATGTGGCTCTAAGTTAACTTAACCTCTCTAAACCTCCCTTTATTAAAGTGGTACTAGTAATTACCATTTAAAAGAACTGTCCTGAGAAAGAAGCAGTATGTGCGTAAAGCAATCGGTAGTGTCTAGTGCACAGCAAGTGCTATAAGTGGCAGCTCTATCCACTGATAGATCTCATGCATGAGAGCTGATTTGTGCCAGCTTCTTTTACATCTTTACTATCTTGATGCAATTAAAGTTACCGTTAGTTATGGATGTTTACACCAAAATTTGTTCTTTATCCCTGTATTTTGTTTCCCTAGAATTTTTATCCATCCCCACAGTTGACATGGACAGTATGAACATATTTTATACAAATCAATCATGTAAAAAGCCTGTAGTCCAAATTGAAATTAGTTATATTTTTTGTTTTAAGATCAACTTACTATGTAATATAAATATAAATATTTAGTAGATGTGCATAGGAGCATACACATACATGTGCTGTATAATGTAATTATCTTAAATAAATTTATCAAAGATATACAAGAAAATAAGGTTCATTATTTTACAATCACTTCTTTCCCCATCTTCCTCTAAAAAAAAAAAAATAGCAATACCCAGCTAAATTATTCACATTCCAAAGATATTTGGTTATCTCTTAAAGTCACCCCCTCCTTAAACCTAAAAATTTTTTCCATGCCAGTATATTCGAAAGAATATGTTATGGACAATAACAAAGGAGGAAACCAAGAAAATATTTTGCAGTCTGGAGCATTAGTTCCTTAAGGCATAGGCTACAACTCTGAGGGTAGAGGGGAACACACTTATGTTTGGCACATGAGTTAACCTGGCGTGTCATTTCATGGCTGCCCCTCATACATATCCTTTGGTTTACCTCCCATACCTGAACTTAATTCTCCATACCGCCTTCCCTAAAAATTTATGATTTGCTGTGCCCTTTGCAGCTGCTGTCACATTTTGTGGTTAGACATCACATTGTGACCACAGTTCCACAGAAAGAGTTTCCTAGTTTGATTTCTGTCCCCTGAGCCAGTCTGCTTACTGTACATGGTTTCTTTTTATAAGTACAAAGTATCATTATATGTGGGCTTAGAGAAAATACAGTATTATATAGCACCGTATACAGACAACGTCTCCATTAACTAGACCAGAGTGATATAAAAATATCATCTTTCATTTCTGTGTCATAAGAAAGCTTATGTAAGATTACTATCTGACCCTAGCCTTTTCAGTGTTATCTTCACCTTTGACAAGCCATCTTGACTTTTTACTTTTTTTCCTCATGTCCTATTTCTGAAGTGAATTTTCAAACCAGATATATACACATGTATGGTAGAGCTAAATTCAGAAACTGTATCTTTCCCCTATTTTATTTTTTTCCCTCCCTCTATTTTAAAAGCCACTTAAAAACTTATTTAGAATGACTATGTGTAGAGCCAGATGGGTGCTAGAGTAATTGGGGGGACCCCTTCATAAACTATATAAATGTCTAACCAATATACCTGAAACTAATATAAAATAAAAAAAAATTTTTTAAACTTATTTTGGTTTAGCATTAGGAAGGCTTAGTAAATTCACTCACTCTCAAAATTAACTATTTTATCACATGTAACCAGAGTAAGGAATCAGGATGGGTTAATTTTCATCCCAAATAATATAACCTCAAAATAAGAGTTTACTCTATTCTCCATTTGAATTAAATAAAAACATAAAATATGAACTATGAACACTCAATATTATATATAACCTTTGTCAAATTACTGGCAGATATTTTTCTTCTTGCTTAGATGGCAGCATGGTGAGAAATTTATATATTGGGCAGATAGCTAATGACTGCCATCTGGGCATGGCCAATAAACAGAAATTTCTTTCATCTCTTCAGAAAGGATAGTTTGCAGTTGTCTAATCATATTTATATTCTGAACATGAGTATATGTCATACATTACACAATCCCCTGTGCCTTTTCTTGATGGGGATCAATTCTATACCACACAAGTCATAGAATTTTAATAAGTTGTCATCAGTATAAAGCTAAAGGTAACAAAAGTCATTAGTTATCAGAGTTTATTTTAATTTATATGTGTCACTCTAAAATGAATCAAAAAGGGCAATTATCAGATAAACTTCTAAGTATATGTTATCACAATATCTGATGAGTTATATTCTCAGAACAAATGGCCTGTAATCATTTTGTCAGGACTTTGAAAATAAGTCCAATATATAATCAGCATAAATATCAAAATGCCCAGTAATGTAACATTTTATTCATCTGTTTTTAATCAGAAGCCCCATGCCAATGTAAATGATTATTATAGTATATTTCATTCATATTCCTTAAAAAATCAAACTGAGGCTGTGGCAAAAGTCCAGATTCCAGGTCATGAGGCCAATAGCCCTTGGTATGCAGTGGTGAGACAGCTAATCTCCAGTCTGTGTTCACCCGTGGCAAATCTCTGGGGTAATAGGAAGGAGAATTAGTCTTGAAGGCATCAGATGATAAAATGAAAGAAAGGCACAATCAAATCTTAAAATGTTTTCCTCAAAGCACAGTATGACATTCTAAACCTTTCCAGTGACTAGTGGAGCCTGAAGTTACTGAAAACCAAATTTAGAGGTTAATTTGGGGGCTGCCTTATTATAATGGTAGTTGAATTTACAACCTAAGTCTTTTTATATAAATTAGAACAATGATCAGGAAAAACTACAAACTTGACAATTAGAGAGTAACTATCAGGACACTTTTAGGACTTGGAGAATCCAGAAAATCTTCTGAAATACTCCCCACTGTTTGTCTTTGCTGAAGCTCAGCTCCCTTGCAGAAGAAAGCTAATAAATCATGCCCTAAGTCTCACTGTGGCTTGGCTGGTAACCAGGATTCAAACTCAAAGAGAGTGTAGTACAGAATCAGAGTAGGGAATGTAATAAGAGTAGTCACCTTACAGGGAATTGCAGGAATTTACTAATTCATGTCATAAAATGTTTAGAGAATATTAATGGAAATGAATTTTAAAGATGCTCAGTTGAAGAGGAAATATTTTAAGATAGCTTATATTTTAATGCAGGTGTTGTCATTTTTGGGGGGCTGCCTCAGGAAATCAACTATGATTCTGAAAGTGTGTTGACTGGATCAGCAAATATAAGCCTTCAATGAATGACTGTGTTAAATGATATAAAAAGATGACAAATTCCTTTGCATAATGTTGAGAAATGCATAATGTTGAGAAATGAATTCAGAGACTTCATAGGACATTCACATTGGATTCAGTATTACGAGTATCCTTCCATCTCTCGGCAGGCACCATTGCAGCCCTGAAGACTCTCACTCTTGCTGTGTTAATCAAATTGGTGAAGAAAGTGCCACCACCATTAAAACATGCTCTACTAGATGTCCTTAGTAATCTAGGGAGGCTGGTAGGAAAAGCTGAATAAAAATGGGTTCCCTGAGCTCAGTGGGGTCAGGAAGTTTCTTAAAGACAATGCCTTAAAGAATATGGTTCTGATAATAGGCAGCAGAATGGGTTTGTCAATCAGACCTAGAGCAGGGTGTAATATTCAGAGATTTCTGGTTATGGTTAATTCGTGAAATCCACAGAAGTAAAATTGATGAGCAGTTCATGAGGCTCCTACTTGGTTTATACACTCATAGATTCCAAGTGAGTGAAGGCTAAGAGAAACCTGACCTAAAGCTCCGTTTCAGAGTCACAATCTTCATTCACTTCCAGATTTGAATCAGTTCCCACCCCTAGACTGTTTTGATGTTGGCTATCCTTGAGAGAGGCCCTCTCCATGATCCTATTGCTAGCCTTCCTACTAGGAACCTTGGCCATTTACCTTGGAAATCATGAGCTTGAGGATTGTTAGATACTAGTTAGCTAACACTAATTCTTGAGGACTCCAAACATCACTATGATTCACCAATCAGAGCAGAGGCCAAGTAATAAATAATACTTTGATCCAAGTTTGCCTTACCCTAAGCCCAGGTGGGCCCAAGATAGCTTCTGTAGTTATTTTCTCAGCTCCTGACTACAGGGTTGGCATAGGAACAACAATTGATAACTATTTCCAAGTTGGCTCCTAAATCCTAAAGTAAGGAAAATTATGGCAAGAAGTGCCTGACTGAGGTTATCAGAGTTCCTTCTTACTATCAAAACACTAAATCAAAGCAATACTGAAGAAAACAGGAAAATCAAGGATGATTCCTAGATTTCTAGAGGAACGGATGTGACAGAGATAGACCTTCATTCTTTTCCATTTAATGTGTTTTATATAACAGTATAATTTAGAATAATTTATAGTTTTTAGGATCATAGAGGGTGGCCTTTTCAAAGGATAGCCTCTTCTTAATTATACTGCATCATCTGTCTAATTCGGCCGGACCACAGCTGATGTTATTTTCCAGGTGCCAATGTTATGCTAAAAGACATTGTTTTATTATTAGTTCTTGCTATCCAATTATATAATATGATATATAAGATGTTGTGTATTGTAATCTTCAGTTAAGCTCAATGCAAATGAACTAATAATAGCTTCTCCAATTGCTTCCTATCCTGACCACCATCTGGAAATGTTCATTTGCATTTGTCTGTATAATTTTGTTTTCAATTAAGATATCCCTATAAATGAATCATATCTGATTAAGGGTAACCTAGTAAATATAGTAGTTTGAAAGTGACATGGTATAAAATTCCAGTATTTTCAATTAGTTAAAATAAGATCAATATATGTAACAACATAGAAGGAAAGAGCCAGGTTCTGAATAGTACTCCACATCCAAACAAGTATCACTCTTATTTTCCATTCATCCATCTATCCATCCATCCCTTTAACTAATATTTATTTACCACCTGTTTTGTGTCAGATAATGGAACAAAAAAAAGAAAGTTCTCTGTCTTGTAATGTGATTTCTTAAAAGAGGAAACTATAATAAAAACAAGGATGCTTGACTTCTTGGTATTTCAAACCCCTAGCACAGTGCCTAGAAAACAGAGTCGCTCATTTATAGAATGCCATCTATGGTTAGTTAAACAAGAAATGATTGCTCTCTGCTCTCTACTGCCAGACATCTTCAGTTTCTTTTGCATCAATCATCAAGATGTCTCTGAATACCCAAGTGACTTGGCTTCATTAGGGGAATTCTTTCCACAACCTTAAGAAAAATCTGTATCCTCCCTCCCTCCCTCCCTCCCCCCACCCCACCTCTTTCTCATTCTTGATTTTTTCTCCCACAACATCATCTATATTCTACTCATTCACTCCTGACCAGTATCTTATTCTCTCTAACTGTAGTGACTCATACCTTCTCCCATCTGACAGACCTCCCAACAGATGCCAGTCAGGCATCACCAGATGCACTGTTTATTTCTGGTAACCACCATCTTTTACCTGGGTTACTGTAACAGTCTTTCAATTTGTCTCCTTGTTTCAATAGTTTCACCTCTCTAATGCAGTCTTTTATGGCAATCAGAATGCTCTTTTTATAATACAACTCCAATTAGGTTCTCTCAAGCTCTATACTTTTCAATGGTTCCGCACTGCCCTGGGAAGAAGTCCAAATCTATTAACAAGACTTTCCAGAAATTTTGTGATCTATTCAATAACTGCTTTTAGATATCATCTGCCTTTTGTTATCCTAGTGCCTTTAGCAAAGTTTTACTTAAACATTTCAGCCGCGCTACTGCAAATCCCAGGTGAAAAAGGAATAAATGAATATTTGTGCCTGAGCAGAAATATTAGAAAGGGAGTGGCACCCCCTGGTGGCCAGTATGGTTTTGGTGGAATCAATGAGCAACCAAGGAGAGATGAATTTCAAAGCCTACAGTGTGTTTACAGAGCCACCTGCCTAATTACAAGTGAAGCTTCTTTATCTCCTACATTTTGGAGAATGAAAAATTGATGTTTTAAAGGAAGGTAGTGTTTTTATTACTGTCTTCAACTTCAATTCTGTAAACAACAAATGTTTGATGTCTATTTAACACATTGCCCCTTAATATTATGTTTATAACCTAAAATCTTAATTCTACAATGTTGAGAAATTTCTTTGGACCAGGGAACAACATGGTCTGACTACAGCACCTTCTGATGTTGACCGTACAGTGGAGTGGATTCGTGGCTTCCACAGATTCCATATTTTCCATTTCAGCCATCAGTGAGAGACTTGAGTGAAGACTGGTGGCTCTGATGATCTGTTATCTCCTTGAAAACACAAATGCTTGGCCAACATCAGAGTTTCCTTGTGATTTTGTTCTTTACTCACTGTCAAATAAGTAGTCACTCAGCAAAATTCTGAAGAGATCACATCAATTTTTGAATTTCAAATTTTTGCCTACTGTAGAAAAATCATATGCTATTGAAGTACTCATAGATTTGAGTATTCACCAAGATTCTGAATCTATATCTCTGTGTCTATATCTTCAAATAGATTAAGGAACTGTGAAGATTAATGAATTAATGTGCCCATTTGACTGTCTCTTAAATATCAGAGATATCAGACAAGTCTTTACTGGGGAGCAATTGTGGGAGCTGGACAAAAATACAGGTATCTCTCACTTTCTGAATTATCATCTGAAGATTGCAAACAACCTTACTCCAAATTCACTGTAAATCAAACCCCACTATAATGAATTTGCATGCATCTGCCAGCCAAAATATGTAGGTTAGCTTACATATCTGAAGGAGAGGATGAAGAGTACACTGCAGACCTAGCTCAGACCTTTTCCAGATAAGATAAGTATTTCCTGTACTTGTTTACATGAGTTGTATGTCATAGATATCATCTTCACATTACTAAATGTTATGATATGAATGTTTGTATCATCCCCTTCCCCCAAAAATTTATATATTGACATCCTAACCTCAAAAAATGAGGCGGGATTATTCAATTATGAGAGTAGAGCCCTCATCTATAGGATTAATGCTTTTATAAAGAGAGACCTCACAGAGGTCTCTAAGCCCTTCCACCATGTGAAAACATAGCAGGAAGGCACTGGCTATGAACCAGGAAGGCAATCAAGCTGGTGCCTTGTCCTTGGACTTCAAGCCTCCAGAATTGTGAGAAACAAATTTCTGTTGTTTGTTACCTACCCAGTCTGTGGTATTTTGTTAAAGCAGCTTGACTGGATTAAGACATTAAATAAAATGTCTTCTAGAATATTGATCCTGCCAATTAATTGCTGACTACCAACTTTAGGAGAAGGATCATCTAAAAACGAGCAAAAAAAAATCACAAATATTGCTAAGGTTAGAGTTATTACAAATGTGTGTGTGTGTGTGTGTGTGTGTGTGTGTGTGTGTGTCTATATTTACATAGGGGAAATGTTGAGGAACTGAGAGAAACTTTTTCAACTTAATGCTAATTGTTGGTCTGTAGAAGAGAAATAAGAGTAATTCTGAATACTCAATGCCAAAATTTCAAAAGATATTTTAGATCATTCATAGGGAATGATTAGTGTTGTAAATAACTGTGGTTATGACATGAACAGAAGTATCACATTCAAAGATGCATTTCCATGCACAATCTTATTATTGGGAGCTGCATAACTGCAAGAAAAGGGAATGCTATCTATTTTGAGGAGCCGTTTTATTGGTTGTTTGGTTTTTGTCCTACTGCTTCAAGAGAGATTTCTCAGTCATTGACTATATCTTAATTGCCAAAATGAGACTGTCTAGCTATTCCTTGAATTCAGACCCCGACACATCTCTGGCATGTACTGTATCACTTACCTCCTTCACTAGCTCACACTCTCAAATTTTACTTATCAATAAACCTCTACAAAGGCCACAGTTCCCCTTCCCTCCCAATACCAAACCTCACTTGGGCAATTGCAAAGTAACTTTTTTAATCGTCTCATTTTATAAAATTTTAGTTTCCTAAGTGTTTGTATGTTTCTTTAACATAGTATGTTTTTATTTATTTTTATTACAGTCCATGTTCATTGTAGTGTAGAAAGAAAATGTAATTCATATCTGATACTGTATAGTATCCTTGAGAGCTGCATACAAACATACCATTGATGAACCCATTGTTAAATAATTGAATAATTAGTATTTTAAATGCTTATATCATGCAGATGCACTTAAGGATTGTTATAGAAGTTGAAGAGTGTTATTATTGATATTTAGGAAAGTTGGTTGGATTTTTGTATTGATATGGAATGCATAAGTATTTTTCCTATTTGAAACACTAGAATATAGATTACCTCTAAAAATACTAGATTTGGAGGCTAACTCTAGTGCCTAAATTGCTATCTGATATGATTTCAGGAATATCTCAGATTCAGATAATGAGAAATGTAGGCTGTAGGTAAAACAGTGAAGATGTTCATATTTCTGGTCCCTACCCTTTTATGTCAGGTGTTGTCTAAACTGTCTTCATCTCTGCATGGCCAAATTCTTAACCTCAGAGCTTCCCTGATCTGTATCTGATGCTGATAACCAAGGAGGTCACGGCAATGTCCCTCCTCTCCTCCTAAACCTTGTAATTTGAAACCTCTTTGATTTTATATTTATGTTCTAATCTGATTGCTTAATCTGGCCTCAAATTCTAACATACAGAAATAATAGAAGACTCCATATCTATAAGAGTAATAAGAAAGATAAAGGGTTTTTTTTAATAGTAACCTTCTGAAGGAGAATTATAAAGTCTCTATTGCCTTTAATGCCCCATGCTGTATAGATGCTATCTCATCTAATTCAATCCTCTCATCCACCTACATGGATGGATGAAGAAACTAGGTATCAGAAAGGTTAGGTAATTTGCCCAAGCTTATACTACACTACATTTCCTACATTAGGAAGAGGTATGAGACAACCTAGGCTCAAAGACTAAGGTCAAAATTTTCATTGCTGTGTTCTTACTGTAAGCTGAACAAATCATAGTTTATTTTTTGCTTGTACTATTTTGTAGTCCTTAGTAAGAATGTGTACTTGACATAAAGATGATGTCACTTTGTGTATTTTATGAAGCTTTTTCACATTATGTACTCTTTCCGACTTACAATAATCCTGGGAAATGAGGAAAAGATTAAAAATCTGGAACAAAATTCAACTTCTATTTTCTAGATTATGAACCCTCTAAGGTCAAGAATCTAGTTTTATTCATTTTCTGTCTTTATCCAGTGGGATAGTTTGATTGCAAAACTGAACAAAATTCTTCCTTCCCCACCCCTCCACCCCAGTTTTGCTAAGTGTCCATGGTAGATTTATACTGTTTTATCTTAGTTCAGCTGGAACTAGTCTTTCCTAGAATTCCATTCCCTGCATAGTTGGAGGTTAGTGGTCCACAACAGACATTTTAAAAGACAGAAGTGACGAAGCAGCAGCAACATTCCTTCCTACACCTGGAGCTCTCTTACTCTGGGCCAGGTGCATGTTTAATTCCATAAAGAACACCCACTTTTCCTACAGACCATCCATCATGGAAGCTGGAGGCTTGGAGGCAGTGCAAAAGTGATGTGGGTCTTGGCTCAGCCTCGCAGGTCCAGTTTCCCTACATTCTTCAACTTCACATCCATCTTTCCTTTTGATTGCTTTATCTACAGATTTCAGACTCCAGCACCAGATAAAGAAGCAACAGCCTCCCATAGTCTGTTTAACCAGCTACCACAATTAGTAACATCAAATTCCTATAGTCAACTCCTTATTTTATATGTATATGTATATACACATATATAATTGCATTTATATAAATATAAAAAAAATTATATTCAATATTCTATATAGAAATATGTACTTATAGATATGTACATACATATATACATATACATTTGTTATTTGTTTTCCTTCTAGTGGTTCTGCTTCTCAAATGGAACCCAGACACAGTGTCTTTGCAGCTCTTCATTGTCCCTTAAATTTGGGTTGGCCTTGTGATTTGCTTTGGTTACTAGAATGAGGGAGAAGTGACAGGACCCAATTCTGAGCCTAGGCCTCAAGAAGCCTTGCATATTCTCTCTTGAAACCCTATAAGTACTGTGTGCACAATCCCAGACTAGCCTATTGTAGGATGAGAGACTACTGCATGGAGGAAGGCCCAGTTGTCCTAGCCAAGGCCATTCTAGACCAGCCTATAATCAGCTTTCCCACTAAAATATGAGCAAGCTCAGCCAAGATCAGCAAAGAAGCCCACTCACTCCCCAGCTGACTGAAAATGATGAGTGAGCCCACCTGAAAGCAGATCCATCTGACCTTTTGTCTTCCCAATAGTAATAAATGCATAAGGTGTAAGCCACAAATCTCCATGTGTTTTTCCCCCACAAAATGGCTAACTGATGCATCCAGTATATTAAATTTTTCTTCTTTTATTGTGAAATATAACATACATACATATAAGTACATAAAACATACATAAGTTTAACATGTAATTATAAAGGGGAAATAAATGTAACCAGCCCTAGGTCAAAGGAGCATTATTGCCAGCACTGAAGAGCCCCTATCCACCTCACCCACCCCCACTCCTCCCCTGTATTGCTTCTCCCCTATTATTCTTTCCTTCCTCTCTATCATGATTTGTGAGATAATCATTTCCTTGCTTCTTAGGATCACTTCACCATGTATTAGGGAAAACAGTATTGTTTAGTTTTGCCCGTTGTCAGCCTTTATATTCTGTATGATTTCTTTTTGCCTAGCTTCTATTGCATTGTTTATAAAATTCCCCTATGTTATCCTGTGTAGCTACAATCTGTTCATTTATTGCTTTGTAATGTCCCATTTTATGAATATACCTAAATTTATGGATATTATGGGGTATTTCACATTTGGGGTTTTGCCTTTAAATATTCTTGTATATTGTATCCTGGTGTACCTACCTGTACATGAGTTTCTATAAATCAGTGGTCCTCAAATTTTTGATCCCAGGATCTTTAAAATTAAATAAATTAATATTTTAATGGAAAAAATAATTATAGAAATCTGAGACACTTAAAATATTTATTGACTAATTCATTAAAAAAAAAAAACAATAATAAACCCATTACATGTATTCGTTTCCTGAGGATGTCATTACAAATTATCACAAACAGGGTGGCTTAAAGAAACAGAAATTTATTCTCTCACAGTGATTGAGGCTAGAATTCTAAAATTAAAGTGTTGCCAAGGTTGATTCCTTCTGGAGGCTCTGAGGAAGAATCTGTTCCATGACTTTCTCCTTGCTGCTGGTGGCTGTGGGCAATCCTTGGCATTCCTTGACTTGTAGATACATACTTCAATCTCTGTCTTTGTCTTCACACAACATTTTCCCTGTGTGTCTGTTTGCCTCAAATCTCCTCCTTTCTCTTGTAAGGATACCAGTGTTTGGATTTAGGGTCTACCCTATATCCAGGATGATGTTATCTCGAATTCTTAACTTGATTATATCTACAAAAACTCTATTTCCAAGTCAGGTCATAGGACAAGACCTGGGAGTAAAGATTTGCACATACGTTATCTGGGGGATACAATTCAACCCATTACATATGTTAACATGAATAACGCATTTGTAAATAAAAAAGTAGCCATATTTTCCAAATAAAAATTTAGTGATGAGTAGCACTGTTTTCTATTTGTGTGAATCAATTAATATCTTATACAAGAAGCTGTGTGCTCAAATGCCTTTACATTCAATCCACTTTATATTGTTTGGGTTGAAAGATATGATGAAAACCCATCCTCACATAGATAATCTCAGGCCCCCTGAAAGGGATTCAGCAGTTCCTAGAGATCTTTGGAGCACATTTTGAGAACCACTGCTCTGAAGTATATAAAGTATATGCAAAGTGGAATTTTTAGGCTATATATATCTTCTATTTTATTAGATAATGCCACATTGTTTTCCAAAGTGGTTGTACCAATTTAAATTTCCACTAGCAGTGTATGAGGGATCTCATTGCCCTACATGGTCACCAATAACTGGTATTGTTGCACTTTAAAATTTTTGCCTACCTGGTGGTATGCAATATATTGCATTACGGTTTTAATCTCATTTATTTATTCTTTGTATTGCCATTTTATGTATGAAGAAACTGAGGTTTAAAAGAGCAATGTTGGACGTGGTTCCATAATGTAGCAGTTAGCATGTCTCCTTTACATGCAGAAGGTCCTGGGTTCACACTCCAGTGGGGCCACAGCCCATGGTCTATAGCCATGCCACCCTGAACAAGCCTGATGTCTGATTTTGGAAGCTAAGCAGGGTTGGGCCTGGTTAGTACTTGGATGGGAGACCACCTAGGAAGACCAGGTGCTGTAGGCATAAATAAGAATGGTACTTGGCCGAATTTAAGAATTAGAAAATATCACCCACATTTTGCACTTGGAAATTCAGTCATCTTTCCACTCACAGAAGAAATAATGCTCCCTTTTGGCCTAGTTCTCCGGAAAGTACAATCTCCCCCAAATCTCACCTCCTCTGGGCTCCTTTCCCTGTGTGAGGCTTTGGACACCCCAGGCCAAAAGAAGTTCTGCAGCTCCCTGCTCATCAACACTCCTCTATCCCCTCTTCTCCCTCCCCACCTCCTCATTGCCCCCTCACTTGCCTGCCTAGTTCCTACCACCTGCCTCTATTTTTTTCTCATAAAACTCTCTACCCACCCTCTCTGCTGATCATCTTAAAGTGTATGAGCCTCATTGTGGTCATTTATTTTAAAAGGTATAATACCTAATTTGTGTTTATTTGCATGAGAAAATGTATACTTTAAGGAATCAACACCTGTTAGCTACTATTATTACCCACTATTATTTTTTTAAGCACTCCAACACAAGCCAGTGGTGGGATTATAGGCAAGTTATTCCTTTTTTTTTTGATCTTCAATTTCCTCATCAGTAAATAGGAATAATAATACCAACCTTACAGGGTTGTTTGAAGGATCCGGAGACATAAAAAATGTAATGGGCCTAGCATAGCGCCAGATGATAAGGAGTGCTCATTGGGTGTTTATTTTTATTTAACAAAATCTTACCTAGTGCTTACTATATGACAACCATTCTTCTAGATACTTTTTTCCAAAAATTGAAGCCTTGTAATAATCCTGAGTAAGGTACTATCATTAACCATATTTTACTGATGCAAAGACTGAAGCAGAAAGGTCAAACGACTGACTCAAAGTTATAAAGCTAGTAAGTAGCAGAGTAGGGTTTAGAACTCCTGCAATCTGGTGGTTCCACGTTTCGTGCTCCTTGCTAAAGTGCTATCGGCACCCCGCCCCACGCCAATAAATATGTTACTTATGAGAAAACTCTGCAAATAGTAAAGCACTCTACTATCAGTGGTTAGCTCTTAAGGGCAAAATGAGCTCTTTATCACTCCCTCAGAGCTCCCCCAGCGCTCAGTTCTCACAGAAACACCAGCCTGTGCAGCAGAGATGGCAAAGTTCCCACCGACAGACGTCCAGCGAAGCCACCCGTCGATCACACCCCTTCTGGCCCCTTCCCGCCTGACACTTCTAGCCCCGCCCCTCGTCCCAGGATACGGAGGCCAACCCGACGTCTCGCGAGCGTCCACGTACACACTCCAACGCCTCTCCCCCAGGCCGGGGGAGAGTACATCCGGGTCGCTGGAGCAGGTGCCTCAGGCCCCGCCCCTTTCGCCCAAGCATCGCCCCCACTTCCGGCTACTTCCGGCCACCTCAGGCCTTTTCCGCTTGTTCTCTGCTGGTTTTAATCTCTCTTTCCCAGGTTGCTCCTGACTGTAGGCCCGGGTCCTTTAGCACCCCTTTCCTGCTTCCAGCAGTTCGCTGCTCATCCGGATTCTGTCCGAGGTTTGGAGCAACTCCGCCGTGCATCCTCGCGGAGCGGCCCGGGCCGAGGCCTTCCACGCACAGTGAGTCCGCGCAGACCTGACCCCGCGTCTACCTACAGCTCCGTGGAGGCCACCGCCGCCTCCGCCTAGGGATGCCGCGGCTGGGGTCCGCGCAGCGCTGGGCGGCCGCCGTGGGCCGTTGGGGCTGCAGGCTGCTCGCGCTGCTGCTGCTGGTGCCGGGACCCAGCAGCGCCTCTGAGATCACTTTCGAGCTGCCTGACAATGCCAAGCAGTGTTTCTACGAGGACATCACGCAAGGCACCAAGTGCACCCTCGAGTTCCAGGTACTATACAGGCTCTGCAGTCCCGGGGCCCCAGTTCGCGGTTCCAGATTCCGAACTGTAACTTGCTGGGGATCCCCGCCCCAGCTTTGTTTTTCCATTCTTTGGCTGATTCAGGAATCACCTCTAGATAGCTGATAAACAGCATTTAGCTTTCATGTTCTAAACCTCGGGCGATAGACATTTAAGACATATTAAGATATATGAATTCCAGAAATGCTTCTTGTAACTTTGTCTCTTCCGTTCTCTAGGCCATTGAACTTTCTTTCTTAAAAGACTCTCTTTTTAAATTATTCCTGTTTTATAGTGACCAGTATCAGTCCCTCACTTTCTAATCCACACCTCTAATCAGATATGAGGTGCTGCCAGTATCTAACTCCAATGCTTTTTAGTTTTTCCATTGATATTAGGACTCTTGGTTAGTGCAGTCTCTATCATTGGAAGAGCATCATTCGAAGCCGAATTACCATCTGCCAGAGGTGTTGCAGAAAGAATTGTTGCGATAAATGAGAGGTCCCTTCTCACCTTGGGATTCAATATATACACATATATATGTATATGAATGAAACTGTATTTGGCAGACGTAGTTTAAGTTTGTTAGAACAGTTTTTGTTCTGTTTTTGTTTTATTTTTGGTAGATTTATTAAACGTATTTGAGCAGCTGTTGAGTGTTTGGTGCTGATGATACAGAGTGAACAAAACAGGGTCGTTGTCATCACTTTTGATTTCCTTCCCAATCAGTACCTGCTCATTCAGAATTGTGCCATAAGAGCTAAAAATAGGGTATATACGATCTGGTCTCTGGGGTCTGTGAAGGCTTCCTTTAGGAAGTGATTTTAAGTTGAACTATAAAGAGTGAGTTGTAGATACTTTGGTTAGGGGGAAGAGGGAATAGCCTTTGCAAGGTCTCTGTGGTTAGAGTGAATGACTGGGAATTTGAAAACCATAGAGAGGTCCTATATATTTGGAAATAAGAAGCCAGACTGGAATGTTGAGGGAATGTCAGCAGGAGTCAAATCATGTAGTGCTTTACTGACCCCCTTAAGGATTTTAGTTTTTCCTAATAGTGGGGGAAACTATCAGAGGGTTCTGAGCAGTGCACTAAAACAATCCAAATATTTTTGGTAGCTGTATGGATATTAACTTGTGCAGGTAGAGAAGGTATTACATACTCTGAATACAGACTGATTAGGAGGCTATTGTAGTGGTTCAGGCTTAGACTAGGGTATTAACAGTGAGGAAGGAGAAAAGTGAAAGGATTGGAGAAAACTTAGAAAGTAAAATCAACAGGATTTGGTAATGATTTGTCTATAGTGAATGAGGGAGGAAAGGCTAAGAATGACCGTTAGGCTTGCTTAACTTCATGGATTAGGACCAGGGGACAAAAAAGAAGATAACGGGAATTGTAATATAAAGTGTCATAAAACAGCAAGTAGCAGAATCAGTATGCAGATCTAGGTTAAATTCTTAACTACTTTGTTATGCTATTTCTCAAAGGTAAGACTGATGTTAACTTCAGGGAGCTTGCATAGACACATATAATCATGAAATATTAAGTACACACTAGGTATTGTAAGGGCGTAAAAAAATAACTTTCCCATTTTCTAAGTTCTAGGTGGGCTAATCAAATTCATAGAGACAGATTAACAGGAGAAAATGTACAAAGTTTATTACAGTTGTACATGCCAGGGATATCATAGATATGAGACCTGAATTGGGCAGTTGAAGATTAAATACCATGATGGACAAAAGAAAAGGCAGGGACAGAAATTTCTAAAGAAAAATAGGCAATTCATAGGTAGCAGAGAAAGAGCAGAACACGTGGCAAACAAATTTCTTCTAGGCAACCCGGAAACAATGGAGAGGGCAGGAAGCAAGATTGGCTAGATCTGTCTGTCTCTTGTGTGCTAAAGTGAATATGCTGAGATTATGCTAAAGTTCCCTTTCTAAAGCAGGGTTTTCTATCTTAATCTCTTGAGGCAAGAAAGAGTATAGGGAGGTAACAAATTATTTGAGTCTTTTGTTTCTTAATAACCAGCTTAAAATTAATATTCCAAAAGGCACATTTCTGGAGGTGGCAAAATGTTGGTTCCCCTCAGTATAGATAGTGCTGGCTGAGGAGGAAGGATCATCAGAAGTTTAGCTGATGGGGCTGTTGTTTGGTCTGAATATAGAAGGATAAATAGGAGCTATTCTACAAGGTGGTAGAGGGAGAAAGGACATCCTAGGCAGGTATGTAATGTTTGTAAAACTTAATTCTAGCAGGCCTGAAATTAGCTTGAGCTGGTACTGCAGTACATTGAGTAATAGTGTTGCTTTGTAACTGAGTCTCAGGACTCTAGGGGAAGTTTCTACTAGTTTGTCAGCATTGTTAACAGGGAGATTGATGATTTATACCTGGTCTCTGTGAGACCCCTCAAAGGCTTGGTATTAAGACTGGTTACATAGCAAGAATAGGCTTATGTGACCAGGAATATATTAAAAACCCAGCTAAGACTCTTTGGGGTTCCCTGGTTCCAAAGTATTCCTTTATATACTTGGTGAACTGAGACTGTTGTGTCTGGCCACAGCTCTCACAGAGGGAGGACAAAGGAGCCAAGACCTAACCTTTCCTAACCTCTCGCGTAAGACAGCTTTTGGCTATGAAGTTTTTATATTGTATTTTCTTGTGATAAACTAAATTTGTAAGTGTTATTATTTAGCAAACAAACCTTGTTTTACTTGCTACTGTTAGTACAGGTGTGAAACAAAGACATCTGGCAGTTGGTATTTTTGGAACACAATGAGAAAAAGGTATAAAAGAGGTGCTCAGGCTACCTTGAGGAGGTACAGGTGAGTAGTATGCCATTGTTAACAGGTTTGGATTTTTCTGTTTGGGAAATCAAAAGGGGATTACCAAAACGGGATTATCAAAAGGTCCACCTCCTCAGGAAGATGGACAGAGAGGGGTGTTACTGGCATCTAGTGGATAGAGACCAGGGATGCTGCTAAACATGCTAGAATGCACAGGGCAAAATAGTCCCCTACAATGAAGAATTACCCGGCCCAAAATTATCTTACTAGGTTGAGAAACTCTTAGTTAGAGGGAGGAGAGATTGGGTTTGTAGGAAGACCTTTTAGGAAGCTGTGGCAGTAGTCCTGTCTGGATTGTGGATTAGGGATGGAAGAGATGGGATGAATTTTTGAAAGGCAGTAACATCAGGAGATTTCTGTGATTAACTGGACAGGTAGGGACTTTCTTTGAGATGATTCCCAGTTTCTGTCTTACATAACCAGACAGGTTGTAAAGGGGAACTTTTATCTGAAATGAGATTACTTTTTTTACAATTTGATGGAAGAAAAGTGACATGATTATCATTTCTGGTGCTGTTCAGTTTGTATGTATGTATTTGCTTATTCAGAGTACAATGATCAGTATAAAGAATTGGGTATATACAAATGAAGTCATTATTTTCACAGGGGAAAGAAAGGTTGTTGACTTTTGAGGGGAGGGTTAGAGGCCCAATTGATAAGACATTTTTATGTCAAAATATCTATGTTAATATTTACATATTTTTATAATTTCATAAGTGCATAATTACATTTCACTTAGTTATCAAAATGATCTTAAAACATAGTTCCATTATTCATCATATCTCTTAAGTGAAAGAAGATCACATAAGTAACTGATCCTTCTTTCAAGTCCAAAGTTTGATCTCTGTGTTTTATAGATCTAGAATGTTAATATGCTAACCAAGAGTGTTCAAGCTTGAAAATACAGGCTGGTGCTACTCACATTTTTGGGGGTTTGGGATCCCTGAAACCCAGTATCTCTTTCTCATCACTTTTTTGTCAAGTGGATTCTCCTATCTCCTCTCCCTCTTTCCTCCCACTCAGTTCTTTCTCACATAAGGAGGACTTTCTCCTCTTTAATCCTTTTTACCTTTTCTCTCCTATGCTTATTTAGTTACTTCAGGAAAGTCTCCTCCTCTTGTCATTTGTACAACCCAGGGGGCCCAAGTTGTGACTGATAAGCATAAGCCCTTGAAAATAGCTCCAAAATCCTCTTTAGAAACATTTCATCTACCACTGGCTTTCCTTTCAATATGCTTGCTCTTAAACATATACTTTCTAGATAAAAGATTTTTTGTTTTTGTTTTTGTTTTGTGTCATGTTTTTGCTTTAATCATTAGTATATAAACAATATAGTTTAATTGTTTATGTTTCTCTTGGAAACAAGTTTGTAAATGATGATAATACTCTTAGAACAGCCCACAAGTCTATTCAATTCATAGTGTAGTTCAAAACAAAATACGTATTAAATTCCATCTAACTGACCTATAAAAGAATTTAAGCACAACCTATTTGTAATTTGGCAGTAAAGTGAGTTTAGTTCTATAATCAAGTATTCTTATGCTAAGGACTGACCTTCTTTACTACTTTACTACATTATTCATGTGTGTGCTTAGATGGTACTAATAGACAATTAGGTGAGAAAATTTTGGGAAGGGAAATATGTGACACTAAGCCTGAGGGTAAAGAGTATGACTTCGGAGTTCAAGTTCTACCTCTCTTACTAGATGAGTAATGTTGGGTAGTTTGCTTATCTTAACTCAGTTTCTCAGTTTGTCGGAGGAAGGAAAATTCTCTCTTGTGTTGTTGGGAGAAGTCATATAAGAGACCTACATTAATTAGAATAGTTGTCTGGCTAGTTTGCTAGTTCCCTTTTGCCTGTCATGAGGAAATTTGTTCATTTTTTATAAAGCTTTGGTTAAACTGAAATCTGCCAAGTTCCATCCACTGGTGGAAATCAAAAAAAGCAAAATTGTCTGTAGCAGTAAAACCCTTAGCCTACAACCTTATTGTCATTTTAACAAGAAATCTGGTTAATTTCTGAAATTTGTTAGTCGAAATGATCTCTTCATTTTTTTTTTTTCTCTTTATAGGTGATTACTGGAGGTCACTACGATGTAGATTGTCGATTAGAAGATCCTGATGGTAATGTGTTATACAAAGAGATGAAGAAACAATATGATAGCTTTACCTTCACAGCTTCCAGAAATGGGACATACAAATTTTGCTTCAGCAATGAATTTTCTACTTTCACACATAAAACCGTATACTTTGATTTTCAAGTTGGAGAAGACCCACCTTTGTTTCCTAGTGAGAACCGAGTCAGTGCTCTTACCCAGGTAAACACAAATTCAATAATATAATGTTGGTATGTGTAAAGGGAGAAAAAGCATAATTTAATATGCATCAATTCATCAATGAACACAGAATTTTGAGACTTTTACACAATATTTAAGATCTGGCAATTCTTATAGTAAATTAGGCATTTCAAGGAGAACTTCAGACTTTTCATGAAGACTAGTGTTAAAGGATTTTATGAACTTTTTAGTATAAAGAAAATAATGAAGCATTAAAATAGGAGGATCACTTAGGTAGAAACATCAATGGCAAAAGAAATTTAGGAAGTCTAAACAGTGCTTTAGCATTCTGAGACTTTTTGTAATTTATGGAGGAATGATACTACCATAATTTAGCAAATTGGTGTAACTAGGTATATTGATGTAACTTGTTATATGTATATACACATATATACACACACACCACAAGATGCTTTAATATATAAATATACTACAAGATGACTTTATACTGGTAATTATGTTACTCAAGCTTTTATTACAATAACTTTTGGTATAACTTAAGGTAAAATGTTAAAATATTAATGGTAAGTCATCTAATAAAAATAGAAGCTAAATTGGGTTTTATTTTGAAGAAGAGCTTAATGAGAGAAAATGAAAGAAAAAGTCAGTGAACAAATACTGCTCAGGTGATAAGAAGGGTTATTTTAGTTCTAGTTCAAATACAGCAAGAACGTAGATTATATCCAAAAGATACTTAAGTAAGTATTCAAATGAATTATTTAACACCTACTTGTTAAAACCTTAAAATGATATTTCATTGTTCCCAGGTTCCAGTTAGTCTCTTAGTCACGTGATGATAGATGTTCTTAAGAATGTGTAAGAGCCTTAATTCATAAACTTACTGTGGGCTTTAACAATATATATTTAAATGCTCTTATTCCTAGAAATGTTCGCTTTATTTTAGCATCCTGTATGAAACAGCACTTTGCTTTGTAAAAAGATTTTCTTTAGGGCCATTGTTTATAATTTAACCTTCATGAATTTTAATTTGTATAAGGAGGTAGCTTGCTCTTAAAACCTAAGTAGATAAATTTAAAAAATGAGTTATAATGGTTATAAAACAATTAATGGTTATAATGGTTGTAAAGCAATTATAAATGGTTATAAAGCAATGGTTAAAATGGTTATAAAGCAATTAATACCACTTAACCTCCTTTATTCATATCACTTTTTTTTATTCTTTCTCAGTTTTATTTTTCTTTTAAAAAGCAGATAAGTCTCTCATACAATAGAAATTCCTGTAAAGCAGTTGTTCACATTTTGAAATTGAAAGTTGCCATCTAGTAAATGTAGAATAAATGATAGAGTTTTAATAAATAACCATTTTTTAACCATGAGTAAAGTGATGGATCTAGAGTAGGCAGTGATCACTATTGACTGCTAAAACTATTAGGTGAAAGGCTGATGAAAAGCTTTACAATGGATAGATCAGACTGATATCCCCCGAATCTAATGATTAGTCACAAATGGAGCGATAAGTAGACATTATGTGTCTTCTGATAACAGGCAATAATGAAGTACGTAACATTGCCTATGAGGTAGTTCCACTCAGAACATTACACCTGACTCCCATCAAATCTCTAGCTCCAACTTCCAGTTTATAAGAAATACTAAGGATAGAGGAATACCATGGGAGCAATCAGCTAAATCCAGGAGGTGGGAAATGCTATAGGATAGAGGCCCCAATTTCTTTAACAAGTAGATGGAAAGGGTAAAAAGAAGGAAGAGAAACTTAAAGATTAAAGAAGACTTAAAAGACATATCAGCCAAATGATTGTGTTGACCTTGTTTAGATTATAATTTGTAAACCGCTTTTGAGACAGGAAATTTGAACACTAACTTATGTTCGGTAACTTTAAGGAACTATTTTTAATTGTTTTATTGTTATAATACTATTGGGGTTATATTTTTTAAAGCATTACCTTTCAGAAATAAATACAGATTATAAAAGTATAGCTGAAGTGATAAAACATCTGAGATTTGCTTTAAAATAATTGAGGAGTGGGGAAGAAAATAGATGGAAGAAATAGTTGGAACAGGATCAGCCATATATTAATAATTATTCACATGGAGGTTCATTGTACTAGCCTGTATACTTTTGATTATGTATAAACATTTCCACTTTAAAAGTACAAAGAAAAAAAGGGAAACAATACCATCTCAAAAATTGTATTGAAGTCATGCAAGTAGTCCCTTAATTTCATTCCTAGGTGCCTAAATAAAGCAAGAATAGCAAAAACATTTGAATAATTCTAATAGGTAAATTCAATTTATAGATCTCATAATTTCTCATACTTTTTAAAAGTACCTTTAATGGAATATTTTTATAATAATTCCTTTTATACTTACTTTGGTATAATTTTATTAAATGTTTGAATTATTTCCTAATGTCTGTATCTCAACTAAGTTTTTAAAAAAATTTTTTTAACTAAAATTAAGACAAATTCACATTGTCTTTAAAATTCTTAAGACTTGGTGTGTAATGTAATATAAGTATAATATAATAATAATAAAGCATGTGTTTCATCACCAGGGTTAAGTTTTCAGCAGTGTAAAAATATTAAGCTTTGTATGTAAAAAATTAGACGTTTAACCCTTCTAAGTCAGATGGTATAATTATAAAAAGGTAAAGTGTCATCAAATGAAGGCTGATAAACTGATTACACAGTGAAACAAACTTATATCCCATTGAGAACATATGTATTGGTTTAAGTTGACTGGAGTGAGGGAAAAAGGATTTACTTGGCAAATTGGTAAATGTAAGAAAAAAAATTTGTTTTCAGATCCAATTCTTTTTTAGTTAAAATACTTTTGATTAAATTTATTTTTATGCCATATTTGTTCTATTTTTGTATATATTTGGACTTTGATTTATAGTCTTATTATTGGTCAGATGTACTGATCTGCCATTCTCTTCCTCCTAATCCTTCCTCTTTGAGGACTCTGGGTTTGAAATTCTATAATCACCAACCTTAACTGATAAGTATTTCCACTGCTGTTAGCTTAGTGTTCCATATGCCAACGTACAGATGCCATGGGTGTGACATTCTAGTTTGGAGAAAGCGACTGCTTCATGGGATCTCTAGCCTTACCTGTTGTCCTAGTGTGAATGAGTATAAAGATTGCATTGCCAGGACCACTGGTATAATGAGTGAATGAATGAGTGCCAGTTTAATAGAATGTTCATCAAAAAGGAATGAAGATCAAATTGAAAGAAAAGATGAGTATGCTTTTTAGATAGATTGTACAGAAAATATTAAGCTTACTCATTAGAAATATTTCTCTTTAGATGGAATCCGCATGTGTTTCAATTCATGAAGCTCTGAAGTCTGTCATCGACTATCAGACTCATTTCCGTTTGAGAGAAGCTCAAGGCCGAAGCCGCGCAGAGGATCTAAACACAAGAGTGGCCTATTGGTCAGTAGGAGAAGCCCTCATCCTTCTAGTGGTTAGCATAGGGCAGGTATTTCTTCTGAAAAGCTTTTTCTCAGATAAAAGAACCACCACAACTCGTGTTGGATCATAACTACTATTTGAGAATTGATGCACCATTGCAACTATAATATTGCTGTCCTCTAATTAATTAATTTTAGGTACTGAAGAACTTGATATTGGCAACATTTTCAAAACCTTATTCATATACTTGTTAGGGGGTTATGTACAATGCATATCCCCAAACAGTGGAAAGGACACCTTTTTTTATTTGTAAAGGTATAAAAACTTTACAACTTATTTTGGGCTATTCATGTTAAATACTCAACACCAATGATCTGCTCTTTTCTTTGTTGTTTGTATCTACTCTTTGCACACTAAACTTTGGTATTTTGATTTAGCCATTTAAAAGTACTTTTCTTATAGGTAGTGGATATTTTAAAAACCTTTAATTTAATGTCTACATGTGTTGTGGAGGAAGAAAATTGCCTTTTAATTGTTTATAGTAAATATGGATTTGTTTTTCAGAAATGCAAATGTGATTAACTGCAGTCCACGCCCTATTCTGCACTGTTTAATTTTTATGGGGGGAAAAATCTACAATAGAAATGTTTGTTGATATTGATATAATTTTAATTTGATACATCATGGTATAATTTATCACTCTCTTGGAATATGTCAGATTTTGGCAGGGAGGCAGTTTATTCTATGATTTATAACCAGATACGTTGTTTTTTTCTTAAAGACATTCTTCCACACAGAAAGTAGTGTGTTTCAGTAACATCATAGAGTTTATATGGGCCTTAAAAATCAGATTGTCACGATAAAATAATTAAGAATAATTTAAGTCACTACAATGTCTTATAGTGGAGGGGCAAATGAGAACATTTTTAGTGAGTTATCTGCACATGCTACATTTTCAGTGCTTTTACAAAGAAAAAAGGTGATGTTTCATTTTAACATTTTATTTACTGGTTCTTGCCCTTATGTAGCTTTAATGTCTGAGTCATTCCCAACTTAAAACAACAGTTGTAATATTAATATCGTAAAAGTGCCGTACATTTTATCCTAATTGGTGTGATACACTGAAAAATTAATCCATCCGTCCTTCCTTCCTTCCTTCCTTCCTACTTTCTTTCTTTCTTTCTTTCTTTCTTTCTTTCTTTCTTTCTTTCTTTCTTTCTTTCTTTCTTTCTTTCTTTCTTTCTTTCTTTCTTTTTCTTTCTTTCTTTCTTTCTTTCTTTTCTTTCTTTCTTTTCTTTCTTTCTTTCTTTCTTTCTTTCTTTCTTTCTTTCTTTCTTTCTTTCTTTCTTTCTTTCTTTTTGTCTGTCTTTTTTCTTTCTGTCTCTCTGTTTTTTTCTTTTGTACGTGTAGTTTATACAGTCTCTGCTTAGCAGTCCTATGATTTAAAAATTTAGAATGCTGTATGTGTTTTTTTATTTGATAATCTTCACTGATTATACTGCATTTAATGAATATTGAATAGTGCATATTCTGTATACTATAGGGTTTAGACTGTGTTTGTATTTTATAATTTGTATAGATTAAGCTGATTGAAATAAGATTTTGTTCCAGGTATTCTAGAGTAGAATACAAGGTGATGCAAATTGTATAGGTGGTTAAAGCTTTTCTGCCATTTAAAAAAAAATTTGCAGCTGCTTTTTGCCATGCCTCCCTCCTTCACCCAGAAGTGATAAGTGCTGAACGAGACTCATTGTAGAGACTTTCTTATGTGTTACCATAGAATCCTGATGGGATAGCAATTCTAGTCACTTAGCAGTACTGACTAGAAATAGAAGTTAACTCTAAGCTGTGTTAAAATGCATATATTTTCTGCTGCATGAAAGAGCAAAAGGAATTCAAGTTGTCATGCTGGCTAGTTTCAAATGCTACAGTGTAGCAAGGGATAAACATGTTTTCAACCCTTAAATTCTAAAATTTTGAAGACCAAATAGCTAATCCTTAAACGATATCAAGGATTAAGAATTGAAGTTTAAGATTGCAGATTTATCTATGTGGATTCTTATTTTGGAGTTGTCCTGCAGCTTTATAAGTGTCCCTCTATTTTAGATTTGAAATTTTTCAACACTTATGTTGATGTGATTCATAAGCATGGATGTGTATTAAATGTCCCTTTTGGTTACCTGTCTGCTCTGTTGTATTCAGATTCTTAGACCATAATTAAGCAGAGTCAGGTATCAGTGTGCCGAGTTTGGCATAGACAATGCAGTTATTTCATCTGTGCCTATCAAAACTTCATAATATTAGACTATTACTACAAATAACGTTTGATGAAACTATTGATATTAAAATGTTCGAAATATCTGCTGTTCCTATTGTAAAAAATAGTACAGGCTTAGTCTAGTTTGTATGTAATTGGTTAATGTTTGATGGATGGCTGTCTATACTCAACTGGGTATGTATATATAACTTAGAAAATACATATCTGTTCAGACATAAGTGTTAAGTAAACTTTTTTCTTCCTCTTCTATATAATTTGTAGCTCTTTTTTCTTTAATCCTTTCATAACTTGTTACAACAGTTTGAATTTCCTGAATGTTTATGTTTAAAGAGATGGCTCAGAATACATATTTAAACACCATTAGATGTATATATTTTTAAAGTAGAATAAATAATGGAAAGGGACTTGATATACAAGTTTATACTAAAATTTCAACTATGCGAAGATACATTAGAAGATACTACTTTGCTAATACCCTAAACATTCTTTTTTCTATTAAAAGAAACAAATGGTTTATGGTTCATAACTCTAATTCTGGTTTCATGATAATCAATTTTGAAAATACAGTGGACTGAAGAGCAATTTTATTCTTTGGAAGATTTCATTTAAATCTCTGTACTATCCATTTTTCCTTCGGTTTGTAAATGTGTAACATTTATCGTTAACTAGGACAAAGCAGACCCTATGACTATTGTTTTCAAGAATTAAATTAAAATATAAATAATTCAAAGAGGTCTTTCATTTACTTTTGAAGAGAAAACTTGCTCTGAACTGATGTTGGTTCTGTAGGATTGCACCAATCCTTGTAGAATAAAAGAATCTTTCAACGAACTGACTGGTTTCTGTTAGGATTTAAATCCTTTTAAAGCTCCACATCAGCTTGCAGCTTGGAAGTACAGTTTTGTAGTGAGAGTGCATATTTATTTGTTATTTCATTGAAGCATCTTAGAGGCTGGCCAAGAAAGATAAAGAAGAGAAATAGATATTCCCCACTTTTCAAAAGTTCACATTATGCCACTTCTCTTTTACAAAAGATCCACTTTAGATGTACCTGTCTTCACTAACTAAAGGAAATCTGAAAAGGACTTCTTAATGAGAAAAGGTGAAAAGTGAAAATAGTATTCAGCATTTGTTTTGCAGTGAGCCATTACAGTCAGCAACCACCTAGAGCAGAAAGAGTGGCATTGCTTTTACTATATATTAGTGTTATTTTAGGTTTTATGTGTTATTTGGTAGGTTATTTGGGGAAGGGGGTCTGGGAATGCTTAAAAAAATTTCCATGTACATTAATGATGATTGCTTCTTTGTTTTACCCCATTTGGGCTTATGAAAGGAAAGCTGTGCTTTCAGATAGCAGGGGAAACCTGTACCACCACTAAACTGCCTCATTTTTAACCTTTTTCCATTTCTTACTGAAAGTTTGGGTGAAAGGCAGTTAAACCTTCAGTTCCCTTAAAAGCTCTTGGTTTTTAAGTACATTAGCCTTAGGTTGTATAATGCAAAGTTGCCTAATTTTTTTTTTTTTATAATGTCATAGGGAACACAGTCCTTGAGCATAATTCTACAAAAAAAAAAAAATAGAGAAATAACAATAAATATAGATTAACATTTATTGAATGCTTACCCTGTACTAGGTGGCGTGCTGAATGTTTTACTTGTATTGATATATTTCATCATTGCAATAATCCTGTGAATTAAGGATATTCCTGTTTTACAGATGAGGAAATGGAGACATCAAGAGTCTAGGAAACCTGCCCATATCTCAGTAGTTAGCAGAGTGCATGTAAACCATGGCAGTCTGACTCCAGAGCCCTCTTTCTCAACCACCATGCAGTACTGCCTTACCAACACTAGTTAAGGATGGATCTCTGAAGGCTTAGCCCTCTTGATTTCAGTGTAGCTCAATAGTGCTTAGTGTCAAGTTCAAATCATGGTTGTGTGACCTCACTCAAATGACTTTATTAAACTGTATATTTCTGTTTCTTCATCTATTACTAAGGTAATATCTACTATAATGAGAATATAACTGTTTATAAGACACTTAAGATCAGTACCCATCTATCATACATAAGCATTTAATAAATAGTTGCTATGTTTTTATCACTGGTCAAGTTCTAGGCTTTTGATCTTTTTTTAGTTTCTAAAGTTCTTTGGCCTCTACTCATATGGCTCTTAAATAATACATAACACAAATATGAAAGTGTTTGAACACCTGTCACCTAACAGTCTGCTAGAAGATTCAAAAATGAATAAAATAATCTGATCTCCAGGAATATAACTTAGTTGGGGGAGACAGGATAGCTATGTGAGTAATCAATGTTATGTAGTAATAAAGCAGAATGGACCTGAAAGAGCTAAGACATTTACAAGTTGCTGTAAGGGGAAGAAAATATATAGATCAAAAGACATATATCCCCAAAAAGTTTAATGTCTGCCCACAGGGGAGCGAGAGGGGAGTCCATAGTTGTCTAGTTAGGCCAGCAATTGAGGGGAATAATCTCTAATTCAGGGATATGGATTATTAGCTGATCCCCATCACTACAGGTGGGAAAAACATGTTCTTTAACTTTATTAATAATAAATGCTATCATCTCTTAACTTCTCCAACTTGGTTGTTTCCAAATTCTGGAGGAAAATATAGGAATATTATCCCTAAACCACCAAATGTACTATTTTTCAGTCTGCATTTCTCCATTTTATCCATAAGCTATTAGGAGTGATAACATTCTTTGCTGAAATCAAGATAAAGTAGAAGTAACACTGGTGTGGTATTATCTATTTTTAGTGCTGGTAATTATTAGTGATTACTATTACTGTAAGAAGAAAAGACAACACAAGAATTTGAGGGAAAAAATGGTTCAAAGAGTAAAATCCACTCATAATCCCACATTCCATTTTGATGTATTTCAGTTATTTTTATAGATATATGTATGTTTTTTCATTGTTATTGTCTATAATAAATTTTTAAATTTTAAAAAATTTGTGAAATGTGTCATAATATAGAAGAGGGTATTAAACATGCACAGTTTAAAGAGAAGTAAAATTATAAAGCACACACTAAGGTAACCAATGCACAGTTTAAGAAATAAAACATTGCCAGCACCAAAAGAGGTTCCTATATATCTTTTCCTGATCACATCCTTGAATTTCACCACTAGAGGTAACCAATGTTCTGCTTGTAATGAAAATAATTTTCTTATTTTTCTTTATATTTTTACCAGTTACGTAAAACTACTTTTCAAAATAATTTCCAAACATCACAAACTGATACTTACGTAAGTACAAAATCTCATGCTTGAATGTTTTGGCAGTGTCAAATTTCCATCAGCCTTTTTGATATCTCTTTGTCAGCCAGTAATAGTTTGGTATGGTCTTTGGACCACATTTTGAATAATGCTGATATCTACATTCCTGAAAAATATTTTAGAAAAGAAAGTCAGGCACAAGTAAACTTTAATAAGTAAAATTTAATGGAGTATTGAATTATATTTAGTAAATAGAAAATTACATATACTTTTCTGTGACTTTGTTTTGCCAAGTCATCTATGTCAATACACATATCTGTAGTTGATTTTTGTTAGTGTGTAGTCATATAAGTATACCACAGTTAAATGTCTCTCTTAACTATGACATTTGGGTAGTTCCATGTTTTTTTTTTTTTTTGCTCTTATGAACAAATCCACTGTGAGTATTCTTGTATATGTGTATACTCTCTCGAGAATACATCTAGAGTGGAATTGTTTGCTCATAGAATATATCTTCATTTTGACTGGGTAATATCTGACTTTTCTGAAACAATTGTACCAATCAGTATTATCACCAATAGCATCGGAAGTTTCCACATTTGGTATTAAACTAAATCTTTTGAAAACCTGGATTTGTAGTAGTATAAAGGCAGCACTTAAGAATTCGAGAAATGGTTCAGAGAATAAAACCCACCCATAATTCCACCATCCACTTGAATATATTTCAGTTACCTCACTGTTGCTTAATTTGTATTCCCATGAGGTTGTTTTTTTTCTTATGGGGCTTATTTACCATTTCAGTTTCCTCTCTTGTGAAGTCCCTGTTCAGATCATTTTCCCATTTTTAAAATTTGGATTGATTTTTTTTTGATTAACAAGATTTCTTTATGTATTCAGGAGATTAATCTTTTGGTTATAACTATTTCAAGTATCTTCTCTTTTTATTTTTCTGCTCCTAGTGAAAAGTATCAATCTTTTTCTGTATTCATGTTTTTATGTATATTATTTAAGAAATATTCTCTATCCTGAGGTTATGAATATCTTCTGTACTATGTATACTTTTGTCTTCTACTTGAATTGAGTTTTACATGCGATAAGGTAGGTAACCAGTGTTTTTTTTTTTTTTATTTGTTGAAAACTTACCTATCTATATTGATTTCTCCTGCCAATTCTGTCATCTAGTAAGTGCCCATATTTATCTGAGTTTATTTCTGGGCTCTCTATTCTATAGATCAGCTTGTCCATATACCACTAACATACTAAATTTCTAAAGCTTTTAAAATTCTTGATTTTTGGTAAAACAGGTCTTTATACCTTATTCTTCAAGATTTTGGCTGGCATCTGTCTTTTGCATTTTTCGTATAAAATTTAAAATTAGGACAAGTTTCAAAAAAATATAAAACTTAGGATTTGGATTGAAATTGTATTTAATTTGTGAACGATTTCCTCTATAAGTGCATTTTCCAGTGAATGAACATTTTTCCATTGTTAAGGGCTTAGGTCTTTTGATAAAATTTTGTAATTTTCTTCACAGAAGTATACCATATATTTTGTTAAATTAATCTTATTTATATTTTTATGCTATTATAAATGTTATCTTTAAAATTTTACTTTTTATTGCTGGCAGTTGATTTTTCTCTTCAGCAACCAATTCTAGTAATTTATCTGTAGAATCTTTTGGACTTTCTGTGTATACAATTGTATCATCTGCAAGTGAGGATAGATCTGTTTGTCTTGCTATTCCTCAAATCTTTTGTTTTTCTTTATTTTTCTTGTATAAGTACATTTGCAGGGATCTCCATCCAGTAAGATGTTGAATATAAGTGGTTATAATAGGCATTCTTGTTTTGTTCCTGTTATCTGGGAATGCTTCCAAGATAGCCTATAAGCAATTTATGGTATTTTTATTAAATTTATAAATTTTCCTTCTATTCTTAGTTTGCTAAGAGTTTTTTTTTTTTTTAATCATAAAGGCTGTTGAATTTTATCAAAAGCTTTTTCTGTATTTATTGAAAAAAAAATTTGTTTTTCAACCCTCATTCTCTTAATGTGGTCAGTTACATGGATTGGTTTTCTATGGTTAAATCAACCTTTTCCTGAGGTAAAACCAACTTGTGATTTGTTTGTTTTTAATAGCTGGATTTGGTTTAAGATTTTTGCTTAATATCAAGATTATATAGCCTTATAAAATCAGTTGAAGAGTGGCTTTCCCTATTTTATGGAAGAGCTTCTCTAAGATTTGCATTACTTCTTCCTTAAATTAGAAGGAAATTAGAAATCTTAGGTGATATGTGTTTGGGGCCTGGCATCTTCTTTATGGGATACTAATTCAATTTTATTATTAATAAGAGCATCTCTTGTGTATTATTGGTAAACTGAGTATTCCCAAGAATCTGTCCATTTTATCTTCATTTTCAAATTTATGAGCACAATGTTTTTCCTGTCCTCTTTAACATATGCCAGATCTTATGATGTTCTTTTCATTCCTGATACTATTAATTGTAGCATACAAATTTATAATACTATTATATAAGATATTATTTGTATCTTCTTATTTACTTGCCCAGTCGTACCAGAGGTTTATCACTTTTATTGTTTTTTTCAAAGAGCAAATATTTTGGTGGTTTTCTTGTCACTTATTGTCTGTTTCATTTATTTCAGCTTTTTATGATATTTATTTTCCTAGGTTGAATTTTTCATTGTATTTCTATATTGTAATGGATATTTAGCTCAGATTTTCAACTTTCTAGTCTAACATATATTTAAAACTATAGATTTCCCTCTAAATCCTACTTTAGCTCTATGTTAGTTTTCTATGCTATGTAACAAGTTTACCACAAATTTACCAGTTTAAAACAGCATACTTTTATTATCTCACAATATCTGTGGGTCAACAGTCTGGGCAAACCTTAGCTGGGTCCTCTGCTCAAGGTGTCACAAGACTGTAATCAGGTTGTCACCTGAACTGTGACATCTGGAGCTTGGTGTAGTCTTCCAAATTCATCAGGTTGCTGAAAAATTTCAGTTCTTTGAAGCTGTAGGCCCTTAGCCACTTGAGACTTCCTCACTCCATAAGCAGTTCATATCATGACTGCTGCTTTGAGGCTAGCAGGAGACAGAACCTGCTGCTTTGAATCTCCGTCAGGGAAGTCCTGACAGAATTCCATGATTAGGTCAGAGTCACCCAGATTAATCTCCCTTCAAAGTCAACCAAATAGGGACCTTGATTGCATCTCCAAAATCTTTTCACCTTTGCCATATTCTGTTGGTTAGAAGCAAGCTCTGCCCACTCAAATGTACAGATACAGGGATGGGGAAGGATTTCAGGGGCCATCTTAGAATTCTACTTATCACAAGCTCCATTCTATAAGTCTTGATATCTATTTTAGTTATTAATCAATTTCAGAGACCTTCCTCATTTTATTCTAATTTGATCTATAGATATTATTTGGAATTATAATTCTTAATTTACAAACATAAGTATTTAAGTTCTCTTTTATTATCGATTTCTAATATAATTATAGCTTTGCAATCTGTGAATATATTCTCTATGACTTAAAATTCTTTGAAATTTATGGGCAATTGCTTTAGGACACCATTTACCTTCTTATCAAATATTGTCATGTATTTTTGTATCTCTTTAAATATATGTCATTTTTATTGTTTTCTGTAGTCAGTTTTCATTTAGATTTACCCATATATTTGCAACCATCTTTGCTCGCTGTTCCTTGCTGTGCTTTTGAGTTTCCATGTGGAATAATTTTTCTTCAGCTTGAAGAATACATTTAGAATTTCCTTTAGTGCAGGTCAGCTGGTGGCAAATTCATTTCAGTCTTTTATTGAAAATGTCTTTGATTTGCCTTCATGTTTTAAAGGAAATTAATGCTGGGCATAGAATTTTCTTTGGGTGATTATTGACAATATCTTCCCATTGTCTTCTGCCTTCCATTTTGTCACTATGAAGAAATCAGCTATCAGTCGGTTGCTTTATTGAAACATCTTTTTTCCTCCAGCTGCTTCCAAGATTTTCTCTTTGTATTTGATTTTTTGTAGTTTCTTTATGCTGTGTAAGTGATGATTTCATTGTATTTTATCACTTGGTTTTATCTGGCATCTTGGATCTGTGGATTTATATGTCAGTTCTGGGAAATTTTCAACTATTATCGCTTTAACCATTGCCTCTGTTTAGTATGCTCTCTCCTAGGACTCCAAGTAAACATTTTAGACCTTGGTGTATATGCAATATTGCTTCATTTTTCTTCTATATGTTCTGTATTTTCTCTGCTTTATCTTAGATAATTTCTGATATAGCTTATAAATCATGAATTCACTTTTCACCTGTTTTTAATTTGCCATAAGACTCATTCATTGAGTTCATAACTTGTTTGTGTAATTTTTAGTTTTATTTTTCTGTTAGTTTTTTTTCTTATATGCTGTTACTTTTTATGGCATCCAGTTTCTTGCTGCATTTTTAAGTGAGGATTTTGTTTACATGGTTGATAATTCCAGTATTTGTAGCCTGCTATAGTTCTGTGTGTGCTATCTGTAATTCATGTTGCTTCTAGTTAATGTCTTGGTTATTCTTATACCTAAGTATCTTTGATTGTTTCCTTGAAACACCTGGAAAAAAATACAGAAATAATTTAAGGTCTGGGATAATGTTATCTTCCTTTAGAGGTTTTTGTTTCCTTCCTTCCTCCCTCCCTTTCTCTATTTTTTCTTTCTGCCTTTCTTTTGTTGTTATATACATTAACCCATTTGTTATAGGCTAGCAATATTTCAAATGGTGGAGCTTCTACTCATGTTTCAGTTCCTTCAGTCTTCTGATGGCAGACTCTACCATGATGGCAGAAGTATTATAGGTCCAGATACCACCCGCTACTACTGTTTTCATACAAGAACCATAGTGCCATATCCCCACAGCTTGTCTCTTGGTTTTGCCAAAGGAGCAAGTGTACTTGGCATGCTGGCTGATTTCAGTTTTCTTCACTATTTTCTTGAGGGAGGTACCATAATGAGTTCTGGATATACCAATTCTGGCATTTTGGGTACTTTTAGCCATGTCACCTCTAGGTCCAAGCCCAGAGACGAGGTTTATTGTTTCTTTCTACCAAGTGCCTCATGTCATTAGCAGTTTAGAATTTAGGCTTTAGATTGTCTATGCTTCTCCAGATGACCCATTGCACTGCAGTATGTGCCTACTTCAGGATAGAGCCTTTGATCTCCAGTCTAGAGCAAGGTGTGTTCTCACTACTTTTGGTGGATACCAAATCCAACCCTTGTCTTTCCAATTCCATTTGTCAATGAAAAGACAACTTACTTCCTCTAGGTTTGCAATCCACCCCAAGGGCAAAAGTGGCTCTGGCACTACTTTCTGGACTCTAATCTCCCTGAATTTGACCAGGTAAATTCTATCTTTTATATAAGTCTTCAAGAAGATGCTTATTGTGTTTCATCTTCAGTGGGAACATTGGTCCAAATGACCTGTTTTCTCGTTACCCACCTCCAGAAATTCAAGGTTACATCTTGATCGAGAAAAAGATGTTCAGTTTCTGTGCTTTCACTTTCTATATCACCCTTGGTTGATTCATGGAATTCCAGATAATCCCCAGATGATATCTTTTTATCAGTGACTCATTCATTCAATGGATAATTCATTTAGTGCCAAATATATTCTATCCTTTTTTTTTCCTAGAAATAGGGATTCAGTAATAAGAAGTAACTTTTGTTTAGGAGACCAACAACAAACCAGTTTTCATGAGAGATTTTTAACTTGGGGCAATCCCCTTTAGTCTTCTGGAGAATGAATCTAGTTTTTATCACATTCTTGAAGGAGTGCATGACTCAAAAAGTTTTAAAGAATCACTGCACTGTAGGATATGAATTTTAGCTTTTTCATATTAATATAAAGGTATAAATTACAATCCTAATTTGTTATTTATTCTACATGGTGGGAATTGGAGTGTTGGATATTGATTCAATAAAACTTTCCACTTTTCAATAGATGTTTGACTAAATGTCTGCTGTGTACTAGGCAACGGGATACTGAAGTAAATATGATAGCTTCTATTCTCAGAGTATCTGGACACAGTCCCCAAACAATTATATCTAAAAGTAGTAGTTCTCAAATGTTGGTGATATAGGAATCACCTAGTCCACTTGTAAAAAACTCATCTTTTTCAGGTTCCTTCCCTTGACCCTGGGATTTCTGTTCAGGAGACCTGGAGTGAGTCTTGGAAGTCCTCTCAAAGATTCTGATACAAATGTTGTAATACCATATTTTGAGAAATAATAAAAGTAACTTTTTGTAATGCTATGTGCCTGCTACATACTATGTTCTACATTCATGCTATGTAGTTTTTTTACTTCTCTAAACAATACTTTTCCTCGATTTTGCAAATTAAGAAACAAGCACAGAATGGTTAAGTTCACTTGTCTAAGGTCACACAATTAGTACTAGAAGGGTTCAAACACAGATATCTTCAAGGGCAGACTTGTGTCTCCCCTGTGGATATGTAGCCTCCCAATTATGCAGAGATATGTGAAGAGCTTATCTTGACCTTCAATGATTCATTTCTAGAATCTCCCCGTTAAATTACTGGCTAGGCTACCTCACATGAGACTACACATTCGGGCTAACAGAGCTATGGGTTTCCCCATTTATTTCCTCCCAAGTTTATGATTTTTATTGACAGCACTACTAGTTACTTTTTATGCCATCCACTCCAAGCCAAGTTAGCTCCCTCTAGCAGTGGAGCTCCTGGCTTTCATTGTTGACTTCATCCTAATAGCACTGTTTCACCAACATAGCTGGGGGATATGCTGGGATTGAGAGATGAGAGTCACTTCTACAAGAATGCTACAGGCTCTCACTACTACCCAAAATCTAGCAAGGATTTTTTTTTTTTAATGAATAAATGATTCTCAATTTGTTGTTTCCATTTGGTCAATTTCCAGAGCCCTCAAATGATTATTTTTGACAATTTTGTCCAGTTTATATTTGTTTTGGGGAGAGAATTTGAAGATATCCTCACCATCACAGAAGTCCCCACTTATCATGTCAGGTCTGGGATTTGGTTTTACCCCACTTACAATCTAATAAGTTAGCCTGTTTCTGTTTCATGGATGCTGGCAGAAGACGCAAAATACCTGACCAAAGACAAAGGACTTTGTTACTCATGACACAGCAAGTAGCACTACCATCAGCACATTTGCATTGGTTCCTTTTGCTCATAAGTCCCATGGTGGTGACATGAAGAGGTCCAGGTAGCTGCTATACATGCAGTGAGTTTGTGTCATATCTAAGGAACAATGAACTTGAGGAACCCATCCATTTTATAGCAAGCAGTAGGCAAGCTTGTTCTTGGTCCTAGAGGGAGATACTACCTCATATCTCAAGTGGCTCACTACCCTGAGAAATGGCCCAGGTAAAGAGTAGTCAGGTTCTTGCGTTGGCATTCCCAGCAAGAAATAGGAACACAAGAAATACATGGACAAACATCTTTGCCCACTTATTTCATCTAAGTTTATTGGAATAAAGTTGTTGATATCTTTTAAATGCCTTATGATCTGTAGAGATTTCTTTTTAATTTCTAATATTGTGTCTTTTTTCCTGAATAGTTTCACAAATAGTTTATTAATTTTATTAGTCTTTTCCAAGGATCATCTTTTGCTCTTGTTGATCCTTTTTTTCTATTTAATTTCTAGTCCTGTTTTTGATATTTTTATCTTTTTATTTGGATTTCTTTTTTTTTTAATTCTAATGTCTTGATGTAGAAGTTTAGATAGTTGATTCTCTGGCTTTGTTTTCTGATATATACATTTAAGACTAGAAATTTCCCTCTAATTTAGATTTTAGCTATGCTCCTCAAGTTCTGGTATAAAATATTTTTAGTAACACTCAGATAGAAATATTTTAGGATTTCTGTTGTGGTTAACTTTTTGAACTATTGGTTGTTTTGAAATGTGTCTTTTGATTTCCAAATATCTAGAAGTTTTTCTAATTATCTTTTTGTTTTTGATTTTCAGACTAATACCTAAGTGGTCAGAGAACTTACTCTGTATTATTTCAGTCATTTGATTTTCTATTTTGCTTTGCTGAATCTTGTTGCTCTATGGCCAAAAATATAGTCTAATTTTGTTAATGTCTGATTTTATTAATGTTCCGTGTGTACCTGAAAAAAATATGTATTCTGAAATTGCATTGGATGCCAATCAGGTCAAGTCCATTAATCATGTTCAAATCATTTATACCCTTACCGATTTATGTGGAGTCTGCTGGTCATATGTAAGATATCCAGGGAAATGTTAGAGTAAGCTAAAGATGACAGAGGATCAAGAACTTTGAAACACCAGCATTTAAGGCTAAGGGCTTCAGGGGTATGAAGCCACAGGGAAAAACATTTTACATGTCAGAGAAGCCATCTCTTCTCTGATTTAATTAGCACTCCTTCCCAATTTCCTCTGCTTTATTTCATTCATTCATTCACTATCATTGAATGGATCTAAAATTGTCTTGCTTGTTTACCTGTCTATTGTCTGTCTCCTGTATTAGACTGCAAAATCTCCATGAGGCCTGGGACCACGAGTGTCGTGTTCACACTATATCCCTAGTGCCTAGCACACATAAGACACCAAATATTTGTGGCATAAGTGATCGGTGTATTTTCTTGAAATGTATACATAATAATTTGGGTAGAAATTTTAATAAACTCGTAACTAATTTGAAATATTTTCTTAGTACAACATATAACTACTTATGAAGAATAGTGCAAAATTTGAAGCAATTTGAAACAAAATGGAAAAAGTCAAGTGAATTTGCCCACGATATTAGTGACTTTAGGTTCATTTATGCATGCCACGTGGATGATGAATGGGGAAATGTTTATCACATTTGCCATTAGTAGTATTTCAGTGAAAAAAAAACATTTATTTGAAGGATTGTCAGAGGAGGAACAGAGGCTGAAAGAATTTTAACAAGTTTTATAAGATAAAGGCTACGTGGGGTTGCAGACATCAAGGAAATAGAGTATTTGGAGGAGACAACTTTGTCAATTGCCAAAGAGAGACTCCCGGGAGAAATGAGCGCACCAAAAGTATCATTTGGATTTAGTAACGAGGGCACCAATTACCTGAAAAGTTGAAATAGAATTGTTGGGAGGTGGAGTGAGGAGAAACCAGCTGTCAGTGGGTAATGAATTGTGTTAACGTGGTGCTTAATTGGGCGTTTCCCCATGTGATCACTACGTGCTAGTGCCTATCTTTAATAGCCCATCCTGTTTAGGGTCAGGGAAGAGGAAAAAATAACTCAGCTCTACCTATGGGAAGCCTCTGAGACCCAGGTACGGACCTGCAACCCCACTATCCTCAGCAGGGAATAGGGATTGCCTGAGAACTAGAAGCGGGTGGCGGTGCTATTTTTGAGTAAGATTGGGAGCTTGAGGTAGACATGATAGGATCAAGTACTTGGCTTTATAATCCTTTCTATTTTTCTTTTATTCGATTGCTTTTTTGTTCTTCCTTAATATTCAATGGCGTTCCAGTGCTTCGGTTGTGGAAAAATAACCTGAGAAAGGTGGCTTTTGGGGGGAGCAGGTGATGCGCCGCGCATCCCCGGCCAGGGATGTAGTTGACGACAGCAACATTCAGTGAGACAGCCCTAAAGCGAAAGGAAAAGCAATCAGGGAGGACCGAGACTTGCTGCACCTCGAGAGGGTCTAGGGTCTGTTCAGGTAAGAAGGACCGTTCCGCTCGCTGAGCTTAGGCGCTCCTGTCTGGGAGCCGGGACTTTCCCGCGGGCTCGGCGGGGGGACACGCAGGCGGCTGCAGCCATATCGCTGCACCCGGGTCTGTAAAGGGCAGACACAGCAGCGTTCCCCCCACCCACGTACTCTCCGGCCTCGAAGTCGGGGCTTATGGGGACAGTAAAGAAGTCGCAGCGCAGGAAGAGTCAGCCCACAGTTGCCCGAAAGAGAGTACAGCAGCGTGATTTCCCCTCCGCCGTCCCGAAAGACTCGCTTCTTTCTTCTGCGCGGAGGGATCCAGCCACAGTGCAGCCGACTGACGAAGGCGGCGCTGCGTCGAGGAGGCCCGGGAGCGGCGGGTGCCGCGAGGCCTACGCGGGGTTACGCGTCAGCGCGTCCCTGAGCGTGAGGACTCCGCTGTCCCGCGACTTCCGCGCGCAGGGCCAGACCCGGCGCTGGGCTGTGGGCGTGGGGGCGGGGCTTGGGGCCGGTCACGGACTGGACGCCCGTCCAGAAGCGGGGGAAGACGCACACCGCTGAGTCTGCTTCTCAGGAGAGCGAAACGAAAAGGCCGCGGGGCCAACCCTGGCGCCGCGGGCTTCCAGGCAAGCAGGGTGCCGCAGGAGCCGCCGCCGGGCTCGGGGTAGGCCGGGCGGCCGGGCACAGGACGGCAGCGGACTCCCGCCGCCCCAGCGAGTCCAGCCCGTCGATTCAGCCATGGTGCCTCACTCCGAAGGGAAAATACACGCAGCTTTCTGCTTTTCTTGTAAGTTTCACTTTAGCTAGACAACTTTTCTTTCAGGTTCTGATTTTATTTTTAATTTATTTTATTCTTCAATTACATTTGACATTCAGTATTATATTAGTTTTATGTGTATGGCATAGTGGTTAGACATTTATGTAACTTACCAACACCCCCCCCACCCCCCAGTGTGATATCTACCTGGCACCATACATAGTAATTGCAATATTATTGACTATATTCACTATGCTATACTTTACTTCACGTGACTATTTTGTAACTACCAATTTGTACCTCTTAATCTTTATACCTTTTCACCCAGTCCCCTAACCTCTCCCATCTGGTAACCATCAGTTTGTTCTCTTTGAGTTTGTTTCTGTTTTTAGACGATCTATTTTTTAAAGAAACGTCACAACCATATACAAATTGCCCAGCGTTCTAATTGGCTTTAAAGTTCTACATAAGCTTCACCCAGGCACATTGAGTCAATGCTGAAGGTTTTGGTTTTCTTATTTTCCTTCTTGTTCAAAAGCTAATTTGGAGAAAAAGAATTTGAGTTGGTAGATGTGAGTTACTTTTCAGTATTATGTTAGGACCTCGCCAGTTTTTCGTGGCAGTAAACTTTCTTTTAAAAAAGGGATCATTAAAATATGTTTTAACACTAAGTAGTGTGTTGGTTATAAGTGGAGCTAAGCAACTCTGTATCTCATTTAAATTAGAAAATAGATGAACCAGTATGGAATAATTCCTTAACTCCTTTTGAAGCATAGTAAATGTTTTATGTCCAGCTGTATGGAACTTGAAGTGTGAATCATGTTTATACTGTTGAGTCATTTGCTCCTCATTGTATTTTTTATTTTTTCCCTTAACAAAATAGTATCTGCTGATAAATCTTGTCTTTAAATAATCACCCACCCCCAGACCAAACATCTCTTTCTAGGTCCTGCACATTTCTTTTAGTTAAAAAAACAAACAAACAAACAAACAAACAAACAAAAACCTCTTTGAAAAGCTTGCCTCCAAGTCTCTATTTCCCCTCCTGTTTCCTCTCTGTTTTCTCTCATCTCATTCTATCCTATTTCCCCTCATTTGACCTTCTCATCTCAGGCTTTTTGTCTCCATCACTATCTCCCCTCACCCCTTGCTTGTGAAATCCAGTGTCTGCATAGTTTTCATCTCAAATAACAGTTAACTGCTCCCTCTTCCATGATATTCTTTCTTCATTTGGCTTCCAGGTCACCACATTCTCCTGTATTTCTTTCCACCTCACTGGTCACTATGTGGCTTCACTTCTTCGGAACGACTAAATGTTAGAGTACCACAGGACTCAGTTCTTGACTATATTCTCTTTCTAGCCCAACTTTCTCCCAAGGCAATTTCTATCCCAAGCCATATTCCGTGGCAGTAAATAACATCTATAAGCTGATAACTGCCAAAATTTTATCTCTAGCTTTAGTTTACTCCCTCTGAGCTCCAGATGCACACATTCAGCTATTTACTCACCACTCTATTTAGAAGTCAAATAGGCATTTAAATTTAGTATGTCCAAACAGATACCACACCCACCCACCCAATCCTCCCTCTGCTCTCCCCTCAGTTACCTTATCTCAGTTACCTTACATTACTGCCATTCAACTAGGCTGAAACTCTAGGAATCATTTTTCATGAGCCTTTTTAGCTCAGACCCCACATCCAAGCATCCAGCAAATTCTGTTAACTCTACTTTGAGATCTCAAATCTGACCACATCTCACTCTCTCTCTAGTGCAAACCACAATCTCTCACCTAGATGACTTTGAAGTCTCTAATTTGGTCTCCCTGGTTCTGCCCTTGTTCCTCTGCAGTCTTTCTACAAATAGCAGTGATTTTTTTCAAATATGATCAGAACTTTCACTTCCCTTCCAACCCTTTTGGTGGCTTATCAGAATCATAAAACCCAAACTCTTAGAATGGCTTCGAAGCCCTATTTTATCTAACCCCTGACTACTCTGATCTCATCTCCTACTTTCCCTTTAGCTTACTACACTGTGGTGATACTGATCTGGCCGCTGTTCCCTTTGCCTGCAGTGGGTCTCTGCTAGACCACACAGGCTGTACACCTTCAGTACCCTCACTTCCCTGTTCAATGCTGTATTCCAGGGGTTACTGCCATTGTCCTGTCGTAACATTCTTTTGTAACTGACCTTCAGGTGGGTTGCAGTTAGGTGCTGGATGCTATTCTCTAGTAGTCCATGAAGGTTATGGTGCCTTCAGAACATTGTTCTCTGCTAGGACTCTTTAATTTATAATGCACAACCATCTTTCTCTTGAGCCTCATTTTGATAAGATGTACAGTTTGTCCTTAAATTCTGTTCTTTTTTTTATTCTTAAATGTTCTTCCTTGTTTAGGGAAGATTTTCCCATTAATGCCAGTTCTCATTTTTAAATATAGAAAATGAAAGAAAAATATATTTTCTGAAAAGAATATGCAGTAATTATATTGGGCAATTTCTTTGCTTCAGTGGGAAGCAGTGGTCTGTGATTTGGAGACTTTTTGAATGGTATCAGTAACAGGTAGTTTCAAAGGGAAGAAGAAAAATTAGCTTGTTCAGAGAATATTATACAAGTTTTTAAGTGTGGTAGCTAAGCAAATATCAGAATATCAAGATTTTATAGCAGAATTCAGTTCTTTTTTTTTAAATATGTGGAAATGGAAATTAAAAACAGCATTTTCAGTTTTAGGAAACGCTGTTGGGGAATAAAAGACTTTATAATACTTATTTCTCATTTTAATCTCAGGGAACTAGTTCTGTGCTGTTAGCAGTAACATATGTATTACCTTCCTCTTTTAGAAGAAATTTTTTTATTTCAGAATTAGGATGCTTGAATAAATATATACAATAGAAGATTAAATAAAATTTTTTTTGAAAGTGGATTTGGAATATGGATCAAAGAAAAGATAAGAGTAGGAGGGTTAAGCGGAACCCAGGAGTGAAGTTAGAATTAAAAACTGTCACAAGCTTTTTTATGTGGGCTAGAGAGCACTTACCAACCTGGAGCTTCCTAGCAGCTGAGTCAAGAGGCAGGCTCCACAGATGAAAAAGCAGGGTACTGAGGAAGGTCCTTTTGTGTATCTTCCCTTTTCTACTTGATCGAAGCGAGAGAGAGAAAGGAGAGAGTTCAAGTCATAAAATGTTTACCTTCTCAAGGATCTATTTTAGGTACTATGGAGATGATTCTGCTCTCTAACACTTGTAATTAGTAGAATATTGTAGGATCCCTGTTTGGTTTAGAGTTAGCAAACCCAGACTCTTGGAAAATTTGCAAATAGATAGGAAACAGGAGATCAGTTAAAGATGAGCCAAACCCATCTGAAATATGCAGATATGGCACATAAGGAATATACTATCTGGGCACCAAATTGACATGATCTCTGTTTAAAAGCACAAAACCTAGAAAACAATTTTTTGTTGACTAAAAAGCATTTTTTCAGATTATATTCTCATTGTAGAAAATGGATCTATATAAATATACATATAGACATACATACATCTATATATCTACCAAATACAGATAACCAATGTTACCTTTTTAATGTACTTCTTTCCAGTCTATTTTCTCTAGTTTGTTTTACAAAGCTGAGATCATACTATATATACTATTTTATATTCATTTTTTCACTTATTATTTTTATACTTTTTACTTATTATGGAAACATTTTTTCATGTCATTAAAATTATTCATAATATTCATAAACGCTTTTAACAATTTAATGGGATTCAATCATATGAATATGTTGTTGCCATTCCTCAGTTTTTGGACATTTTGATTGTTTACATCCAACAGAATTTTGGGTAGTGCCTGATAGTGTGTACAAGTTCTCTGATGACAAGAAAATTCAGTCATATAATTCATACTTCAAAATTGCAATAAAATGTCTCCATAGATCCTGTGACAGGAGAAAGCTGAGCAAATCTGAGAAACTGAAAAAAAGACCCATGTTAGAGAGCAGGAGGAACAAAGAGGAGAGAGGCAGGAGATGAGGTTGGAGTTGAAGGAGCCAGATCATTTAGGACAGCATTTGCCATATTAAAAAATTTTGACTCTAAGTGCATTAAGAAGCCATTGCAGAATTGTAAATGAGAGTAATTTGATCAGATGTATGTGTTTAAAAAGATCGAGGTGGTTGCTGAGTGGAGAATGGATTAGAATGTCCAAGAGTGTACAAAGGAGACTAATTAGGAAGTAGTGCAGTAGAAAATGTGGTGGAGAGGGAAAGTGGAACAACTTGATATGTATTTTGGAGGCTGACTAGACAGGACTTAGTGGCAGCTGGAAGTGAAAGTGTAAGAGAGAAAAAGAAAAGTGTCAGTGAAGCTTCAGGTTTCTGGCTGTCATAACTGGGCAAATGATAGTTCCATTTACCTAGTTGGAGTATTCTGGGAAAATGAAGTGAAAGCTACCTTCTAGGCCAGCAAGAAGACAAATTAAGAGTGCTTATGGTGTAAGCACTTTTGCTGCTAATGTTTTAATTTCTTGTTCTATGCAATATATGAGAGATATGAACAGGATGTTATAGGTGTGCAGGGGAGGAGTACTTAACCTATCTGCCAGATGTGATCTTTGAACTGTGTCTTAATACGAATATACCATATTTATATTCATGTAATATTTTAAAGTGCCACATTATTACTCATTAAAAAATCCAATGAGATATATTTGAATTGGCTAGTCCCTGTTGATTGAGTCAATAATATATATAATATAGAAAATAAAGAGCTATCTGTTTGACTATCTCTCTAAACTTAAAAATTTGTTAGTCTTATATTTGGAATTGTCTCATTCATTCATTCAAATGGTATTTTTTTTTTATTAGTTTCAAGTATACAGTACATTGGTTACACATTGATATAGTTTATGAAATGATCCCCCTGATTAATCTTTCTCTCCTCTGGCTCTACACCTAGCCATTACATTAGTGCTGGCTACATGCTGTGTTCCCCATCCCCCTGACCATCTATCAACTACTAATTTGTACTTCTCAAATAGTATTTTTAAATGCTGACTATATGCGAGTCTCTGGAGACACCAGCAGTGAACAGGACAAATTTGGTTATTATTGTTCTGGTAGAGTTTACAGTTTAGTGGGAAAGAAGGGAAACTAAGCAGATAATTACATACATAATTGTAGTTTTAATTAATGTCATGGAAGAAAGACACAGGGTGCAAGACTCCTTATAGAGCTCCTAACTCTAACCTTTCAATGCAAGCTCTGGTACCTAATATGAAAAATATAGGCACTGGTTTGACTGAAAAGTATCAATAGGTACTATTTGATATTAAACCTTTTTGTTTATCCTTATGGATCCTGTGCAATGCCCAAAAGAAGAAAATAAATAAATAAATTACAGCTGATTCTTAATAATATTTCAGTATAAGATCAGTATGGATTCAAATTCTATCCATCCTATTCTTGAAAGTATTTGTTACTGTAGTTGGGATTTTAAAAATATTTCCAGTGTGAAGAAGCTGAAGAAAAATCCAGATGTTTCTTGTCTGGCTGGCACAGGTCTGTTCTTTTGTATCCTGGCATTCTGGCAGTTTGGCATTCCCAAACTGTAGTCCAGGGGTCAGTGAACTTTTTCTGGAAAGTGTCAGATAGGAAATATTGTAAGATTTATGAGCCATATCGTTTCTGCTGTAACTACTCAATTCTGCATCTGTGCATGAAATTAGCCACAGACAATACATAAACCAATAGGCATGGCTATCATCCAATAAAACTTTAAAAAAATGGGTGGCTCTCCATGTTTTGCTGCTAATGGTGTAATTCCTTGAATTTGGATGTTGTGCCAATCGTAGATTAGTTGCAGAGAACAGAATCTATTCTAGTTAGTTTAAGCAGAAAGGTATGCATGGAAGGTATTTCAGAATTTACAGTCTCATTGGGAGGGTTCAAGAGCTAGACTCTAGGTTGAGTTTCTAGAAACATCTCATAGCACCACCTAGCAGAATTGGTTTAGTGTTACTGGGGCTTTGCCCAGGACCAGGAAACCTGCCAAATCAGGTAGCTGTCAGCTTCTGAATTACACAGACTCTACTAGAGCCTTAACCAGAAAAATAGGTGCCTCATGCTCTGCCTCCCTTCATATTTAACTCAGACCAGTAAATATGTCTGATTGGCAGAACTTAAATTATATCTGGAACTTTAGCTTCAGGGGAGTCTAGGAAATATAGCTTTTAGTACTTGTGGTGCAGGAAGTTCAGGAAGGTACACTAAAAGGAAATTGGAATAAATTTTGGAATGAATAAATCTTCAGTATATGCTACAGAACACTCCTTTGACTACTTAGCATCTATACCCTACCCACTCCTTTCCATACCTGAACTTCCAGGCAACAGTAGCAATTAACAGTGTGCTGTCTCCCAAGATAATGCAACCATTGCTCATAAAAACAAAAGTGCACTCACCTTCTCCCTAGACGGTAAAACCCAAATCCTATAGGTCATGACATTATCTGCAGTGTTCATCACAGACATTGTCCTGGGACCTAGTACATTCAGGAATTAAGTGGCCTCTCTCCTTTCCTAGGGAATGGGGAAGTGGGAGACAGGCAGAGCTGCTCAGTGACCAAGAGAATAACAACTCAGCTCTAAGAAGCTCCCACCCATATTTTTTCATCCTCTTTTCTCTCTACTAGCAAATTCCCTCAGTTTCTAGGCACTCTGCATATCACTTCTTTTAATGAAATCCTCTCCAGATCCTACTTCATTTGTAGCTATTGGCTTCTCTTATTCTTCTTAACTAAGCTTTCTCCTCTCCTCATGCCCTCACTTCCTGTAGACTCGAGCACACTGCAGTATGGTGTGGTGACTCCCACCATTCCTCTGTAACTGCTCCCATGAACCTCTAGGTGCTAAATGCAGTAGACACTGATCTCTATTGGAAGCTCTCTCTTCCCTTATCTCCAGATACTGTTCTGTGTCTGATTTTCCCACTGCCCCAGGCTGCTCCTCTCTCTCCTTTGAGGGCTCCTCCTCCTCCTCTGGATGCCGGTCAGATGTTGCCTTTGTCTCAGCACTCTCTTTCTCCTTATTCTCAGTTACTCACAAATTTGAGCTGGCATCAAACTTTTCTCCCTCATCAAGATGTTCTTATAAGCCTTGGGACTACATGTCTATGGGCCTGCTGGACAGCCCCTCTTCTAGGTCATGGGGAATCCAAGCTCCCAATGTCCCAAACTGGATTAGTCACACCCGCCCCACCCCCGCCCTGCTCATCTCAGTGAATGGCACCACCACCAACTTATTTCTCACCACTACCCTCCCACCCACGCCCACATATGTGGACTTGAGCCATATAAACACCTAGTGCAAAATGATCCAAACATACTTTACCCTGTGGTGCCTTAGTGTTTTTTGCAAATGGTGGTCCCACTGCTTGGAAAACATCCACCTGTCTTGAACTTACTTTCGTGAAGTGTTCCTTACTGCAGGTACCCTTCTTTTGTAGCACCTGTTATCCCGAATGAAGTACCAGAACAGTGAGTCCCAGTAGTCTACTTGTCCTTGCTTCACATCCCTAAAACCCAACAGGTCTTAGTGCAGAGTAAGTTTTCTAACAACACATTTATTAATTGAACAGGTGAAGAAACCATAGATTTTACACGTATTCGCCACAAGATGGTGCTATTTAGATAGGAAAGAAAACTTAAAGGCTCTCCAAGGCTGCCTCAATTTTAAATGGGTTAAATTTCAGGGGCAATGATTTAAACACTTAAGCTTTTTCTGTGGTAAACACATGGGCGTATTTAAAATTGTATATGTACATGTATTTTATTTACTTAACAATTGCTTGGGAACCTCTTTTTCCAAGTGGTCATAATGTCTTAAAAATGCAAACTCTTAATTCTAGGGCAACAAATTGTTAAGGAAGGTTGTATTAGGGTTCTTTAGAGAAACAGAACCAGTAGGTTAAAGAGAGAGAAGGAGGAGGGGGAGAAGGAGAGAAGAAGAGAGGGAGAGGAGGAGGAAGGAGAGAAGGGAGAAAGGGAGGGAGGAGGGGAGGGAGGGAGAGAGAGAGAGAGAGAGAAGAAGGGAAGGAGGGAGGGACAGAGGAAGGGAGGGAGGGAGAGAGATGGAGATCATTTTTAAGGAATTGGTTCACATGATTGTGGGGGCTGGCAAGTCTGAAATCCACTTTTTCTATCTAGTCACTCTGATAATAATCTCATATAGTTTTTAGGTGCTAAATATAATCTATACATAGATAAATGTCAAATATACCTCTCCTGGCTAGACCTCTCCCCCAAACCCCAGACTATATTCTGTGCCTACTCAACATCATTAGCAAATCCTGTCATACATTATGCTGTGTACATCATATCTAATTATATCAGGAGGCACATATTGTCTGGTTGTGATCATTAAGACCGATCATTTGAATTAGGGTGGTGAATCTGTTATTTCTTTGAATTTTTTTGTTATGCTCATTGGATTTTCTATTTCAGATATATTGGTTTTCATTACATTGGTTGCTTTTTTAAAATCTCTGTAGCTATATCTTTTTTTCAAATTGCTTTGTTCTTATTGTCTTTTTTCCTTTCCATATTCTGTAATTTTTATTTCAAGTCTTTCCACTATGTTTAACTGATAGGATTTTGAGTCATACTTATTCCATTTGCTGTTTCTATTTTTTCCTAATGGCATTGGGTCCTTGATTTGTCTAGAGTCTTCCTTTTCATCTGATTCTGTTTTCTCTTTAATATTTTTGTTTCATTGGTTACATATTTAGTGTCTTCTAGAGCAGTGTTACTCAAAATGCTTGCCCATAGTAATGTAAGAAGCATGCACCAAATGTAAACCATGCTGCTGCTTCATTGAGAATGTCTTGCTATGAAAAAAATATCAGCTGAACTAAACAGCATAATTAACTGATATAATTGATTTACATCCTGGCACAATCTTCTTGTCATAGACTGGCACCAAGAAGTTCAGAGACTGGCACCTTATCCATGGACTGTACTTTGAGTAGCACTGTCCTAGAACATAAGCATTTGTTGTATAAATTTTTCTTTAACTTCTTTGTTATGTACTTAATAACAGTAATAGCTACTAACATTTATGGGAAACTGTTCTAAGCCATTTTGATCTATATAAAAACTCTAAATGTAGGTACTGTAATTATCACCATTTTACACTTTGTGGAATCAGAGCACAAAGGTATTTAGTAACTTGTACAGTCTCCTCAGTTTTTTTATAGCAGAGCTGCGATTTACATTCAGGCAGTCTGATTCCAGAGCACATAGTCTTAATGAAAATGGATTTTTTTTTTTTTTTTTTTTTTTTGTCTTTTGCATGCTAGGATTCTTTTTTATATTCTTTTTATTTCCTGTAATATTTTTGCATACTTGCGAAGCTGTTCTTTTCATCTTGCTCCTATTTGATGTAGGGAATTCTTTGGGACCCTCTTTTGCCTGGATATAAAGTGGACACATTCTGGACCCTCCACCCTTCCTATCTTGGACTGATTCTGATTTTCCCGTCAGAACTTCTGTTTCAGGGCTTCATGCTGATGGGTGATATCTTTCCACGTTTCTTTTGCTTAGGGGGTTTGATTAGCTCAGTTGAGCTGTGGTCCATTGTAATTCGTAGCTTTGTGGTTTTAGATGGGCTGGGGCAAGGGGTGGAGTTGGGAGTGTTATTCTGTAGAGTTAAAAACAAACAAAAGAGTTCAATCAGAGCAATTTGGCCAAATCTATTGCTATTACAAATGCATTTGTTCTTTGATATAGAAATCCCATTTGGAAGAATTATTCTGCAGATGAACTTGCACACATATGAAATGACTTTTATTCACAGTTTATTCATTGCAGCATTGTTCATACTAATAGATTGGAAACAACTCATGTATCCTAGACTGGAACAGTTATATACATCCACATGCTGGAAGATTATGTTGTAAATAAGAATAGGGAAGTTATGTGCTTATATAGAAAGTCAGAGGTCATAATATTAAAAAGAAAAGGAATCCATCTACTGCCGTTTGGCTGTGTGTGTGTGTGTGTGTGTGTGTGTGTGTGTAAATGATGATACTTTTTTGAAAAAAATATTCATAAACAAGGATATAGGAGAAACTCATAAAATCGATCACAGTAGGAAATCATGGGAGTAACAGTATGGATAATTAAGGAAAGGAATAAGACTTTTCAATATAAATGTTTTCAAAGTAATTAGGTGTTTCAGCCACTACCTTTTCTAAAAAAAAATAAAAAGTAAATACACACACATCTTTATTCCTGTGAACAATGATCTAATGTGTCTCTCCACAGCCACCACCTTCACTGTCCTCCCACATAGCCTAGGGGAAGGAGACAAACCTAAATGTTTTAACCCTGGAGCTGACCATTTCTGATGGGGGAGGCGAAGTTTAAAAGGAACTTTTCAGGATTCTTTTTGCCAGCCTTCCACCCTCCCCGTATTTCCTTCACCATTCTATGCCTGTCTTTGGTTCTAGTAAAGCCTTCTTTATTTATGGAGTTAATTGGCTCAGTGAGCATAATCAGGTTCTCTCCTTTTCTTCTACCCTTGAGAACCACCACATTGATGAATCTGGATCATTTCCCCATCTTTGAATTACTGTGGTGGTGGGAAAGGCAGATAGATCTCCAGCACACAGCTTTCCACATCTTTTTCCCTTGGCAATCTCCTTACTCTCTCCCTCCAGATTAGAAGGTCATAGTGAAGTTTTTCAGACATTGTCATTAACTGTTCTTTCTCTGGTCTACTTAGGGTAGGGGTGAGTAGTAGTACTTGGAAGATGGAACAGCACATCATAGATTTCTGGAATGTTTTGCTCTTTTTTGCTGACTAGTATTTAAGAAAAATAAGACATGTGTCGTAATTTTTAAGTTTATTTCAGAAGATTTTGTGATCTGGGTTGACACACCATTTTACCTTAGAAATTTTTGACACATTTTATAATTATCTGTTGTAGTACATCATGTGCATTTATCTGCAGCAGCTAGTGATTAACATTATGATGTTAAGTTGCTTTAGCCAACCTAGCTCAATGAATAAATGAAGATCATTTTAATTGACACAGTATATAAGTGCCTCTGAATGGTTTAACAATTATTTTATTATGCAGGGGAAGCTTCTTTCGGCAGTTTTTGCATAGTACAACCTTTTTTCATAATGCAATACGAAAGTCAGCAATTAATCCTAACCAGTGAGGAGAGTCCAAATTCATTTGCTTTTATTATGTGTGTATGTGTGTATGTAGCGGTTTAAAGTTATTATGTCTAGAATACCTCTTGATAATTGGCACAATATGTTGTGGAAAAAGAACTTAAAATATAGATATAATGAATGACAGGCAGTAGCCAGTAATTTCTTCACCATTCTGAGGCAGCAAACCTTTACATTCCTTATATACATTAGAAAGTTTTCTATGTTTTTTCCTATCTTTTCTTCCATAACAGTTTTCACCATTTTTGCTGAACAGTTTCTTCTAAGCCTGAATTATTTTGGTATATGTAGCTGTGCTATGTTACTATGAATATGATTCTGATTTCTTATTGAACTTTGGTCTTTGCCAATGAACAATAAATAAAAATGCTCTGGAATATAGCCTGTGGACCTGTATTTGAAAATATGGAATCTATATTTATTCTAAATTTTCTGTCTTTAGATAAAAGAATCTCCTCTGAAACAGCCTATTTTGAAGCCATATTAACAACATTGCCAACATTATCTGAATATTTATTTAAATTAGATTCACATGGAGTACTTTCCTTTCAGGGCTAATCTAATTCTTTCATTCTGGATTTAGAGTTTTTAAAATAAAAGAATGAGTATAGACAATTGTGATTATTTGTTGACTTCACTGGAGAAAATCACAAGTCTTTGTTTCAGATTTCACTTCCAAAGCAAGATGTTCATTTTTTCCTATGTGAAAAAAATACGTTTTATTCAGTATTACAAGGAGTAGCTGGAAAAAGGAATTTAACTTTTTACAACCCTTATTATAATTTCTCCATCAGCCCCACTACAACAATAGTGCCTGGCCCTACGCAAACCAAAATGCTCTGAACCAGGGAGATTTGACATTTTGAATCCCTTTATGCTGAGACAGTAGAGATAGCTGCTTGCTAGCCATCTTTAGGATATTTGCATTCTGTTTTGTATATGTTTTTGATATAAAAATAATTTGTGTACTTAATATTTGAATATTCTGTTTAGATTTTCATGTTTCTAGTCCACACAATAATTTGATAATGGAGAAATTGGACTTAAACTCAGATAGAGAGAGTGATATCCTTTCCTCTAAAATGCCAAAGTAATTTATTTTAATCTGGAGGTTTTTAGTACTAATATAATACCATTTAAAATTTCCTAATGTCTCCTGTTATATTAAACAGGACCCTCCTTACCTTACCCTTGACTACCTGTGGGTGGCCCTTGTGAAGCACAAAAAAGACAAGTGATTTTGTTTCCCAAGGATCTATTTGGCATTTCTTTCTTAAGATCTATATATTATAATCTTTTTGAGCTTTTCAGGTTGAATGCAAGTTTCCATTTTTAATGTTTGGATTAAATTTATGTTCTCTTATTTCTTTTTTTAGAGTGAGAAGAAATGCTGAGATATAAAGCTTTTCTCTTCTGATTTGGATACTTATAATGGGTATCGGGAAGTCTAAAATAGATTCCTGCCCTCTTTCTATCTCTTTGGGTAAAAGCCACAGTGTGGCTACAAGTCAAAGACATCATGAGTCAGATTCCAAGAAATCTGAAATCTCCCTGCGTGATGTTGCTGAGCATAGCAATACAACAGAGGTGCCAAGGAGAGAGCAGGAGGGAGCTAAGGGAGTGGAAGAGATGCCTGAAGAGCAAGCAGAAGAAGTGTTCCTCAAATTCGTGATTCTGCATGCAGAAGATGACACAGACGAAGCTCTCAGAGTCCAGGATTTGCTTCAAAATGACTTTGGCATCAGACCTGGAATAATCTTTGCTGAGATGCCATGTGGCAGACAGCATTTACAGAATTTAGATGATGCTGTAAATGGTTCTGCATGGACAATCTTGTTATTGACTGAAAACTTTTTAAGAGATACCTGGTGTAAGTTCCAGTTCTATACATCCTTAATGAACTCTGTTAATAGGCATCACAAATACAACTCCGTTATACCCATGCGACCCCTGAACAATCCCTTGCCCCGGGAAAGGACTCCCTTTGCTCTGCGAACCATCAATGCCCTAGAGGAAGAAAGTCGTGGCTTTCCTACACAGGTAGAAAGAATTTTTCAGGAGTCTGTTTATAAGGCACAACAAACTATATGGAAAGAGACAAGAAATACGGTACAAAGGCCATTTATTGCCTGAGATGGAACACAGAACACATGGCTCTCTTAAAACAAATGATTTATGTTCACTTGAGAAAGCAATTTCCAAGAAAAGTTTAAATAAAAGAGATCCTTGCTCTTACAGAAACCTATAGAGTATAAGAAAGATAAATTTTGCTGGACAGTCTATAGAATCATGGTCCTTTTCACTGTTTTAGTAAACTTGAGATTGTCACAGTTTCAAGAACTTTCTTTTCACAGTTTTCTCAGGTTGTGAATATGACGAAGGATATTCTCAAGTTATCGTCCTTATGTTGAACCTTGAACAAAAACCTGTACGATAGACATTTTAAAATATGATAATACTTTCACTGAATTTTGTTCTCAAAGGACACACATAAGAATGGCCCCTAGAGATGTGAGTACTCTCCTGAGACACCTCATGAAGGTTGTGATAAAGCATTCCCTGAATTGTCACCCCGGAATCTGGATAAACAGAATGGAACATATGGACTGTTGAGTACTGGTGAATATGAACCAGAACTAGATGTGAAAAATGATGGGGCTTTTAAAAATCAAGTCAGATGAATTTTCTTCCTGCTGGAATTTGTGTATTTGGAGGCAATTTCTACCATTGATTTGTAGCCCATTGAGAGCATGGTGGTCAGGGACACTGTCTCCATGGAGCAGTGTTGAGATGTGCCCTGGAGCCTGAAGATCCTCATGTAACCAGGTCTTTATTTGCAGCCCTTCTAAAAGGTGTATGAATGTATGTCCTTGGCCAGGTGTTTTCCTTTAAAATCAATAACTTAGGGTAACCTTTAAAAATTTCTCTCATGCACAGTGCTCTGTCCAGGAAATATTTTTCAGGTATTTAGAGTATCCCAACTGTGTGTGTGTGTGCACGCCTGCACGCCCACGTGCATTGGGGTAGAAGTAGATGTGTTTTATTGCTTCCTTTTCCAGTGTCCCACACTCATAGCCAGCCAGAGAAGCTCTACCAGACCTATTCCTTCCCTTCACAGCCCTTCTGCCCAGCTGAGATTGAGGGAGAATTATCGAGTATAGACCAGGACAGTTGGGTATCAATCATGTCATGTTGTAATGTGAAAAGCACCTGCTGGGGCATCAGGAGATCTGGTTCTAGTCCAGTCTCTGCCACTGATAATGAATGTGATCATGGGCAAGTTACTTACCCTCCTTTATCTGTGCAGTAAAAGGACTGGATTGATGGATCTCTGAAGGCCTTTGTTCTCTCCTAGAATCTGAACAACTAGGAACCAGAAAAGGGAACAAGCAAAAAAAAAAAAAAAAATCCAGAATTTTGTAATGTGATATATAATAATTGCAGTAGGCTTTATATATGCTTACAATGAAAGGGTATTATATGTTTACAGTGTGATTGATTTCTAATGCTGTCCATTATACTTTTATAGTCACTGGAAAGAATCTACTTATTCAGATTTTTTTAAGTACATTTTTTTATAGGGACCCTTGAGCAAAGGCACTGTCTGGTTTTTATTTCTCCTTGTCCCCACTTTTCCGTATCGCCTATTAGAACTGGGGTCTGCTCACATCTTTGTGCAGTCCACCTCTTCACAGCCATGAACCAAATGTTCCATTGGGGAACATTCCCCAGTAATTCTGCAAGTAAGTCTAGCTTTCTTCTCTACTAGTACTTATTAAAGAGGATATTATTTTAATTTTACAGTGACATTTGCTTAACCTAAAGTCCCTTTCTATCATAGTAGCTTACTACTCACTTTGTTTTTTCAATTTTAATAACAAGTGTGTTTTTTTTGTTGTTTTGTTTGTTTGTTTGCCATACTACTTCCTGTATCTTAAATTTCATACACCAACAAAACAGTTATTACCCACCCTTTGTGTCTGCCAAACTCGGAGCAATGGATATTGGATGGTATTTCTTAAATAAATGTTTTTATTCTTTATCCTTGACTAAATTCGATTATTACTAACTCCAGTGAATATTGTGGAAGAGTGTTTTGAAAAGAGATGTCAATCTGTACTCTGTAGAGCATGTGGCACAGTGTCACTCAGTTTGGAGTTCAATATATTTTTTGATGAAAAATGTTAAACATATTGTTGAACTTAACAGTTTTAACAACAGATTATCAAAATATCTAAACTGAGGATGAAAAGAGGTAAAGGTGTGGGCTTAGTTCTGTGTTTGTGTGTATACACATACGTACACATACATAGATTTACACACATCCTTGGGTAAATTTGGGAAAATTTTGCTACATGCTGGAGCGTTTCCATTTTGAGTTCTCTGTGGGCCTTATTGTCCACCCTGGAGCTTCATAAAAGAATATGAATTGTGTGTTATGTGTCAGGATTCTTCTAGCTGTAAGAAACAAAAAATCCAATGCACATGACCTACACCATACGGTAAACCTATCATCTACCTTAACAACAGGTCCCCTAAGATATAGTGCCTCAAAGGTGTCATTAAAAACTCAAGGTCTTACATACAGTGTGATATTATGGTGCCTTGAAAAGTAATAAAATTCTGATACATCCTACAACGTAGATGAACCTAGAAAACATACTAAATGAAAGAAAGTCAGACACAGAAGAACAAATATTTTATGAGTCTACTTAGATACCTAGAATAGTCAAATTTACAGAGAGAGAAGGGGAGGCAAGAATAGGGAGCCATGTTTATTGGGCACAGAGTTTCTGTTTGGAATGATGACGTTCTGGAGATGGATAGTGGTGATGGTTACACAATGTTGTGAACATACGTAATGCCACTGAATTACAGTTAGAATGGTAAATTTTGTATTTTATCACAATAATAATTTAAAAACTCCAGGTTCTTCCCATATTTTTGCTCAGCTATCTTTAGTGTCACAGTTGAGCTCCCTTCAGAGTTGTACCACAGTTGTTCCAGTGTCAGGCACTGTGTACAGATGTGGCAGCATCTGGCCTAATGATGAGTGATCCACCCAAGTAAGGAAAAATATTTCATCACTGCATTATTGAAAATTGCTTATATATGAGATGATAACTCTAGTTGGCTTTATTTTAAAATTCTCTCCACCTGCCCCCAAGTGTACTCCTATGGCCTTCCTTTCCCTTACTAAACCTGTGAGCACCACAGCTGTGGAGTCAGCCCACCTGCATTTAAATCTCACCCCTGTCCTCTATGTTTTTATCTTGAGCAAGACATCTAGCTTTTCTGAGACTCAGTTGTCCTCATCCCAAAATAAAAATAGTACCTTCCTGATAGGGTATTTTGAGGATTAAATGAAATATGTGTGAAGCACTCAAATAGTGCCACACACATAACTACTGTACCATTTCTATACTACTAGAACTGTTGTTGCCTACCCACATTTAATCTGTACCATGAGATGGGGGAGAGGGCAAATATGGATTTATAACCACCCCAAACCCTGTGCTTGGAACCCTTGTGGTGTGTGGGCAGTACATTTCAAACAAAGAGAAAAAGTTGCTGGGCCTTTTTTCCATGTGCAGTACAGTTCCCATCCAGGCACTGAAAATTGAGACAAGCCCACCCACCATGAGCAAGAGATGTGTGAGCTGTTAAGGGTAGGTGTGGGTGCGGTGGGAGCCTGGGGCAGGGAGGATACATGAGCACGGCCCCAGGGCTGTAACAAGCGAGGGAAGTTGGGCCATAAACTAAAAAAGCAGGAAAGTGAAGTCTAGGAGTGCCAATTCTGAAGCTACTTCAGGGGAATGGCCCAGGTGTGGCTGCCTAAAGCTGTGTGTGTTGCTCCTCACACAGTGAATAAATGTATGCTTTTGAGTTTGAGGGTTTATGTGGGGGGCAGGGGTTGGGGCTCGTTTAACTGAACCTTTCCTGGGGCTGAGCAACTTCCAGATAATTTTGCCTCGTGGAAATACAGGTTGGATGAAGTTTAGTTAATCTCTTCCTTTTTGGAGTTGGGCAGAGGAGGTAGTGAGAGAAGCACTCAACTGCTTTGCTCCTTTCTGTCCTAATGATTTCTGTCCTGAATTCAAGTTGCTTGCTGGACTTAATTCCTTCCAGTGGAAGTCATGGCTGGTTTCCATTTCATTCCCTCCTCCTTCACCTTTGCAGGTCCTAAGGCCTTGACTGGGCCTTGGAGTGGACTACCCAGAACTTCCCGTAAGGGCCCCAGGCCTCAATGCGTAAGGAGTGACACTGCTAGTTACAGAAACAGCTTCCCATCATTGACTGTAGCTCATTCTTAAACTCCAACTCTGGTTGCTGGCTGTGGGCACTTCCAAAGTCCAAAGAAGCCCAGTCACTCATCTCCAGGTAGCAAATACTAAATTAAGGTGTAAAGATTTTACAGAGCCACCTCACTGCTCAGCAGAGGACCCTGTAAAAAGAGGTGAAAGCAATTTTCACAGACTCATGGGGAGATCTGATTTGGGATCCAACTTGCTGAGGACATAGGATGGCTTAGTATAATTATCCAATTCAGAATTGTCTCAGTCCATATGTCATGCTTCACTGTTGGGTCAGGCTGTTTCCTACTTTTAGGTAAAGCCTCCTGACTCATGACTGGGGTGGGGCCCAGGGTTGAGAAGCTGTTGCCACAAGTGCATTGCTGGCAAGGGGAGATACAGTGTATCTGCCCTAGGCTGTCAGCCCTGTGTCTGTGCCTTTTTCCTCATCACAGTCTTACTTTGCCCAGTCTTAATGTCACCTCCTGAATGGATCACAGAATGTGATGCTACCCTCTGTACTGATGGGAGAGACTGAAGGGCGAGGAGGAGATTTCAGAAAGCCAGAGTGTTTGAAAATTGATGTCCTTCAGTCAATGACTAAAAGGAATGAACTAATACAAGAGAACCAATGTCATCCATGAACATGATGTTTCTCATGAGATTCTAAGTAGAAAAATATATTAGATTTTGAATATTTAGTAGTTGGATAAGAATAATCTCACATAAATTTTTATTCTGTCATATTTGGCAATCCACATTGTCAGTCAACACATTGTTCGAATTGGAGAAAATAATCGTGAAAGTGCTATTAATAACTCAGCCTGAAAATTATTTGATTAAAAGCTCAACAAGTTAACCTGGGGTGGGGTGAGACGGTCGCTCTCTCTTTTCCTTTGCCAGTGCATTGGCTCTTGCAAATGTTTACTCCAACGTTTTTGCTGGTTCACACCTCCCTCCTTTTCTGGAATGAGCAAGAATTGTTCTGGGGGAAAATAACTCCTTTATTTGGTATAGCACTCCTCCCATTCTCTTCAAATAGAGTTACTTCTGAGTCATTTTACTCTGAGGTGAATAAATAGGAATGCTTTTTATAGCAAATAACAGGAACCTGCATTGAAGCAGTTTCATAATCTAATGAGGAATGTTCCTTCTAGCTACCTACTCAACATGTTTGAAACAAGGAAATCGCTACAAACTAGCTCTTCCCAGGGGATTTCCATGGATATGTTGGACAGGACACATAACCAGCTTTACAGATATCTTAAGTGTATTTATAAATAAAAATACTATTACATGAATCCAAAATTTTATTGTGATGGTTGCACAATTCTGCAAATATGTATATACACACACAGACTAAAAATGAATTGTACACTTTAAATGGGTAAGTTTTATGGTATATAAAATATGGTAAGTAAAAAAGAATGAATAAACGAACAGAAAAACCCACCAACTGCAACAACAAAATGTGATAGCAATTTAGAACACAATTTAGCAATAGCTAGTAATGTTGAAAATGGATATATTTTGTGAACCTAGCAATTCCCCCTCTGGATTTGTACTTAAGAGAAACTTTCACAGGTAGCCAAAGAAGCACTTGTGAAGAGGATGTCTATTTCAATATTTTTTGTAATAGTGAAAAACTGGAAACAATCTAAATGTTCACCAGTAGGAGAATGCAAAAATATAATTGAACATTATAGAACATTGAAAATAACAAAGCTACATATATCAACATGGATAAATCTCAAAAACATTCTGGGGAGGATAGAACAAGTTATAGAATAATATGAACAATCTGATGTCATTTATATAAAGTATTAAAACAAGACAGCACTATATTTTTAATGGATACACATATAGGTGATGGTATATTATTTTCCATGCTTTCCTGTATGTTTGAAATAGTTCATAATCATTTTTTAATTAGCACACACTTGTAGTCATGTTAAGTGCTGTAGAATTTCCTTACACATGCAATAATTTGAGGGATGAAAAAATGAAGACTCAGCGCACAAGAGAAATACATGCTGGTAATAATTGATTTCATTTTTTGTCACCTAATGTGTCAGGCACTTAATTTACATCATCTCCGTGTTTCTATATGCTTAGTTGTAGTAGTCCCTGAAAAATGAAACTGGAAACATAGATGATTAGCCCAAAAACATGGGCTGGTAGATGATGGAGTCATTGGAATATCAAGTGGTCTGGCTCCAAATGTAGTGGTACTTAAGCTTCATAATACTGCTTCTCAGTGGTTATGTCTGCTTTTCTCATGGTGGAGAATCTTAGGTCAGTAGCATGAAGGAAAAACCATAGCAATTTCTAGGTAAATGCAAGAAATGAAGTGGTAAGATTGTCCAATTTTTAGTCTTTGTCTAGTATGAATAACATTACTGGGAGTCAGGGGATACATGTCCCAACTCTGCTGGGCTGCTGTCTAGCTAACTTTTCCAGTCTTCAGTCTTTAGACTGAAATTTTCTCCCAAATTTTGCTTTCATTGCTCACACCAGATGATACATAGGTTAAATAAAACACTGCTTCAATTTAGATGGAGGAAGAAAAATGAGGGGGACGAGACAAATGGGAATCGTGTTTATTTCAGGAAAATTAGTGTTGCGAATCTCCTGGATACATATAACTTTTTGTGTGTGTGCCTTCAGAACAACAAATGTTCAGCAATATACAAAACATTGACTAAAGGAAACAAATATAGACATCCACATACACTCTGATCTGAGGGCAAGTTCTAACAAAAATTATTTTTCATACTTAGATCAAACTATAAGTAAAATTATGATGAAATGCTATATGTTTTGAAGAGTTATGAAGAGTGCAGCCTTTGGAACCACATTATCTGGATCAATCCTAGTTCTTCCACTTACTCCTTGGGTAAATTAAGGAAAATTAATCTTTCCATGCTTCAGTTGCCTCATTTGTAAAATGGAAATCATAATAATGACCACCTCTTAGAGTTGTGAAAAGTAAATGAGTTAATACAGGTAAAGTGCTTAAAACGGGGAGTAAGGCATTCTAGGAAGTCACTTTCACCATGACCTTGCCCATTATTCATGGCTGACTGCTAAGCGATTAGCTAAATAATTAAATCCAGACCTTGATAGTTGCCCTATTTTTTCACTTCCAGACCATATGGGTTCACTTTCCTTGGATAAGTTTGCCTAAAGCCACAGAACAGTCCATCTGCCACTTAAACAAGAACAGATTTATTGCTTTAACTTAAAAAAAAATGTCTGAAGATGAGCTTCACCTTATGGTGGGCCTCAGTGACTGATGCAGTCAGACATCCAGTCGGAGCAGAGACAAGAGAGAGAACTCAAAGGCTATGCTTTAAAGGGGAGGTGATATAAGGAAGGATTGATTGGTAGTCACTGACCCCAGAGACTCCAGTACTTTTTGTTTTACTGAATTTCATATTGGCTAAAGACTGAAAGGCTCTCAGCCGTTCATTCATTGGTTAGTGTAAGCGTGTGCTGTAGTCGTTTCTTCATTGGTAGCAAGCAAGGAAAGGAAGATGAGGGCAGCTCTAGCCCTGATTCTAGCCAACAGGGAAATTTTGGTAATGGTTGGTACTCTGCTGCCTGACTGGGATGGCAACTAGATAATTCAGACAACCCTACAACTGGGGACTTAGGGGAACAATAGGTCCTGGTTATTATCCTCTGCTGAGATAATTCTCTTATTGTTCCTTGGACTACCTCTTTGGGATCCAAGCTATTTTCTGTAGTTACAAAGACCTGCTCAACTTTATTGTAATTTAGTTCTATTTAATTTTTAAAATTATATATTCAAATGCTTCAAAATTCAAAGGGTACAATGAAACAATCCAGTTTTTATTCCCAAAGCCAATTAATATTACCAGCTCCTTGTGTGTTCTTCCAGAGATACTCTATGCATATACAATTAATAACACCTGTATATATGCACATATATTATACATATATCTATCCATACCTACCAATGAATCTGTCTTAGAGGTCATCCCATATCAATGCATAAACAGCTTCCTCATTTGGTTCTTTTTATTGACTAATATTTCATTGTTTTGATATATCATAATTTCTTTTAGCCAGTCTCTATTGATGTGCTTTTCCATTGTCTCCAATCTTTGCCAGTACAAGCTTCTATAGCAAATAACCGTATATATGTGAAATTTTGCACATGTATAAATGAATACATCAGTAAGATAAAAGCCTAATAGCTGACTTGCTGGGTTGATTAGCATGTGCAAGAAATTTTTCTGGATACTGTCAAAATGCTCTCCACGAATTTAGCATCAATTTAGACTCCTGCCAACATTATATGAGAGTTACTATTTCCCTAGATTTTTCCAAGAGTGCATCATCAAACTTTTTGATCTTTGCCAATCTAATAGGTAAAAAAATAGCATCTCAAAAAAATAATATCTCATTGAAATGTTAACTGATATTTTTTTAAAAATGAGGTTTAACATCTTTTCATGTGTTTTTGGTATTCCCTTTTCTGTGAACTATGTGTGTTTACTCTTTGCCTGACTTTCTATTGGATTATTGGTCTTGTCATATTGATTTGTAGGAGTTCTTTATATGTAGGATAAATTAGCTTTTCTCTGTGATTTAAGTTGCAAATTTTTTTCTCAGTGTAGTTTCTGACTTTCTTATGGTAGCTTTTTCCATGTAAACAAATTTTATTTGTAAATAATAGAATTTATCATTTTTTTCTTTTATCTGCATTTTTTTCCTAATTTTTTTAATGCTTAGGAAGGACTTCCCCATGTGAAGTTTATTAGAAATTATCCTCTGGTTTCTAGTACTTTTATGGTTTTATTGTTCATATTAAAATCTTTGACCTCTATGGAATATTTTGGTGTAAAGTATGAGATGTTGGTGTAATTCCTTTTTTCCCAGTTGCTCTAATACTTTTTTTATGATAATCTATCATTCCCTGGTAATTTTAAATGTCGCCTTTATCATCCATTAAGCATTCACATAAGTATTTAGGGCCTATTCCTAGACTCCAAAATGTTTCCTGTTAATCTGTCACTCTATTGTCAACATCTTATCACACTGTTTTAATTACTGTCACCTTATACATTAGTATCTGAGAAAGTTAGTCTACTCTGTTAATCTTCATTTTCAGAATTTTCTCCTACACTTGCTTAATATTTCATATGGATGTGAAATATTAATTTTGATATACAAATATTGAAATACACTTATATCACTACAAAAAAATCCTATGGTTGAGAAATGAGACTCATTTATTTCCCCCATCCCCCTACTCTTCTCCCATTGGGCAACCATCAGCTTGTTCTCTTTATCTATGAGTCTGTTTCTATTTTGTTTTATTTATTCATTTGTTTTGTTTTTTAGATTCCACATGTAAGTACAGTTATAGGGTATTTGCCTTTCTCTGACTTATTTCACTCAGCATAATACCCTCTAGGGGTATTATGTTAATACACTTCACTTTTATTGCAAAAAACATTTTCTTCATTCAGAAAAACTATATAAACAACTGTATTCTAAAACTTTTTTGTTTTTCATGTGAGAGATCTTGAAGGTGAGGATTACCTTTGAGCTTTGTTTTTCTTCTTTTGTGCCTGGCTACAGTAAGTTATGGTTTGTTTTTTTACCCCCTTCTTTTCTGGATCATATTCCATGTAGATTTGTTCCTGTGGTAATATTTGTAATCTGTTATAAATCTGTCTTGAATTAATATGCATACATGAAGCTCAATAATCTACTTTATGAAAGACCCAAGGTGAAAAGCAAAATGAACATCATTTTGACCATTGCTCCCCATTCACTTGTCCTGACAGAAAGGCTCTAGTGTGAAAATGGAAAAAGTCAGCTAATGAAGAAGGAGGAATCTAGGTTGATGGCTTGGCCCTGCAGATCTGAAGATGCTTGTTGGTAGATGAGGGTGAAGACACTCTTGCTGTGGTTCTCAAATTTTATTGCACATCAAAATGACCTAGAAGATGTTTTAAAACAATTGCCGAGCCCTGCGCACAAGAGTTTCTGCTTCCTGAGGTCTTAGGTAGAACTGGAGAATTTGCATTTCCAATGAGTTCCCAGCTGATGCTGATACTGCTGATATAGGAGCCACATTTTAAAAACCTTTACTGGTAAATTTCTCTCTGCTGAGCCCCCAACTGTGTGGGTTACATGTTCCTCCTTTTAGATATAATCTTTCGACACGCTGAGATGAGTTCAGGATTACCTCATCTCAAATCTATTGTAGCTAGTTCCTTGTCTTGTTTCCTGGACTCTTGTCCAGAGTCTGAGTCTTGGTTCCCAGTCTTCTAAGGCTGGTTCTTTACCCGTTTTGCAGACTTCTGGCTCATATGCCTGACCCTTTGTTTCTCTGTCTTAGCCTGGGCTCTGGATCTTTGAAATACCTTTTCATGGCCTCACCTCCAGCCTGCCTCCCAAACGCACATGATTTGCAGTGCCTGCCAGAACCTCTTCTGCCTGCATCAACCATTCTTGGCCTGACATGTTCTGTTATCACCCAAGTCCCTCATGAAACTTGTCACCTATAGAATTCTAATTTAGTACAGTTCCATTGCTGCGGTTAACATAACCAATTAGAATTTCCTTAGGGAATATGTGATTGTTAGCTGTTGAATCATTATAATGAACAGGACAATGAGAAGTTGAATGAGAATTGACTTCAATTATACAAAGGCAAACTCACACTGAACGCAGTCAATTTGTATTTAAGAGTTGTATTAGTTTTCTCTTTCTGCATAATGTAATTGTCATAAACTTAGTGCCTTAAACTAACACCCATTTATTAGCTCACAGTTTTGTCTGTCAAAAGTCTAGAAAGCAGGAGTTTCAGAGCCCCAGAGCACTGCAATCAGTGTCAGCCTGTTGCATTCTCCTCTTGAGATTTGACTGAGGAAGAATCTGCTTTCAAGCTCATTCAGGTTTTTGGCAGAAGTCAGTTCCTTGTGATTGTAGGACTGAGGTCCTTTTTTTCTTGCTGACCGTCAGCAGGGGACCACTTGCTACTCCCAGAGGCCACTGGTATTCCTTTTCACAAGGTCTCTCACAACACGGCAGCAACAGAATCCTTCAAAGCCAGCAGGAGAATCTCCTCACATTGAATACTCTCATGCTTTGAATCTCTGACTTCTGCTTCCACCAGCCAGAGTAAACTCTGCTTTAAAGGGCTCATGGAATTAGATTAGACCTAGCTGAATAATCTCCCTTTGAAATTCAATGTGACATAATTATGGGAGTGATATCTCATCATATTCACAGGTTCCATCCACATTCAAAGTGGTGACAATTAAACAAGACTGAAGGACATTGGAGTAGAATTCTGACTACTTCAGTCCACTCTCTGACCCCCAACCATCCATGTCTATCTGACATGTACCTCCTCTAAAGCTTCCCAAGGGACTTATCCCTTTATAGCATCAGCTCAAAAGTCCAAAATATCATCATCTAAATCAGGTATTGATGAGCCTCCTGGGTATAATTAATTCTGGGCACAATGCCTCTCTATTTGTGGACATATGAAATGAAAGAAACAAGTTATCTGCTCCCAACATACAATGGGGAATTGGCATGAGATAGTTACAGGCATTTCAGTTCCATAAGGGGGTAAATGGAAGATACAAAGGAGTTATCGGTAGTCCAAAGCAGTTTTGACATCCAGTTGGGCCAACTTCAATAGGTTTGAATGCTTGGGAATAATTCTCCCTTACTTTTTGCTTTACTCTCTAGGCTCTTGCTTTCTCTCTCCTGGCTTTTGGTTCTGCCCTGTGGGTGAGGGTCATTGGGGGTCATTCTTAGACTAATGTTACTGTAGCAATGAGTTGAGTTTTTGTGTAGCCCACATTTCAGGTATCTTGAGGAATTCATGGCACATATATAGGAATCTATGTATACATGTAATATAGTGATAAACATAACTCTAATGTTTATAAAGCTAATAAAATGGCACTTCTATTTTTAAATGCAATGATGCTAACCACTGTATACCAGATTATGGGTCATTCCTCCAGCAGTGAGCTCATACTCATAAGATGATGACCTCTAGAAGAAAGGAGCATTCATTGGAAATGGTCATCTGATAGATGATTATCTCAATAAATGGACTATGAGGAACTGACAGAACTGAGGGGAAAAAAAGTTCACAATAAATGCTTTAAATACAGTTCAATAGCATTTCTTTATGCCAAGGTTTCTTTAAATAGTCAAATCTCATCAATAAGAAAAAGCCAACCAAATCTCATTTGCATTTGAGTAGTCAACTTCTTAATCTAAAATAAGAAATCCCCAAGACATAATCTAGAGCACAGAGACCAGCATATGGAAGACTCTTTGGGAGGATTTTGGCAGTGGCCTTTCAATTATACAACCTTGGGGACCACTTCTATGCAAGGCTGTCCTGACTGGACTCTGTGGACAAAGTTATGAGAATGATGATATGGGCAAAACAGAGAGAGGATCTTTAATGATTTGTAGCAGACAGGGGTGAATTAAGGACCACCTAGAAGGGGGAAACCTAGAACATAATTATGATTCTGATTCTGATTCTGAGAGAATCTTTGAGATTTCTGAATAGAGGGAGTAAAGGGGTTAATGTTGTTGGAATAGCAGGCCAGAGATAATGTTGGCAATAGAGTAAAAAAAAAAAAGAAGAAGGACTAGTGGACAGAAGTAAGGAGAAGGTGGGGGAAGAAGTTACAGTGATAATATAGACATTTTGTCCTTCACATATTAAAACAATGGTCCAGGCCCACTGTCAGCACAGAATGTTCTCTAAGGTGTTTTTCGAGTAGCAGTCATGGATTTGTGCTAATATAGTCATCTCTTCTTATCCAGACTCTCCTGTGAACAAGGACAGATATTACCGTGTGTTTTATTGTTACAAGTACTACAGTGCATAGGGTTATGTGAAAATTCAGTTTGTGGTGGGAGAATCACACAAATTTTGCCAACACAGATAGAACAAGAACTCTGGGTTCTGGCCTTATTACATAATCTAATGGATACTATTTATTGAGTGCCTCCTGTGTATAAAACATTGTGCTATGTATTTTACAAATGTTATCTCATTTAGTTCTCAAAGCAATTCTTTGGCAGTAGAAACTGTGGCCCCATTTTATAACTGAGGAAACTGGGGCTTTGAGAGAGGCTGCTGTTTGCCCAAGGATCTGGTTGTAAGTGGTGCTTGCCCCTGAAGCACTATGCATACTTTTCTCACAGCTTGCCCATTAAATTAAAATTACCTGTTTATGTGTCTGTTGCCCACACAAGACTATAATATACATAGAGTCATGAGGAGAGGGACTCTGTCCTATTTTGAACCCAGTGCAAGCAATGCATGTGTTGAACTGAATTGCCTGCCTCTAGAGCCTGTGTTCTTACTTATCATCTAGCATGACATGGTAACTTCCTAAGCTTAGCAGCTGTGAGAACATTATACAAATGTGGCAGGGACACAAAGCCTGGAGGCAAAGAGAGTGCAGATCTTTAGCATTAGAAGGCCTTCCAGAAAGGATCTATGTTCTCTTTAGAAGAATTCATTCTCAAAATTCTTCATTCATGCCAATTTTTGTTGATGATGAGCTATCGAACTCCATGATAACACAGAAAACTATTGTAGAAATTCTTCCTCTAATTTCCTCTCCACCCTACCTGCACTCCACCTCCCAGATCACACAGAATATTGAACAGATAGTTATTGCATGTTTCCTACATTCCAGGTACTTACTTACCACTAGGCACTAGGTAACAGAAAAAGATGGGGCACAGGTCCATGGAGCTGACAGATCACCAGACAATATCCAAGGCCTGACAATGATGAGAAGCAAGGACCTATGGGAATACATACTAGGGGAGACCCAGCTTAGTCTTCAAGATTTGAGAAAGTGTGAAGGACATTTAAGTGGAGCCCTAAGGCAGTGTGGTAAGGTAGGCATTAGTTGGAAAAGGATTGTGTATGAGGCCTGAAACCAAGTGATGAGCAAGAGTGTGACACAGAGGCAGAACTGCAATACCAAGATGGCAGATGAGAAGACATGCAGGAGAATGATAAGAATAAGGATGTAGAGCATGTAGAGGCCAGATCTTGGAGAGCCTTGTAAACCACATTAACATTTGCAGATTTCTTACTAAGAGCAGTGAGAAGCCACTGAATTTAGAGGGGTAGCATGCTATGTATGCCTTGATCTCTGGGTAGCTGAGTGGAAAACTGTTGGAGGAGGCCAGAGCTGTTGGAGGAAGACCAGTCATGAGGTGGGCGCCTCAGTCTGGGATGGTTAATAGGACAATCTTTAAACTATTCTGCCCCTTGGAAGCACCACTACTATATTCACCACCAAGTTATTTCTCTGCTAGGTGAAACCAGCTTTGCATCCATCATGAGTCTGGACACTCCATTAGAGCAGAGTGCTGTTGCTGCTTGATCTGGCCCCTGCCTACCTCTGTAGCTTGTCAACTCCGGATTCTCTCATCTACTACATTCCACACATGTTGGCTTTCTTTTACTTTCACAAGTGCACTGAGTTTTTTCACCTCACACCAGGGTCTTAGTAAATGGTATTTATTTCCTCCTGAACCACTCTTTCTCTCTTCTCTACTCATTCCCACTAGTTAATTGCTCCTCCTCTAGTTTTCTCAGAGCACCCTGATCCTAAGAATATGCCAAGCCCCTTCTCATACTCTCTCAAAAACATCCTGTGTTTCTCCTTTCTAATGTTCGTCTCAGTTTGTACATATTATGTTTATTTGTTACTAGTTTTCAGAAATCTTTTGATAGCAAATGAATGAAACTCTATTCAAATCGGCTTAAGCAAAAACCAAAAGAAGTAGGAGGAGGCATGTATTGGCTCACATAACTGAGCAGTGGGTACAGGATTAACATGTTGTCTAACACCAGGGAATACCATTCAACAATTTGGGAGGTAAGTTACAGAGTGATACTGGCTGGGGGATAGCGGGCTTCTGAAATGGCGGGATCCAGGACTTCAATAGATGTCATCAGGCTAGTCTTGATGTCTGTCCATGTCTCCTTCTTGTGTGTTGACTTCAATTTCTGGTAGCCTTGCTTCATGTGGTGGCACCCAGCAGTTTCAGGCTCCTCTTCTCCTCACTACAAATCCAGTGGGAAAAGATTCTCTTTATCATCAGATCCATAGGAAGTCCCCAAATTGATTTCCAACATAACAGTGTGGCTTAAAAGGAAGCTTATTTCTCTACAAAGTAGATGAAATTCAGAATTAAGTAGTCTCTGGCTTGCATATTTCTCCTCAGTGCCTGAGACCCAAACCCTACCTCCTCCTCCATCCACTTCTACTTTATGGCCCAATGTAGCTCCTCAAGCTCTAGCCATTAGTCTATATTGTAGCCATACATGAGAGGAAGAAAGACACAATCTCTCCCCTTGAAAGCATTTTCCTGAAATTGAACACAACACTCTGCTTATTATATACCATTGGCCGAAACTTAATCACATGGCCACACCTAACTGCAAAGGAAACTATGCCCAGCTAAAACTGGAGTTGTGTTACCAAGGAAGAAAGCGAATGGATATTAGACAATTAACATCTCTGCTATGCAGACCTGTTCATAAGCTGGTAGAAAACTAGTGAACTGGTAGGAGAGGTGTTTCCCAGAAGAAAATGAGTGTTGTTATCCAAAGAAGGGGGAAAGACTATGGGGTCTTGAGATTTAAGCTCCAAGTATCAGTTAGGACTTAAGTTTTCGAGCAATGGAAACCTCAAATATTCTTAAAGGAGATTTAAATGAAGGAGATTTGTTGACATATATACCTGACAATTTCAGAAGCAGAGTGAACTTCAGGAGTATTTAATTTAGGACCTGTGATCTGTTGACTAAGTTTATGTTTTCATGTAAGCTCCATCCTCTTCTGGATTTCTTTATCATGGCAATATGGTAGCAGCATTCCCAGACTTCACATCTGCACACCACATCACACTGGAAAGACTGCATCATGCAACTACCCTTATTGTTATAGACCAATTAGGCCTTCATCATTCTCCCACCTCTAGGAGGCAGGGATGGTGCCCACTCCACTGAAATTGCAAGGTTAATACAAAATGAGAGAAGGTGAATTCTCCATAATGAGGTTTGGTTGCTGTTAGGGAATAGGGAGACGGAAGAACAATTATTGGGTAGGCAGCCAATGAATGTTCATTACCTTCCATGTGAGCGGAGACTAAATCTCTAATGCCTAGGACTATGTTTATGCAAGTAGATGCTCAATAAAGATTTGGTGAATTGGTAACAAAGCACAGAATAGGCAAAGTACCTCTACCATAACTTTTGCCATCTGGCCTCTGGGGTTAATACTACCACTAGGCCCTTTTTATCTTGTGGGTGCCATCTGGCCTCTGGGGTTAATACTACCACTAGGCCCTTTTTAACTGGGCATAAAAAATGTTCCAGGTTTATCCTGACCACAGACCAAGCACTGATGTTTAGATCTCACACTACCATGGACACCCTCATGGAGGCTTATCATAGGGGGCAAGTTTCAGAGAGTGGAATTTCCTGGGTGAGGTGTTTACTCAAAGAAGCTAGAAACAGCTAAATGAAAGGGGTAAGTGCAAACCATAATCAGTGTGAGCCATCAATGGATGTTCCACTTGAATATGGTCACTCATCAGATCTGAAGGGCAAATAAGTCTACAAATGGGCAGTGAATCCAGGGAGCAGAAATGGTGAGAAGGCAGGTGGGAAGCAACTAAAGGAAAAGCTCAGGATATAAACCATGAGCAGGACAGAGGTAGAGGGCCTGTTTTCATTGGTGTTTCCCTAGTGGTAGAGGGCAGGCCTGCCAGCTAAAGGCCATGGGGCAGGTCTCAGAGAGGTGGGAGCCCTTCCAGGAGGCAACTATAAGCAGAAGCTCCTCCCCAGGCCCTGGGGACCTAGGGAGGAGAGAGAGCAGCAGCTAGGAAAGCAAACACCCATTACTGAGGAAATGTACTGGGGAAGTAGTGTAGCACCATGGTTAAGAGCTTGAGTTCTGGAGTCAAATCATTTAGATACCAATTTCACTTTCACTGACTAACCATGTGATTTTGCTCAAGTTACTCAATCCCTTGTTTTCCCCATCTGTGTAATAGTACTTCCAGTGTTTGTTATGAAAATTCAGTAAAGCAACAATTCTAAAACTTTTTTGCATAGCTCCTTGCGTACAGAAACACTAAGTAAATGCTCACTGCTGTTGTCAGCAGCAGCAAGTTATAGGACTAATTAGCAGCAAAGGAAAGTGAAGAACAAATTGGAAACCCATGATTAGCACTAGAACCTTCAGATGTGAGCTCTAAATTGCCTTGCCCCTTTTCTCCTTCAAGACTTTGCATAAGATATTCATATGCCTGGAACCTAGTCTCTCTCCTCTACATTTGATTATAACTTCCCCACTTCCTTCAGGTCTTGGCTTATATATCCCTTCCTTGAGGTAGGAAACTCCTCCTGTTCTGATAAGTAATAACATTTGGGTTTGCCTGCCTGCATCTGGTTTGGTCTGGAAACTAGAGCAGAGGGTAAGGCTTCCTGCCCAAGGTCCAGCTTGGTATCTGACATAGAAATAGACTCAGAGATGAGTTACATTATTGTAGCTAAGGAATCCAGGTCAATGGTTTTATAAAAACAAGCAAGCAAGCAAGCAAACAAACAAACAAACAAACCCACCCTGGATTTTATTGTTTATTCTGAGGGCAGAACTTTAACAGGTGGGGATCTTCTGGGCAGTGAAAATATGGGATTCTAGTGCCAGAACCTGCAGAATAGATGCACTATATTAGAGTTTGGGTGTGTACTGTTGTTTGTTTTGCTGTTGTTGTTGCATTTTGAGAAGGAGATGAAACATCAACAAATTGCTTTTTTTACTCACTGATCCAGAAGGCAGACCTGGAAATTTAGGTAAGACTTGTTCTTTGGGACGGCCCCGTGGTTATAGAGCCAGTGACTTAGCCAGACAGTTTCCAGCATCATGTTCAGCTTTCAGTAACAGCAGAAGTTGATTTTTACATGGCACCCTTTAGGTTAGCAGAAGCTAGACTTGGCCCTGCCCCATTTGCTCAGATTTGGATTCTACCTGAGGTAAGTTATATGACATCAAGTTATTTGACATGGCTTCTTAAGATGATTATAACCTGGCTCCTTTAAAACTCTTTGCCTTTATCTCACCACTTCTCATTGCAGGTTGTTTCTTAGTCATACAGAACTTTCAATTCTTCAGCAGTCAGTCTCTCTCTTGCCTCTAGTCTTTTACTCTGCCTGGAACTTTCCTCATATCACTTCTTAATCTGTGAAAAATCTGACTTACCCTGCAGACTTCTGCATAATCATTGCTGCTTCTGGAAAGCCCTTCCCACTCCCACCCCACTGCCCAGCCCAGATAGGGTGCTTTAGATGCTCCAGAGGGACATGTACGACATAATCTTGTTCATACATATGGGGCATAGCACATAGTCGGCAAAAAATATGTGTTGAAAGAATGAGTGACTGAATCAATGAATGGATGAATGAAATGTCTGTCCTCTACAAATGACTAGAGAGTTGCTTTGAATACAAGATCAAGAACTTGAGGGATCTTTTGTTTGTTTGTTTGTTTTTTAGTGTACTTGAATTAGGTGGCCTATATTAAGGAATTAAAGCCTGTCCAAAAGGCACAAGAAAACAGGTAAAATAATGAATAAATGAATAAATGAATAAATAAATAAATAAATAAAATTAAATAAATAAGTAAAATAAAATAAAATAGTAAACTGATTTAGCCAAAATAAAATAAATCATGTAAGCTGATTGTACTGAGCCTAAATAGGATTGTGCTGAGCACAGCAGTACTCAGCTTCAAGGACACATCTGCCAGCCAGCTCCTGAGGATTTGATCTATCCTTCTCAAGGGGAGAACCTTATGCCTAGAACACAGATCTACTACCAATGTGAGTCTTCCGACAGTTCCTCCAGGGCACTCTACAAGAGTTCTGTACTCACAAAACTGACACTTAGGACCTTACCACCTTCTGACTAGGAATCTTAAGTCAAGATTGCATTGTAAGTGTGGTAAGCTACTCTGGCCATATGGTGCAGGAAGAGAGGCTGAGACTTAGCATGAGACCTCCCTACTAGTGTGGGACTGGCTTTAAAGAACTAACTTATTGTAGAGAATAATGCCAGTAGAAGAGCCACACAAGAGCTACTATTATCAAGAAATACAGCAGCTTCAGTCACAATTGAGGCAGCAACTGGCAAGGGGGTTTCCAGACAGAAACTTCCAATTTGGAGTTCATAGGAGGCTCCAGCAAGAAAAAGTCAAGGTGACAGGGTCTTCACATGAGGGTCAAGCTCAGGGCTAGGGCAGGCACAAAACATTGGAACTGCCAGTTGGTGGCAGGAAAAGAAGCCAGAAACAAGTGAGTTTAAGATCAAGGAGAGTGACTCTGGTGTGGCACTGGCCTTTTCAGAGAGGGGTCTGCAGTGAAACACTCTGCGGCCATGTACAAAGGAGCTAAAGAAGTAGCGGGAGGTACAAAATCAGTGGACACAATCACTGGATGCTCAGAAAGTCAGAGGGATAGGAAATGAGGTGGAGCTGAATCGTTTAATAGAATTCTACACTAGGATTTGGTGGATTTTACTGGGAGGACAAATGGCATGAAGTTCCTAGAGCTGTGAACACCTGAAAGGTGTTGAAGCAGCTCTGGAATATAGGGCAGTGACCTTGGCAGAAATAGAATCATCACTAATGATTCATCCCTATGTGTGAAGAGGGCCTTCAAGCTGAGTGTCCCAGGAGGTGGCTGGGAGCTCCTATGTGGGGATATATGGGTGGGTGTGAGAGCAGGCAGCTTTGAAGTAGAGTCTGGAACTGAGGCGGGATGTGAAAACACCAAAGGAGTGAGAGTTGTAAAAGCAAAATTCCCTTCCTGGAATCTGTAAGAAGTAAGGCACTAGATCACTTGGGTATTTAAGGCCTGGACAACAGGGGATTTGGAGTGGTGTCTGAGGCATTGCACCCATGACTAGGAGAGACAGCAGGAGTGCCCTAGACCCTGGTTGGAGTAGCAATAGGAGACCTAGATGGACTACTGGGTTAGAAGCTATTTGAGTCCTCTCTCTCTAAGAGTGTGGCTCTTAAGACTTTGGGTGGGGTCTTATATATTTGTTACTGACAAGAACCTGGCCCATTTGACATCAGTCTGGGTGGTGACAGAGAACTCAACATCAGGGTTCCTCATTTAAGGTGTGGCTCATAAGGCTGTCAACCAGGTTGGTAAATGCCCCAATAAACAATTCAGACAACATTGGTAGGGGGTAATCTCTCAGCCATAAAGCCATATACCCTCTGTCCTGGGCTACAGAGCTCTATAGCAGCCTTGAGTTTTCTGCACTATGTATCCTACTGAGTAGATACTAATCTAATTAGAAGAAACATGGCTGGGCCCCATACATGTGATGTCACCTTCTCTTTAGAAAGGTGGAGGACAAGAACCTATAAAACCATGATTCTTAAACTTAGTGGGCATAAGAATCACCACAACGTTGATACCCATGTCACCTTGAACATGCCGGATCTCGTCTGATCTTGGAAGCTAAGTAGAGTCAGGCCTGGTTAGTACTTGGATGGGAGACCACCCAGGAAGACCAGGTGCTATAGGCAGAAAAAAAAGAAAAAAAAAAGAATCACCACGAGGATTTATTAAAAATGCACTCATGTGTCACATCAAAATTCGTGAATCTTAGTTTCCGAGAGTGTGTCTCAGAACACTTCATTTTAAACAAGTTTTCTAGGTGGTTCTAATGCTTGAGATCTGTGGGCCATCCATTCAGACACAATAATGTGGAGGCCCATTCTACAAGTAGAGATAGATTTTTCATTTTTGGGGTATTAGATTAAAGCTGCCTCGATGTGGCTTAATCATGATGGCCTAGATGTGGTTGTAAGGAAATCAAGAGTGATGTGGCCATCAGACTGTACAATAATTGATAAAAATGAGATAATATGAATAGATGTTGGCTGGATAATTTCCGAACTCATCAGGCAGACCGAGGCTGAGGCCAAGGTATTACTGGTGAGGTTGAAGCTATTCTTGGGTGATTGGATGGACACCTACACAGGCAAGGGCAGCCAGTCTGGGGCATGGACAGAGGTTAGGGCAGGAAGAAGGACTGAGACTGAAGTTGTAGCCAAAGTCATCAACACATAGGGATCATTTCCAGCTGCTCTTGATGTGCTGACAGGAGTGCGCTGCTGACAGTGGTCTCATATCTGAGGTGACTCTGGTCTCCTTCATCTGTCCCACACCTAGGAGATTCTTTTAAGCTATAAATAATTCCTCAGAACAGATTCCCTCTCTGAGTTACTAATTACATCCTCATCTCTCCAAGAAACTTGGACTTCTATTCCAGAATTGCTGGACAATATTTGGGTGAGCTGGGTTGGGATGTAAAGAGGGAGGGCACCAATGGGTGGAAGCTAGTTCTTAAGTATCTTCAAAATCTTTCTCATCCACTGCTCCTAGAGAGCTAGAGTTAGGCCCCTGACAACTTTAAGGAAATGAGAGAACAAAGGAAAGAAGCAGATGCTTTTACAACAATAAAAGATTTCTAGCTTGTGATAATGCAATGAGGAAAATGGTAGCACCATATCAAAGTATGAGATTGTGTCAAGAGAATTATCAGAATTTGGTGACAGAGTTGCTGCCTCTTTGTCTTATGTTGTTCAGGGATGTAAAGAGAAGCTAGACTAAAACACGTAAGGAGGACCTGGAAATCTCCCTGCTAAAAGATTCTATCCTGCATACTTCTAGGAGTTTAAGATTCATTTGAGCTCACAAGTTTCCTTTTTAAAATGCTAGTACCCTAAGGATATATTCTTACTTTAAGTAGGTGACTTTCATGAGGCCACACTCCTAAACCTCTAAGAGAACAGCTGCTCTGAGGGAATATGAATTTGGTTGAGCTATAGAAACGGGAAATGGTGAATTATGATGCATTTAGAAAGAGGGGAATGGGGATTTTATACCTTCAGAAGGCCACCTAGGGTACTGCCTTGTACCTGGGGGTGGCAGGAGGGGTCGGGGAAGTGGGGACGAAGGAAAGGGCTATCTCCTGTGTTCTTTCAGCTCTCTGCTTTCTCCATAGGACTTCCATTCTTATCCCACTGCCTTTTGGTTGGGCCTACTTCCACTAATCTTTTAAGTTCCAGTTTAACTATCACCTCCTTCCCAGACTTATGCAAGTAGAGGTAACACCATCCTTTGGGCTCTCACAGTTGTATATATACATATTTCACTCTGATCTGTTTATAGTTACATTTCTCCCACAGATCACAAATTCCTTGAAAGCAGAGGTCATATTTATTTACTATTTAACATAGCACACAATAGGATTCAATAACTATTGACATGATGAATAAATTTATGACAATTAAAATACTTTATCATGGCTAAACAAATTATCAGTGTTAATAGATTTCTTATATAAGAAAGGCATTTCTAAATAGTGTAAGGAGCATATACATTGCTATGCTATTTTTGTGTAACTTTTATATTCGTTGGAGTAGGTTCCTTTCATACTTTTAAAATTAAACTGTTGTCTAGTTAGTTACTAAAAACAAGAGATATTTTTTTCATTCATCCTGGCCTTTCCCCTAATTAGACCAAGTTGCAAAGTATACCAAAACCATGCAAGCAGACTGTTTCATTGAGGTTTCTGATTTAAGGAGAGACCAGCAAATTTGAAAATCCCCAGAAAGAAAACTGTAGAAGGAATATTCTACGAATTATAGGAGATTATATGGGTCAAAAAGTCACAAGAGTGGCCCAGAAATTTTGGGCAAACTTGATGTGTCATTTTACACATACCAAGCTAGTAAGAATTTTAAAAGTATTTAAAGTTGGGACAAAGTTCGGTAAATTCAGCTCACTCCCTTGCCACTAGTATAGCAAATCGGCCTCCTTAGGAACGCAATATGACAATATGCAGGAGAAGCCAGAAAGATGTTCCATAATTCAACTCCTAGAAATTTATCCCAAGCAATACAAGAGAAGAAAACAACTTATATGCTTGAAAATGTTCATTGTTCTACTAATAAGGGTGCCCCCTCTCTACTAATCCAGTTCCTCCCTATCTCCTTTTCAAGTATGGGGTAGCGTCCCCTCTGAAAGAGTTAGGAAATGAAACAGGGAGACACCTTGACTTTCTTTTACCAGCAATCATTTTTAGAAAATACTACATATAGACACAAGTTAAAGATTCAGAAACTGGCGGCCTTAAAACTAGGTGTGTACCTACCACTCCAGAATCCCCTGGGGGATGCACATCTCAATTTGAAGACCACTGATACATTTTGATATCATCTTATTGAATATGAGAGACAGGTCGGCTCAGATTAGGCCTTGGTTGGGATACTATACTGGTGTCTATACCTTGGGAGTATAGAATTGTGACCTGTACACTAGGTTTGTTTGATTTTTATAGATGGCTGCTCTGCTCCTTTATATTCTATATTTTCTTCTGAGTAGTAATAACCTTAACTTCAATTTTAGGGTACCAATGTTGAGCCTACATACTGACTACCTAAGGGAAATACTATGCCCCACTTAAAAATGATTATAACTAAAAATAAGAGTGGTAAGGGAAAAAAGCAAAATATATAGTTGTGTGAAAATTACGATTTCAAATATGCAAAACTACATAAACTTCTGGACAATACTATATGAAAAAATGATCTTTTTGTAAAATGTCTTTAATGTTTCATGACTTTTAAAATAATGATTACATTTATAACACTGGGAGGGTCAGATAATGTCTAATCTAGTATTCTTTGTCCCCATGGTACCAAGAAACTGTGTGTGAATTTAAATTCCTCAAAATGAAGTGTTCAAGAGATTGAAGATCCTTTTTCAAAAACTAATTTCTCATCATTATTCATTATGGATGTCATTCCCCCAAATATACTTAAACTCTTCTTTAGTCTAGTTTAATACATCCTATGTCTTAACGTGACAACTTCCAGAAGTTTATTTCCTGCTGCATGAAGTAGTAATCTTTTCATTCATATTTTTAGCTTCTTTCCATTTCCTGGTTTTATTGTTCAGAGTTCAAGAACTGACCTTGCTGACTCACACTGCTCTTAAGTTTTACCATTCCTCATAACCTTTATATTTTTAAGCCCATACTAAAAAAAAAAATAAGTCATATTTGGCAACCTCCAAAACTAACCTTTTTCTCAAATTTCTTTGAACTCTAATTACGAGCTCGATATATTCCCAGGCCCACCAAAGGAAGGAGAGAAGAGGCTAGTCCAAGAGTGCTTTTGTGTGGGGGAGAGTAATAGTGGTTACCACCCCCTGAGGTTCTGGCAGTGGGATCCAAAGGTGCCCTAGACAAGTCCCCCTAAACCAACGCCAGCGAAGCCGAAGAGCGGAGGAGCCGGAGACTTCCGAAGGCTATCCACGGACCTCGAACCGCCGCGGCACAGCGCGGCCCCGCCCCCTCGTGGCTCTCCCCGCCCCCCCGCATCCCCTCCGCCCCCCCGCATCCCCTCCGCCCCCCCGCATCCCCTCCGCCCCCCCGCATCCCCTCCGCCCCCCCGCATCCCCTCCGCCCCCCCGCATCCCCTCCGCCCCTCGGGGCGCCGCACGCAGACGCGTCCTCCGAGGCTCGAGGCCCCGCCCCCTCCCGCACCGGCCCGCCCCTGCCGGTCGCCCCGCCCCACCCCTAGGCGGTTGCTCGCGGCGGCCGCCGCCCTCGCCCGGCCCAATGGCGCGGCTGCCGCGTCAGTGATGTGAAGCAGTGCTCAAGCTTGTCCGGCCCCCGGCCCGCAGCCCATTACACCATCCGCCGCGGCAGCTGCTGCAGCCGCTGCAGCCCGCGCAGACTGGGAGGGCGGGAGGCAGCTCGGCGTGGCGGGGCGGGGCGAGCGGCGCGGCTGGGCTCATTCCTGTGGGGCGCGGGGCATGGAGGAGGTGTGCGGCCGCAGGCGGAGCTGGGCGGCCCGGGCAGCGGCGAGGACAACGGTTTCAATTTGAAGGGGGCGGCCCGAGCCCGAAACGCCGGCGGCGGCTGGAAGGATTACCCCACCGGCAGGTAGTGGCGGCGGCGGCCTGCCCGAGCCCGGGGCGCGGCCTGAGGCGCCCGCGGGGAGGCCTGGGCGGGAAGGGGAAGGAGGGCAGCTGAAGCGGGCAGCAGCAGGCTGGAGGCCATAGGCTCGTCTGCCCGCCGGAAGGGGCTCGTGGTCGATGGGGGACGTTGGGGAGGGGCTGCCAGTATCAGGAAAAGGTAGGGGGTGAAGGTTATGTGGTTTGGGAAACCTGCGGATCCTTTGGGGGTGGGAGGGGGGGTCAAGTTGGGGCGGGCGAAGTTAGCTAAAAGGCAGCCGGATTTCCTGAGAACCTAGAGTAGTTTTTAAAGGAAAGAGAACCTTTCGGGTGAGGGTTTTGGCTTTAGCTAGGGGTGGTTTGTATTGTCCAACCTTTTTGTTCCTCCTCGAAACCCATCCTGGCCACAGTGAGGCCTTCCAGCCTCGCGCCCTTGGCCCGCGTTCCTCTGCAGATGTGAGAAAGAGAAATATTTCTGAACCCCGTGTCTCATGCCTCTTTCGGTTGTACTCTCCCTTGGGCGTGTGCAAAGCAAAACTAGAACAAAGCTGGGCTGGTTAGGAGGTGAGAAAACCGGTAGCCTGTAGTGTTCAAATTTATGGTATATAGAGAAGAAACCGCCTCCCACCAAAACATTTGGTTCTGTGTGTACCTTTTTTGTATTCTTTTTCACCTTTTTTTGGCGGGGGGAGATTGGGCGGCGGAATAACCCCCTCCTTCCCACAGGAGTAGAAATTACGAAAAACCTAAATAGTATTCTTACCTTTACCTATGGAAAATTCAAAACTATTTTTTTTTCTTTCCTTAGTTTGGTGCTCTGTCAGATGTTGGAAGGCAATAGGACAGAACGTACTCTCCATGGTTTTATATCCGTCCTGGGGTGCAGTGATTAACTTTGAACTTTGGTTCCCGTCACTCTTTCCTGTGTCCATAGAGTTAAGCTGGAGCTTTGCTTTGAAGGATAAATAAAGCACAACCTCGCAACTGGACATAAATGGATCTAAAGACTGCAGTATTTAACGCGGCTCGAGATGGCAAACTCCGGCTTCTTACCAAGTTGTTGGCAAGCAAATCCAAAGAGGAGATTTCCTCCTTGATCTCTGAAAAAACAAATGGGGCCACACCACTCTTGATGGCGGCCAGGTATGGGCACCTTGACATGGTAGAATTCCTCCTAGAGCAGTGCAGTGCCTCCATAGAAGTCGGAGGCTCGGTCAATTTTGATGGGGAAACCATTGAGGGGGCTCCCCCTTTGTGGGCCGCTTCTGCAGCAGGACATCTGAAGGTGGTTCAGTCTTTGTTAAATCATGGAGCATCTGTCAACAACACGACTTTAACCAATTCAACTCCTCTTCGAGCTGCTTGTTTCGATGGCCATTTGGAAATCGTAAAGTACCTTGTAGAACACAAAGCTGATTTGGAAGTGTCAAACCGACATGGGCATACCTGCTTGATGATTTCATGTTACAAGGGACACAAAGAGATTGCTCAGTATTTACTTGAAAAGGGGGCAGATGTTAATAGGAAAAGTGTTAAAGGTGAGTTCTGCTTTTTCATTTTTATTTTTTAATTGTTTACCACTTATTTTCAGGAAGTTTGATATATAATTATAAGCAGTGATGTTGAGTAAGCCAACATTGACAGACCTGTTTTGATTTGGTACTCTTCCAGTATAACCTTGTTGACTGTTTCTTTGGTATTTGATAATTGAACAAGTTTGATAAAAAGACCTCTATCACTATAATTAGGCAGCATTTTCTGTCTCTTATTTGGAATAACTTCCAAGTGCTGGGAAATGGGTTCCCCAAAGTTACAGAGCATGTTAGTGGAAGTTAATCTGAGCCCTTAGACTTGTGTTTAATTTTCTTGAGAATATACTTCAATGTCATATATTTTTCTTAGCTTTAAATTTTTTTTAGAACACCCTTGGAGTAGAAACTACTATATTTAGTGAGTCATAGTCCTGTTTGTTAGGTAGGCATTTCGTTTGTTATTCTGTCAGGGAGGACTAGGCCACACTGACTTGGAAGGGTTGATATCAGTGGAAAGGAGAAAAATCTGTTCCCTTATTCCTTATTTATTTGTGTGGCCAATAGAAAATCTTTTTATACAGAACATGTGTTAAATATAACAAAACATTTTTAACACTGCTAACAATACTGATAGCAAAACAAGGACTAGGTTAAACTGACTTGGATTTGTTGGCTAGCAACAGTATAAACAATCTTTGTCCAGAAGAAGAGCTCATATTTACAGTTGTGTATAATTCTCAGCTATTGTAATAACCTTAAAGCAGCAAATGATAGTTTTGAATTTTTTAAAACTCTTAAACACAACTGTTTTGACACTATAATTTTGATACTTGAAAACCTATTTTCCTTAAACATTTATTTTACAGCAGCAAAATAATTCCCTGTCTAGTTTCAGAAAACTTAAAAGTAGCATATATACATGGTAAAGAAAAATTCAAATAGTACAAATTGGTTTACAGTGTTTACAATGAAAAATAAGTCTTATTGCCCCTGATTTCTAGACCTCCAAGCCCTCTGACAACCACTATTTACGGTTTTGTTTCTGTGTCCTGGAGGTAGTTTACGCAAATACAAGTATACTTGTCAATGTCACTCCCCTTCCCTTTTTTCTCTGTCAGTTGATACATGCTTTTTTTTTTAAACTGTAATTTATCTTGGATGTCATTCAACTCCAACACAAGTAGCTACCTCATTCTGTTTCATAGGTGCACGGTATTTCATTGTATGAATGCATATAATTTAGTCCCTATATGGACAGTTTGAACACATTTAATATAAACAATGCTACTGTGACACAAAAGTGTGCCTCTGTATAGTTGTGTAAGAATAGCTGTATTATAATACCTATAATTGCTGAATTAAATACATGGTGTTATAAATACCTGGAATTACTGGATCAGAGTAAACATTATGGGGTATTATATAGTTACTGAATATATTTACTAAAGTTAGCATGATCTTTTAAAAAAATGTTTGCTATAAAAATGAAACAGGCTTATTGTGATTTTCTGAAAATTTTTTCCAGAGGAAATTAAAAAATTTCATAAAATTCAAGCACTTAGAGATAATCCTTCCAAAGATATTTCTGAACTATACATGTAGGCATATATATGCAATTTATTTTATATGCTCTTCTGTAATCTGTTTTTAGCTTAATAAATATTATCTATAATGTCATTAATTACAGCTCTAATTTTAATAGGTGCTTACTCTTACGGAGTTTTGTTGCTTCTAGCTTTTCAGTATGATAAAAAATGTTTCTGTAAATATTCTTCCTTATAAATGTTTTCAGTTGTTCCATATTACCTTTGAGATAGGTTGTTGGATCAAAGGCCAGTATGACCTTTTTTAAAACAGTCATCATTTAAAGAACACTCATTTTAAGAGCACACATTACTCTTTAAGTGACCATGTTAATATTGGGAATGCTTTGAAATCATAACTAGAAGAGAAAGAGTTAATAGGTATGGCTCTTTTTTTAGGCTTGTTGGATTTTTTTTGTTTCTTTGTTTTGGGTTTTTTTATTTATCAGCCTAATAATATACAGACTGTTGATAAGCTCATATATTTAAGTCAAATTGGAGTTTGTCTTAAACTCTTTTGTCATTTAGAGCTGCTTTATATGCTCCTGAAGATTTGAGAGAACTATAAATAGCTCATTATTTTGCGAACATTTCCCTCTAGTAAACTGTGAACAATATTTAACTTGGTTACCTTTGCTGTTTAAGAATATTCTTTTTTTTATCACTACCATTATAGCCTTGTATGTGAGAATGTGTGTGCTCCCTCTTTTGGCCAATGGCCTGTTAATAATAGTCATTTTTTTCTCCCAGTGTCAGATGTAATATTTATATCTTTAAAAATACATATGTAATATGAGAAAACAAAAAACTGTTTTCAGAGAGACTCAATTTTATATAAGCACATATATATGTATACACATATGTGTATTTTATATGTATATAGTATATACATCCCTTTGAGTGCAGTACTGTTACCTTTTTTGGTGCCTTTTAATTTTGACAGTGATTCTTAATGATTCTTTGGGCAGATTAAAATACATTCACCCTTCTCAACTCTGATCCTGAGGCTTCCATTCTTTGATAATCACTCTCACTGACTCTTAAGATTTTTTTTATGGGAAGGTATAGTAATAAAACAGGAATCACTTGAATCTGAGGCAGGAACACTGGAGAAGGATCTAATAGAGCATCAAAAAGGATTTTTTTTTTTCCATATTTTTACCCTTCTCCAAAAAGTGAGACTGATAAGACTAGGGATAAAATGGAATAATTTCTTAGGAAATTTTATATCAGCTATTGGAAATGGTTCTGAAGAAAAAAAATGCCAATAGATTATGCTTGGTCTGCTTAGATATAAATTGTATGTGACTTCTACATTCTGTTACTTTTTAACAGGCAGTTGGTATTTGAATATATTATTTAATCTTTTTCCATTACTTTTTAACAGGCTGTTGGCATTTTGAACATGTTTTAACCTAAGGTGGAATTCATTCATTAATTGTGAGAACATTTATTCAGTTCCTCAGTGTGCCAGGCTATTAGACTTAGGATATACAAAGATGAGTAAGACAAGATATCCAGTTCTTGATTCCTTGCTCTTGAGGAGCTCATGGTTTGATCGGAGAGACAGGTTCATAAGCAAATAACTTAAACCACAATATGGTAAGTGCAACAGTAGTGCTTTCTTCTATTACATATTTGGAAATACTTTATTCCCAACCAACTCATTACCTGGGGAGACAGTGGGTTCCTTCTTTTCCCATGGCATTCACAAAAGGGGAAAAACTTTGAAATATTTAGAAATTTGTCTCCAGTTTAACACAGTTGATTTAACACCGGAGAGTTGGCTGCTATTTGAAACTATAGCCCCTAAATCAGAAGTGATTAGACAAGCCAATCTTAGAGCTATCTCGTTGATCTCAGTGCTTTATGGTTATAGTCATCTTTGGCTTTTTGGTTCTTTTTTATTTCTCTAAACTCAGCATAGGACTTTCCAGATCTATGATAAAGTTACTTAAGCCCCACAATTCTGCCCCTCCCTTTTGGTAAAATTCATAGAAAACAAATAGATGCTTTCTTTAATATTACAAAAATAATTAAGTGAAAAGGCAATCAACCAGTCTCAACATGGCTTCTTCTTTATATCCTTAGTTATGAGACTTGCGTTCAGCTAGTCTTAAGATGGTTCTCCTGGTTGATTGTTCTATGATTTAGTTGTAATTTTGATGTGGTCATGGGAGGAGGTGAGCACAGCATTTACCTAACCCTGCCTTCTTGACTGACACTCCAATTCTCTTTTTATACCCAAATTCACCTGTGAATTGAACAGCTGAAAATGATTGAGTACTATAGACCAGTGGAGCAGCTCTTGGTGTTGGGCTTGGGGATGCTGGCCCTAGACGACACACTATCCTCATTCACGTGTCAATCATTTTAGATACCCAAGGTAATTAAGTAAATTGGTAATAAGAATTACTGTGCATTTTCTGTAGGCAAGGCATTGTGTTGGACATTGTGTAGGCTCTGAGAAGACAGGACATCACATTTGTTAACTGCTAAAGGAATGGTATAAATCTGTGCTGTAGGATTTTAGAAGAATATACTCACTAGAAAGGCTTCATGGAGAAGTCGAAGTGGACCTTGAAAGAATTGTTTGGGTTCAGATCTGCAGAAGGCATTTGATACAGTTTTTAAGGCTTAGGAAATGACAAAGAAAGGCACACCGAGAAATATGCATGGAGGGTTCAGGAATTAGAAAGTAGGTATGTTTGGATCACAGGCTAGATTATAAAGGACATTGACTTCTACGTAAAGGAGTTTGATTTTATTCTTTAGCAATGGTAAGCCAGTGAAAGTTTTCAGCAGAGGAATAACTGGGATTTTTTTTTTTCAGAGAAACTCATCCAACTGCATTGTAATTCTGTGACATTGTGAACTCATTGAGGCTGTAGACCTGGTGTTTGTATCCAAGCGTTAGAAAGAATATCTGGCCCAAAGTGGGTATTTGATAAATGGGCTCGTTGAATGAATGTCTTGGATTTAAGAGAGAAAAGATTATACAGTCCCTGATAGCAAGTAGTGTTTTTGTAGTGCTTTCAGTATGGAAATAAATACATACACGAAGACTTGACAGTAATTGTGAAAAATGAGTGATACAGGTAGAACTCTGTAGGGGTTCAGAAAAGGGAGAAATCCACGTAGGCTCATGATAAGTATAGCTAGCTTTGTAAGGGTTTGAGAGAGAGCTAGTTCAGGCAGTTTTTTTGACTTTTTATTGTAGAGGTTATCTAACTTATGTGTAAGTAGAAAGAAGAATACATTGAACCACTATGTACTTATCACCTTGCTTCAACAATTATCCGCATTTGCCAGTTTAAAAAAATATTTCTCCCTCTTTGTTTTCTGCAGTAGTTTAAAGCAAACACCAGGCGTTACATTATTTCTCTCCAATTGAGTAGGCGTTTTAGGATATAGTTGTATTTCAAGAAAATGTAAAAGATAAGAGAGAAAAATATATATATATATTACTGTAAATACAAAGGAATTTCAAATAAGAAGATACCCTATAAATTAAGAACTGTTGTTATTAGAGATAATGGACAAAAATAATGACTTTCATATACATAAGTTATTTCAGTGTACTTCAGGATTATCTGAGAGCTTTGGAAGATGAAGTTCTCTTTTCCTTCTTGACTTCAAGAACTTTTCTTAGCTTCTGGTTACCTCAATACACCTACTTGCAGAGAAGAGAAAGAGACTTAAATTTTTATTCTGTTCTGTAATATATTTGTATTTATTTTGATTCAATAATGTTTAAATAACTTACTAGTTGAATTTATTAACTTTTTGATCCCAGATCATCAAGTTGCTCCTCCAAGTTGTTCCATGTTCATTCTTTTCCCTCTTGTATCCGCTGGCACACTTCTCTCTGTCCTCAGGGAGACTTGATATCCTAGTTGGAGAAGATAAGCTGTAGAGGATGTGTAAATTGAGTTCAGTAGGGAAATACTGTGTTTCTTCTTCCCTGGAGATTAGATTTTGAAATGTGAATCCTCACAGAATTGAGCTGAAGTTGGTGAAAATGAATAGATCTTTAGCACCACTGTTATTTTAAGAGTTGTAGGCAGCACCACTAATTTAAAGCAGAGATTAAATTTTACTTAATGACCTTTAGATAAATACATGTGGTTCTCTCACGGAGCTCACCTGTATCCTAGATTGATTAATTAAATTCAGTTATTTCAAACAAAATTCAGAAGCCCTTGATGTTCTGGAGATTTTTGCTGTTTTGCTGTTGAGACGGGAAAGTTTGTGAGGGAAGATGGAGGTGAAAGTGGTGGGAGGGGCCCAAGTAAAGCAGTCACATGTATGCATAACTGCCTAAAACATCTTTCCTTTTTGCCCTCCCTTTGAGAAGAGCTACAGTTTAAAGAGTCTGAACTAGAGTGGCCAGAAAGGGAATTTTAATGAAATTGGGATTGTAATGTTGATATTTTCATAAACTTACATTGTGTAATTTTCATCAAATTATACTATTACTAGTTGTTTTAGTCCTGACTCCTTAGCTTGGGTGCTCTTAGCCTTGCATATTCTACTTGATGTCAAGACCCATTTCAAAGGCAACTTTTTAGGCAATTTTTATCTCTCTTGAGTGATAAGAATGCATCTTACCTATGGGTGCAGATGTTTTTTTCATGTTTAACTTTTCATGAGCTCAAAGACCTGTATTGTTAAATTTCTGTATGCTCCTAGCTTAATCCCTTATACAAAGAATGAAGGGAGGGCACATGGTAATCTTGACACAATTTGTCTTTTATTCTGTTTTTGATTCCTTTTTTTGAACTCCTGTCTTTGAGTATCTCTGGTGTTAGAATACACATGGGGAAGGGAAACATTCTGAGCAGAGGGACCTTCTAGTGTTGCTTTAATATCCTAAAGTGTTTCTCTGTACTCCTTCTCATCTCCTCATTTAACACAGTAATTCCAGGAATAAAATATTTGGAATAGGCATTGAACGCCCCTTTCCTGTCTTTGCAAGTGGACCTCTTATGGACTCAGCTTAGTTCCAGCTAAAGACTCTTTAATTGCTGTCTGTGTCAGTCAAAAGTTACACTTTTACCAAAAAACAAAAGTACTTTGATTTTAAAAGTACTTTTGATTTTAAGCTTTGAGACATAATTCACATACCATTCACTGATTGAAAGTGTACAAATAATGGTTTTTAGTATGTTCACCAAGTTGTGCAACTATCATCACAATCACTTTTTCCTCATCACCCCCCACCTCTGCAAAAAACTCCATATCCATTAATAGCCAGTCCCATTCCTCCCTCCTCCCTTATCCTCAAATGAACTAGTTTTAGGTAACTAATGATCTTTCTGTCTCTATAATTTGTCTGTCCTGAACAATTCATATAAATGGAATCATAATAGTTAGTCTTTTGTATTTGCTTCTTTCACTTAGTATAATGTTTTCAAGGCTCATTCATTTTGTAGCACGTGAGTACTTTATTTCTTTTTATTGTTGAATAATCCACTGTATAGCTATACCATATTTATCCATTTATCGGTTGATGGGCATTTGGGTTGTTTCTACTTTTTGGCTATTAGGAATAATGCTGCTATGAATATTCATGTAGAAGTTCTAATGTGGATGGATGGATGTTTTCATTTCTCTCAGGCATATGCATAGGAATGGAATTGCTGGGTCACATGGTAACTCTGTTTAACCTTTTGAGGAACTGCCAAACTGTTCTCCAAAGCAGCTGCACCATTTTACATTCCCATCAGCAATGAAAGAGGGTTCCAGTTTTTCCACAGTTACCAACATTTGTTATTACCCTTTTTTAAGATAGCCATCTTAGTGGGTGTGAAGTTCTATACCATCGTGGTTTTTTATTTCATTTCTCCAATGGCTAATGATGCTGAGCATCTTTTCATGTGATTATTTGGCTATTTGTATATCTCTTCTTTATGGAAGAGTCTACATATCCTTTGCATCTTTTTAAATTGGGTTATTTATCTTTTTCTTACTGAGTTGGAGTAATTTGTTTTGAATACAAGTCCTTTATATATATAATTTGCAAATATTTTCTCATTTTGTGGATTGTTTTTTCATTCTTTTGATGGTGTTTACAGTAATTTGGATTATATTTTACAAACTAACTTTTTAAAAATTTGATTGTGGATTACTTAGATTTGACTTAAACAAGAAAATTGTTAAGAATTGTAAAATTGTTAAAATTGTTGTAAAACACACCCTATTTCTGCTATGACACATGATATTTAAATTTAGAGTAAAGAGGAATGGTGAAGTTTCATTTCTGTATGCTGTAAAATGTGGCTGTGACCTAAGTGTCCTTTTAGACTTATATTCACATCACTTGTTATAGCTATTATATATGTTGGCTATATGGCAAATACCTGTGCATTAAGTTCTCACTTAATGTCAGTGGAGACTTTAAGCAAAAGGACATATAATGAAACCAGTTTTACCATAGGCTAATTGATATAAACAAGAGTTAAGTTCCTATGGCTTCTCATCAGTGTTATAACTAAACCACACTGAATGAAGTGTTATTTGAGCACCTGCTGTATAGCAAACAAAAAAATAAGATTCTTTTATTTCTTTGCTATTCAAAATAGCAAAGGGCCAGCAGTATAGGCACCACATGGAGCCATCCTAGATCACCTGAGTCAGATATGTATTTTACTGTGATCTGCTGGTGATTTTGTACGTTAAAGTTTGAGAAGCATAACTTTGATTTATACTAAAAAAAAAAAAATACACAAACACAGAACTTGAACTATGCGTGTGAAGACTTTACAAACAGTGGAATCTGTTGAATTGATATTGCTAGAAAAAAGCAATTTAAATTGTAATAAACATTTTGTGTTCATTAAATATTTTATAGCCATTATAAGAACAGTTTTGTTTAATTTAAAAGATAAATTAATTCTCTGTGCTATTTGGGAGTGGTTTAGAAACTGACTTAATTCTGATACTGGTGAGTCTAAGTAATCTTACCCAAATTAATTTATAAATGCTCTTTCAAAGTTCTTATATAATTAAAGTTAGCGATCCCCAATCTTTTTGGCACCAGGAACTGGTGCCCCTGTGAGAATCTAATGACTGATTTGAGGTGGAGCTGAGGCGGTGATGCTAGTGCTGGGGAGTGGCTGCAAATACAGATGAAACTGTGCTATGCTAGCTCGCCAGCTGCTCACCTCCTGCTGTGCGGCCCATTTCCTAATGGGCCACAGACCTATCATGGCTCTGGGATTAGGGACCCCTGATTTAAGTGGTTGATTGGTAACAATCACTTATTTAATGTTTAGTCAAACCCAAAACATCTGGTTTGGATCCAGGGACCTCTTGGGGCTCAAACTAGCTCTTACTCAAAATACTAGTATGTTTTGGATTGCTTATTTAAAAAAAAATTTTGATCTCATTGTTAGGCATCTAAACTATCACAGTTGAGCATGAATTCCTATTTTTTACGCTCCTGCTATTAAAAGATTTACAGGTCTCTTTGAAATTTTTAAATAAAATTTAAAATCGGTGCTTAAACTAGGTCTTCATACTACTATGTTTTGATGTGTGAGCATGTCCCATAATTTCCTTCCTTTAATAGCCATCCCAGAAACATCCCAATGAATATGGCTACTTTTTATTCTTCTAACTTTTCTTAGCACTATTTTATTTCTACGTTAAGTTATATAGTTGAAAATTTATGTGTTTGGATCACACTGTTTTAATTTTCTGCAGCAATGCTTTAACTGAATTAACAGTGTACCATTATCTTGATTGAAATGTCCTTTTAACAGACATATCTTGAGAAATCATAAAAATTTTGTTAAGAGTTCAATTTAAGAAATTTTGTTTCTCCCAAAAGAATTTTTATTAATCAGGCACTGAAGAGTATATAATACAATACCTGTTTTTTTTCTTTAGCTAAAGTTAAATTCATTTAATTTTATTGTTCAGTATCTTTAATTTTATCTGATTTGCCTGGTAATATTTATTTCTGAACTTCATGTTTTATTTTCATTGTCTTTCTCACGCCGAGGATACAAGAATAAGACATTATGAAATAGAGATGCAAAATTTTTGAAAGTGCAATTATTGTATTGTGGAAACATTTTTAAGGGGCATGTAAACCAGAAAAAACGTGTGAGTCAAATTTTAAAAAGTGTTTGGTATATATTGTTATGCACCAAAAGTTTAAATCATTGAAGTTACCTAGCAAAAATTAAATATGATTTTATTGGTCTTTGACATGTAACAGTGTAGAATAGTTACAAGGACATAGTGACTTGATTTTAAAATTCAACTTGTTATATTTTTTCACAAGAACTTGCATTTAATATCTAACACACTTATCTGAAACAACCAATAGAGGAAAATTTACAGGCATATCTTATTGTACTTTGCTTTATTGTGATTTATAGATACTGCCGTTTTTTACAAATTGAAGGTTTTTGGCAACCCTGAATAAAGCAAATCTGTTGGTGTTGTTTTTCCAACAGCATTTGCTCAGTTTTTATCTCTGTGTCACATTTTGGTAATTCCCTTGATATTTCCAACTTTTTCATTGTCATTATATTTGTTATAGTGATCTATGATTTGTAATCTTTGATGTTGCTATATAATTGTTTCAGGCACAAACTGTGCCTACATGACCTCAAACTTATTCGTTAAATGTTGTGTGTGTTTGGACTACTCTACTGACAATCCATTCCCCTCTTTCCCTCTCCTTGACTCCCCCTATTCCCTGAGATACAGCAATATTGAAATTAGGCCAGTTAATAACTCTATAATGTCCTCTTAAGTGTACAAGTGAAAGGAAGAGTCACACATCTCTCATTTTAAATCAAAAGAAATGATTAAGCTTAGTGAGGAAGGCATGTTGAATGCCACGTAGACTGAAAGCTAGGCCTCTTGTGCCAAACAGTTAGCCAAGTTGTTAATGTAAAGAAAAAGTTCTTGAAGGAAATTAAAAGTTCTACTCCAGAATGTGAAACAGCCCTGGAGAAAGTTTTAGTGGTCCGGATAGAGGATCAAACCAGCCACAATATTCCCGTAAGCCACAGCCTAATCCAGAACAAGTTAATCCTTAACTCTCTTCAGTTTGGTAAAGGCTAAAAGAGGTGAGGAAGCTTCAGAAGAAAAGTTTGAGGCTAGCAGAAGTTGGTTCATGAGGTTTAAGGAAAGAAGCCATGTCCATAACATAAAAGTGCAAGGTGAAGCAGCAGGTACTAATGTAGAAGCTGCAGCAACTTGTCTAGAAGATCAAGCCAAGATAATTAATGAAGGTTATTACACTAAATAACAGATATTATTTTAGATAAAACAGCCTTGTATTGGAAGAAGATACCATCTAGGACTTCAATAGCTAGAGAGGAGAAGTCAGTACCTGTTGTCTTAAGAAATTAACACAGTCACCCCAGCCTTCAGCATCTACCACTTTGATTAGTCAGCAGCCATCAACATCAAGGCAAGACTCCCTGCCAGCAAAAAGATTACCACTCACCGAAAGCACAGATGATGATTAGCATTTTTTAGCAAGAAAGTATTTTTTAATTGAGGTATGTACATTGTTTTTATAGACATCATGCTATTGCATACTTAATAGACTATAGTAAAGTATAAGCAAACTTATATGTGTATTGGAAACCCCAAAATTCATGACTTGCTTTATTGTGATATCCTCTTTATTACAGTGATCTGGAACCAAACTTGCAATATCTCTGAAGTATGCCTGTATTCAGTAAATATAATAGACAACTGATTATTTAAAAAAATACTTTAATATAGAAAATGAGACTAGTCCCAGAAACTGGAAAATAAATAGACATGTCATAAAAGAAAGCTTGTGAACAGACATGGAAAATGTTCTATATAATTTGGAATAAACGTAAATTAAAATTCAAAGATTAATTCCATTATTAGAAAGAATACTGTAAAAGTGGAACTTTTAAAAGATTTTATAATTTGGAAGTGATTGTAGTTGTGTGTTAAGATGTCACACAGTTGTGATACTGTTTTCAAGTAGGCATTTCTTTTGTCATTTGTTTGTCAAAGTATAATTTATATACAATAAAATCCATCCTTTTTAGTGTATAGTTCTGTAAGTTTTGACAGTCATATACAGTAATTTAACTACCACTACAATAAAGGTAGAACAAAAAGTTCTTTCATGCCCCTCTGCAGTCAGTCCCTCTCCCAGCACCCAACTCTTGGCTACCACTGTTCTGTTATCTGTCCTTATAGTTTTGTAGGCACTAATTCTAACAGTGAAAATTCTGAAGCATTGCAGATGATCATTAATAGGAAAGTGTTTATGTAAATTATGACATGTCTCCTTACTTGAACTTTTACCATAAAGACATTAAGGTCGATTAAATGGTATCTACATGTAGTTCATGCAGACTGTGTGGTAACATAAAATGACAGAATGATCAGGGTGTAGGTGAAAAGCAGGCAACAGTTGTGTATGTACTGATTATAGCTTTATCAAAACATACTATGTAAAAGAGACTTAGAGACATTACACAAGAATTATAGTTGCTTTAAAATTAGGCTTTTCTTTAAAGCCTGTATTTTCTAAACTTTTAAGTAATGCTCTAGGCTATAATTCAGAAACTTTTTAGGGCTTCCAGAGCATGAAAGTTGTGGTTGGTTATATACTTAACTTGTCAGTATTAACAAAATCTCTTTAATTAAGAAGAACCCCTCCTTCTAAGGTTTTACGTTTTAAACTTATTTACCCTCAGAAGCTAAGTTTGAATCACTTTTTGTGATATCAAGTGTTAAAAATTTAAAAATCTACTTCAGTGTGAACAGTATCTAACTGCTATCTAGGATATAAAGGAAATTTAGGATCTGTGTACTTAGGAATAGACAGTTTAGGTAAGAAAACCTATTTCTGAAGCAGTAACACTATACTTTTGTAAGGTATTACATAATATTATGATAGTAGATATGAGTACCTACCAGAATGAGTGATACAGATGTTCTCAAAATGACAAATTGTTATGGTGTAACCGAGGGGGCCTCTTTGAGCAGCTCAAATTTCTGTTGAAACTTAAAGGACAAGAAGTTAAAAAAGATAAAGAAGAAAGTGTATTACAGGAAAGTTAAGAGCAGAAAATTGGAGGTAGAAGTGAGCACAGTTCCAGTGCTGGGAGAAATAACTTAGGATGCAATGATATGAAGCCTAAGCAGAATGTTTGCCATGTATGTGGCAGATATTGATAGTGTCTTGGATTAGAGTAGGTGTTGGCAACTGATAACGGAGGAGTCAAATCCTGCCTAGTCCCTCTTTTGGGACTGCCTGAGAACTAAGAAATGGTTTTTATGTTTTTTCATGGTTGTAAGAAAGTCAACTGAAGAATATTTCACAGCACATGAAAATTACAGGGAAGTCACATTTCAGTGTTAATAAGTAAAATTTTGTTAATAAATAGCCATATCCATTAATTTAACATACAGTAGTCCCCCTTATCCACAGTTTCACTTTCCATGGTTTAAGTTAGTCAGGGTCAACCACGGTCTGAAAATATTAAAAGGAAAATTCCAGAATAAACAGTTCATAAGTTTTAAATTACACACTGTTCTGAGTAGGGGGACAAAATCTCTCGCTGTCCTTCCTGGGATGTGAATCATTCCTTTGTCCAGCAAATCCACACTACGTACACTACCTCGTTAGTCACTTATTAGGTCCCTCAGTGAGCAGATTGACTGTTGGCAGTATCACAGTACTTGTGTTCAGGTAACCCTTATTTTACTTAATAATGGCCCCCAAAGCACAGTAGTTTAAACTTTATCATACGTATGTATGTATGTATAGGAAAAAACAGTATGTATAGAGTTTGGTACTATCCTTGGTCTCAGGCATCCACTGGGGGGTCCTGGAATGTATCTCTTGTGGATATTTGAGGACTACTGTATTGCCTATGAATACTTTTTGTTACATGGCAAAATTGAGTGCTTACAACAGAGACCTTCTGGCCTGCAAAGCCTAAAATACTACCTAGCTCTTTACAGAAAAAGTTTGACAACTCCTGGGCTAGATTCACAGTGCAGCGTTCATACTGCAGATGATAAGAAATGAGAGTGGAGAGAGGTAGGGTAGGGAAATGTTTCTCAGCTTTAAAATCCGTTTCCCATAGTGTATCTTCTTGTGTGTATTCCTAATAACCATGATTAAGCTTTACTCTACATACTATGCCTTCTAAAACTATAGATTTCTTCTTTGCCCTCCCACCTGCACACAGATAGAAAATCCTGTAGAATTTTGAAAGCCGTCTTAGCTTTTCAGCTATTTCCTTAGAGGAAGCATGAAAGTTTTTGAGTTGAAAAGTAATATAAATAGTAGAAGTTTTTTTGTGAGGTTTGGCTTATATTAGGTATAACTTATTTGTTGGAGTCCAGTATGACTGACTTTTAAAATATGACCAGTACTCAGAAATGAGCAGTACTCTGAAATGGTTATTGGGAAACATGGGTTTATGTTTTACTACTACTGTCTCTTGTTTTCTATTTGTAGAATAAGTTTATCTTCTCTATTTTGCACAGTTGATTACGAGGTTAATAAAACTTAGGAAAGTAAAAAATGCTGTGTTAGGATACTGATACCTTTTTTTTCATTAATTTCTTCTTTAATTATTTGCTTCTACTTTCTCTGGTTTTAACTTCTCGAGATGGAAACTTAGAGATTTTTTAAAAATCTTTTTTTTTCTCTAATGTACATTTAAGCATAGTTGTAGCTGTATCTAACAAGATTTATTATTTAGTGTTTTCATTATTCAGTTAAAAATATTTTCTGTTTTCCATTGGGATTTCTTCTTTGACTCATGGGTTATTTAGAAGTACATTTCAAAATTTCAAATGTATGGAGATTTTTCTAGTTATTTTTTGGTTGTTTTTGATATCTAACTTGCATTGTGAAACTAAAATATACTCAGTCCCTTGACATTTGTGTTAGACTCACTTTATGGCCCAGAATAAGGTCATTATTTGTATACACTCCATGTATCCTTGGGGAACAATGGTATTTCATAGCCAGTGTTCATTTATATGTCCGTTAAATCAAGTTTGTTAATTGTGTTCAAATCTTTTATTTCCTTATTGTCTTTGGTTTCCTATACTGAGAAAGGTGTGTTCAAATGTACTGATTGTGGATTTGTCTGATTTTCCTTATAGCTCTTTTGATTTTTGCTTTATGTAATTCAGGCCTATATTTTTAGATGAAAACAAATTTAGCATTATATATTTATGTTGTTTTGAATTTTATATCATTATAAAATGTTTCCTTTTATCTCTAATCATACATTTTACTTTAATGTCTACTTAGTCTGATATTTTAATATCAGACATCTTATGGTTATTTTTTGCATAGAGTGTATTTTTTTCCATCTTTTCACTTCATCCTTTTTCTTTCCTTATATTTAAGGGGTGTCTCTTGTAAGCAGCATATAGTTTAGTTTACCTATTTGTATTTTCAGTGTGGCAGTTTTTGTCTTTTAATGGGAATATTTAGTTTGCTTGAATTTAATGTAATTACTGATATATTTGATTTTAATCTAGCTACATTTTTATTTTTATTTGTCCTGTTTTGTATTCTTTGCCTCTCCTTTTTTGTCTTTGGGTTACTTTTTATTATTTTTTTTCTATATCAGGAACATGTAGTAATTATATATGAATACCTGATTTTAGTAGTTACCCTAGATAGTATTACTTTCACTTATCAAAGGCTAACATAAATTTCCAGTTTTACCTCTTTTCAAGCAATACAGAAATCAGAGACTACTTTAACAGTTATCTTCCTTTTAAGCTGTTGCTGTCAATCATTTTACTTTTATTTGTATGTCAATCCTTATAAGACATTATTTTAAAGGCTGTATTTAGAATTCCCCCTGATTACTCTTTTTGTTGATGTTTATGCCCACATCTCTGGGCTTCCATGTAGCTCATTTTTCTTTTGCCTAAAAACAAAACAAAACAAAACACCCTAGTGTTTAATTTAGTTTTGCTGGTAATATCTTAGTTTTTATTTCTTTTCTTTTTCACCTGAAATGGTCCTTTCTTTCACATTTATTATTGATGTGGATATAGAATTCTAGGTTGACAGTTATTTTCCTTTATTGCTTTTAAGATAACATTGTTGTTTCCTGGCTTCTGTTTTTCCTGATGAAAACTTGCCTTGTCTGTTACTGTTTTGCAGGTCATTTCTGCCTGTTTGCTGGTTTTAAGATTTTGCTCTTTGTCTTTAGTTTTGTTGTGTGCTTCAAAGTGATTTAAAAAAAAAAAAAACTTATCCTTCTTGGTGTTTGTAAAACTTATTATAGTTTAATCTTTATTCAGTTTCAGGAAATTTTCAGACTTCATCCTTTTAATTATTGCTTTGAGCCATTTTTCTTCCTCTAGAATTCTAGTTTTAACTATGTTAACCCTTCTGACACAATTCCCTGTCTCTTACAGTCTTCTGCTTTCCATCTTTCACCTCCATGCTTTCTATGTACTTTCATCTGACTTATTTTCTAGTTCACTAGTTCTCTATTCAGCTGTGTGTAGTCTGTTTTTAAAGCCACCCACTGAGTTTTTCAGTTCTAGAATGTACATTTGGTTCTTTTTTGTAGTTTCCAAATTCTCAAAATTTTAAAAATCTCTCTGAATATGCTAAACATAGTTATTATTTTAAAGTCTGTGCTGATAACTGTATTGTCTGGATCTTCTGTTGGCTTTTCTGTCAGCTTATTTCTCTTGGTTTTTGCATTGTGGTTCCTTGTTTTCTCTTCTGTCGATTATTTTTGATTGGATACCAAACATATATAAAGAAATAAAAAAAAATTTAAGCCCTAGTATAATGTCTTCTTCTAAATAGTATTTGTATTTCCTTCTGGCTTTTGATTATATAAATGAACAATCCTGGATTACTTTAATATTGAGGTGATTTTAAATGTAAACCTTCAGAGCTATAACCCTTAAGTGTAGAGGGATTTCAGAGTTCCCTTCTTAGTGCACCCTGGACTCCAGTTTACTCCTCTGGCAGTGTGAGGTTGTCAGAAGCTCAGCTTAGTTTTTCATTTGCCTCTTCCAGAATTGGTAGAAGCCACTGGGGGAAGCTTCCTCAAATTCTGGACTTCTCTAATTTTCTTTCTTCTCCTGCATGTTGTACCCTTATTGGCTCTTACATGATGTCAAGCAGATTTTTAAAAACACATTTTTTGGCTTTTCTAGTTCCCAGTGGGAGGGAAATCATATTACCTCTGCCATTACTAGATGTGAAAGTCTTCCTTATTCTTTTTTTTGAAACCACCATTTTTTCCAATATATGGTGTATTCAAAATATATATATTCTGTATTTTCCCAGCAGTTACATTAAGCCATTCATCTGATTTAAGAAACTGGCTTTTCCTGCTTTCTTATTCTTGATTTTATTCTGTGAATAGAGAAGAATGCCATCTAAGCCTTCTCTTTATATTTCTCTTGTATATTTTTAAGAGAGAAATGAGTATATTAGGGATTCATAAGTCAAAAGAGTTTTTAAAGTATACGTAGTAGTAATGTTTAATTGAAATTATTTGGAGCAAATGAACATCAGTAATTCAAAGTTCTGGGCTCTCTCAGTGCTTGGATACCATACACATTGCTAAAACATTCTATCCGACACCATTCCATTGTCAACTATTGAAATCCTGGGTCAGAATAAATGTATCCAGATAATTATTTAGCCTCTGTAGATATCACACAAGACTAAACAGGATAAACTTGTAGAGAGAATAGTCCTAATATATTACAACTTTTACCTTTTTTGAATTTTAGTTACAGATTTGTTACGTAAAGTATTCAGATTTAAACCACTTGCTAGTGTACATGCTGTGTCTGGGGCCCCCAAGGCTGCCCCCATGTTTGAAGGTGATGCAGCATATAATTGTACTCACAGTTAAGGTTTATTACAGTAATGTAATAAGGACGTGCAGCTGGATCATAAGGGGAACGGCATAGGTGGCATCTAGAGGAATCTGTGCAGGCTTTTTTATGCTGCCTTCTCATGAGAGGTCACAGAGCACAGTCTTCCCCTAGAAACATAAATGCGTGTGTATCGTGCTTCTGCCCATGGAAACTGATTATAGAGACTCAGCACCCAAGATTTTTATTGGATACTGTTCACATAGGCATCTTTTCTGGAGCACATATCTAAAATTTTGAACTCCCAGAAGGAAAGCAGGTGTTCAGCATAAACTGCATTGTTTGTATAAACAGTGAGTCACCCTTGTCATTTAGGAAAAGTTTTATATCTTGGAACTGTTTACCACACAGGTTCACAGATACCAGCCAGGGGCCATCTTTGCAAGCAGATCTTTCTAAGGATAGCCCGCTATGTTAACTCTTTTCCACACACATGCCTAAAATGACTCACCTTTCAAATTTTATGTAAACATTGCATGTGAATATCAAAAGTCTGTGTGGTAATTTTTGTTATGATAACTAGTGAAGTATTTATCATTAAACTTAGGTAACTAAAATACTTGGGTATAATGTCTTAATATGTTTCATCAGGCTTTTTACTAAAGTGCCAGTGCCTGTTGTCAGTTTTAATCCATGTGTGGGAAGAACAGGACAGTATTAGAACATTTAGTACATTTAAACAGATTATTTAAACATTAAATTACAATGGGAAAAAAATCCATTATGAAAGGGCACTTCAGATGTCTCCTTTTAAAGTTCATATTAAACCACCCACATATTTTTCAGATTTCAGTGGATTTGTTTTTCTTATGGGAGATTTTTGAGGAAAGTGGTTTGTTACTAAGAATTTTGACTAAAACAGTTGAAATTCAGTTGTCAATCAGAAGTATTGAAAAATAATTTCTAATTACTATTAGAATAAAGTTGGAGACTCTTAAATATTATAGACTAGATTTCTCATTTCTAAATTTGGAAGCCGACCCAGAAAGTTAAGTGACTGTCAGCAAAACTGTGAATAGCTGGTTAATTTCATTTAATCAGTTTTTACTTATAGAATATGCCCTTGAATACATTATTAAATAATACCAAGAGGCCATGGATTAATTTTGAATTTCATCTAGTGACTTTGAATATCTTTTCACCCCTAATTTGGTCTTTTCATTTATTCAACAAATTTAACAAGTATTTCTGTAACCTCTGCTGTGTGTCAGACACTAGTTTTAGGTGCTGGGGATCTTTTTTTCTTATTTGTAATCAAATTAAAGAATGTCCCAATAAGGGTGGCCTGGAGCTACCTGCTTTTCTCTAGGTTTTAAAGTATATACATTTATTAAATTGTATCTGGGTCCCTCAAAATATCTCTTTTTTTCCTCTTCTTAAGGTAATACTGCATTGCATGATTGTGCAGAATCTGGAAGTTTGGACATCATGAAGATGCTTCTTATGTATTGTGCCAAGATGGAAAAGGATGGTTATGGAATGACTCCCCTTCTCTCAGCAAGTGTGACCGGTCACACAAATATTGTGGATTTTCTGACTCACCATGCACAGACCAGCAAGACAGAGCGGATCAATGCTTTAGAGCTTTTGGGAGCTACATTTGTAGACAAAAAAAGAGATCTACTTGGGGCTTTGAAATACTGGAAAAAGGCAATGAACATGAGGTACAGTGATAGGACTAATATAATTAGTAAACCAGTACCTCAGACACTAATAATGGCTTATGATTATGCCAAGGAGGTAAACAGTTCAGAAGAGCTAGAAGGTCTTATTGCTGACCCTGATGAGATGAGAATGCAGGCACTATTAATTAGAGAACGTATTCTTGGTCCTTCTCATCCTGATACCTCTTACTATATTAGATATAGAGGCGCTGTCTATGCAGACTCTGGAAATTTCAAACGATGCATCAACCTATGGAAGTATGCTCTGGATATGCAGCAGAACAATTTGGACCCTTTAAGCCCAATGACTGCCAGCAGCTTATTATCTTTTGCAGAACTGTTCTCTTTTATGCTACAGGATAGGGCTAAAGGCCTGCTGGGCACCACTGTTACATTTGACGATCTTATGGGCATACTGTGCAAAAGTGTCCTTGAAATAGAGCGAGCTATCAAACAAACTCAATGTCCAGCTGACCCCTTACAGTTAAATAAGGCTCTCTCCATCATTTTGCACTTAATTTGCTTGTTAGAAAAAGTTCCTTGTACTCCAGAACAGGACCATTTCAAAAAGCAGACTATATACAGGTTTCTTAAGCTGCATCCAAGGGGAAAGAATAACTTCAGTCCTCTTCATCTGGCTGTGGACAAGAATACTACATGTGTAGGGCGGTACCCTGTTTGTAAATTTCCGTCTCTGCAAGTTACTGCGATACTGATAGAATGTGGTGCTGATGTGAACGTCAGAGACTCCGATGACAACAGTCCCCTACATATTGCTGCTCTGAACAACCATCCAGACATCATGAATCTCCTTATTAAATCAGGTGCACATTTTGATGCCACAAACTTGCACAAACAAACTGCTAGTGACTTGTTGGACGAGAAGGAAATAGCTAAAAATTTGATCCAGCCCATAAATCATACCACATTGCAGTGTCTTGCTGCACGTGTTATAGTGAATCATAGAATATATTATAAAGGGCATATCCCAGAAAAGCTAGAGACCTTTGTTTCACTTCATAGATGATAATTTGACTGTATTTTAGCACTGTTAAAGCACGAATTGTTAACAGTTGTTTCATTAATGAGCACTGTTGTGATAACACCAGCATTCATTTAGCTTGATACCATCGTGCTCTCATTGGCTAAAGCATTATAAGCATCAAATTTACAAGATTGGTTTCCCAGTATTTAATATAAATATACCATATAATATATTGTTTGTGAATTATTGAGAAATGTAATGTCATATTCAAATTTCTAAAATTGTCTGCCAAAGGCTTGTTCATTCTGGTTTCGTTTGCTGTTGTGTGTTTGGAACAGAGTTAATCATTTTTCAGTGGTGTCTATACTTTTCTGGTTTGTGAATTTTATACAATTGAAGGCAATTTTTTTTTCCTGCTTCTTCCTTTTCCAAGCTTCTCCCGTTTCTACCTTTTTTCCTAACCATTTCTACTTTTTTTCTCCCCCTAATCGGCCCATGCTAGGTTGTACAAACTTTATGGACTTATTACCATTTGCAGTTACCATAAGTGCTTTATCTTCTCTATGCACCGGCTTAAACTTGACTGTTGTATGTTAGCATATTTTCTATGCAGCAGTTGGTCAACTTCAACTTAAAACACTGTTAAGTTTCTTACAAAGTTCATTTTATGAAAGTACTCTTGTAGCATGACAATTTTTGGAGCTACTGGTTAGCTACCTGAGCTCAAGCTTTTTTGTTTGTTTGTTTTTTTCTTCATATCTGAGATTTCTTTCTCTAATCCACTGAAATTATTGTGTGCTAAATTTGGGAAACAAATCTATTCTAACTCATTAACCCAGTTGAAATTTAGGTCTGTCATCTTAATATATCATGCAGTTAAAGGAAGAATCTTTATAAAGTAACCCACCTTTTATGCTGTGCCAGCGTTGTCCTGCTTGTGCTGATGATGTGATTAGGTGTAGAGAATTCGCTTAAATTTAACCTAAAATTTATCACACAGCTTAATGAGTCACATTGAAATATTCCATAATTGAACTGCAAATCACTTTTAGTTACAAAAAGAGCTAAAGCATGTCAGTGGCATGATGCTTGCCAAGCCAGATCTAGGTATCTAGGATAATTAAGGTATTTTAGTATGCAATTTACTGCCATAGTATCAAAGGTCAGTAACAGTGTTCTTTCTTTCTTCAAGCTTAAGTATACCTTTAAAGATAACTTGCATGAATTACTTTGGTCTCAATTATTTGTCACCATAGTTAAACACAAAAGGTTGCAGTGCTTCCTATTCCCTTACTAAAAGTTAGCTTTTCTTTTCCTTTTTTTTTTTTTTTGATGTTTTTTAACAGCTTTGCTAATGCCACAGAAAGGGCTCTTTTAACTTAAAAGATAAGTGAAAAGTACTAAAAAAGATTCAGGTAATTATCATTCAGCACTTTATTGTTATTCAGAATAAAATTTATGATGGCGTATTTGCCCTGCAAATGTCTTAATGAAATTGTTCTGAATAAAAAACTCCTTATTGGTTTGAGAAAAACTCAGTTTACCTGTGAGTTTAATGAGCTGGATCACTTGGATTTTTGTGTTCACATTTTATTCTGAGGGTTGATGTAATGGTATTAAGGAGTGTCATCATTGCAAACGGTCACATTTGGTTTATGTCATCTTTATTCAGTAAAAAACTTGTAATGAAGAGTAGTAAATAAAACAGCATTATACTTTCTGATTAAATAATTGAGGTTTGATTTTTAAAAAAATATCCTTACTCATTTTACTAGGCTGTAAGTTTAATTTCACCATTGAAAAAGGTGGACTGGATATAAATGGTCACTCTCCAACCTTTTAATGAAGAGATTTTAATATGTTATTTACCATGGGCAAATTTGATGAAATATTTGAACTGCCACATAAGAAAAATTTGTGATTTAGACAAATATTCTAGAAATATCAGACATCAATATTTTGAAATCATTGACTGTTACCTTGTAGTATAAGAATTATATATTCATGAGCTGTTTTTCTTTTATAACAAAGGAGGGCTTTGCAAATAGAGTAAATCTTCATTAGTTGATCTCAATAGTTTTTGGGTAAAAGATGAGCAATTGGGTTTTTAAGTGATTTAATATTTCCCTCTCTTTTGGGGAGTGGGTAGGAAGGCCTACATGCTTTTGTAGTAAAGCACATCTCACACTGCTTTACAGGTGAACTTGAATTGTGCAACTCTAGTATAAAATAAGGATTTCTTTACATAGCATTTTTCCATCATGAAATGTAGATAAGTTAGAACTGTTCCTCAGTCTTGATAACTGAAATGCCTTATATCACTTAGGATACAATTCTCTGTTTGCCATCTTCCCAGATACCATTAGGAACACTTGAAAAATCAGTTGAATAGCTACAAATTGTCCACGATTTGATTTTAGAGGAGGTTGGTTAATAAATGTGACCTCAGACACTGTTTAGATCTATGTCAGAAAGTATTCTAAAAATTGCGAGGATTTTAAAAAAATTGTTATTTTTTTAACCAGATGAGTAATTTAATACTTAATGAGCTAATTGTACTCATTTGAATCAAACTAGACTTTACAACTGTAACATGGTGATATTGACTGGAGTTAAAGTTCTGATTACTTTTCTAATAAAATGCCCTTTTAAGGCCTGCTGAATTTTAGATGTTCTACTATTGATCATTTCTGTAAAAGAAATGGTCATTTTACTGAAATTAGATACCAGTCTACTTTATAAAGATAAGTTGATTATAGATTTAAAAAAGTCATTTTCTTATCCATAAATCTGACAGGCACATAAGCCTAAATCAACAAAAGATAATTCGGTGCCCAGTATGATTTTCAAGTTAAGTAATTGCTCATTTGTAAAGTGACTGACTACCTTAATGTATAATATTTTAGAAACCTCCACCTACTGTGACTTGGGAAAATTGTTAGATTATATTTGAGAAGGTAGCTCTTAAAATCATATTGCCCAACAGAAACCTTAGGTTGAGTTTTACAAGTGTAATAATCTTTGTAATTAATTTTCTCAGAATTACAGGGCCTGGATGAGATAGTAACCATATTCTTGTGCACTGTAACAGCAGCATTTACTTGGAACTTTAACCATTGTAGAGTTAGATACTAAGGAAACTAAAATTAATTGGTCATCTTTTTTTTTTTTTTGCCCTTATATATTACTAAACAACTAGTTTCTCTCCCTTTTGTCAGTTCCCATTGTGTATTTTTCGAAAGAAGTACTGTATTCAGGTGCCAGCCAATAAATTGTCACACAATGGAAAATGATATGCCACAATATTCATTGTAAGGTTTAATAAAATTAAATTTGCACCAGATACAAGTGTATTCTTATTAACTTAATATTTGATGGATGTTATCATAATGCTTTTGATAGTGGACTCCTGCTTCAAAAACACCTATTAATTTATGGTCAGAACTTAAGAGATAGCATTTTATTATTAATAATTCTATGTAAAAAACATGATTTATGTACAGTTTATTCTAATTTTTTTTGCCAGTAAAGACTGGAGAAATTGAAGATGGGAAGATTTTTGTTGTCAAATGCATAGGAGAGGGGTTTCTTTTACTGTTGTTATTGTTTTTTTAGCGTTTGATATTAAGTATCAGAAGTATATCATAAATATATTACTATAAAGGTAAGTTTTATAAATTTATTTCCATCACTTTTAAATTGTAAAATCTAAGTACTCCTTGTCTTTTTCTGATATGTCAGTTTCCTAATGCAAAAATCTTTAATAGATCTAGAAAATGGCACTAGCCGTAATTTCTGAACTCTAAGCATGGATTGAAATATCCAACTGAGTAGGCTTTCCCCCTTTAGAATCATTACCCTGCCATTATCCATAACAAGTACGGGCTTTGTCATCCTTTTGACAGGATCCTTTTAAATTTTAGTCTTCTTTACCTTTGGATCTGTGGTTGTCCCCAAATACCATCACCAATATTTAAATTTAACATTTAAACTTATAAGGATAAGAATATTATATTTTTAAGAATTTGAACAGGGAAAAGTTCCATTATGTCTGCAAGATACTCTATTCCTTTGAGATTTTTTTTATCCTTTTCCCAGCATCTCTTTACTGTCAACAGGTTCGTTCTTGAGTTATTTGGAGTTGTGGGAGTTGTGAAATAACTGGTTACTGGGCACCATGTTACCTTACATTTGTGTATTGTGAAGACTTCTAAATAAGATTTTCTCTAGTAAAATTAACTCAGCTTTATATAATTATCTTAGTTTATTTTCCTAATATAATATTTGATACCAAAAATGAAACTATGGATCCCTGCCTTAAAAAATATAAAAATTTATGAAAGGAATACATTTAACACACGTTTGTGTTAAAGAAGGATTTGATGAGTAGTCATTACACTAAAACAATTTAGGTATTTATTAACCACTGTATACTGTGGCATAAGTCAAGGAGTGGAGTGGTTTAAAGTATTTAACATGACCAGAAATGAAAATGGAAAGAGAAAGGGATTCAGTCTGTTACAGAAAAATTATTTCCAAAACTTTCCAGTAAACTGTTGTTAAATGAGATGTACTTGATTTAAGACATTTGAGCTTTATTTATTAATTTACTTTTTTCCTTTTCTGAAAGATCAAATATAACTTTGGCAGGTTTACCCCTTTCTTTATATAATAGATAATTGGTGCTAATTGATCCTAGGATTGATGTTTATTTTAAAAATCCTTTTGTTCTTGTAACTGAATGTCTTCGTAGATGATAAAACTATAAAGGATACTCATGATAATCAGTTCTAAAATTTAGCTGCCATCTTGATTCTTTTTTAAACAAAGTGTACTTTTTAAATATACTCATTACAAAGACTAAACTGGAGACAAAAAAAAAAAAAAGGGAAAAAAGACACCACAGCTTAATATACAGTCCGATATAGAAATCACAGAAGTGAGAGATCATCTGAGGAGGAACTAAAGACGACACAGGGAGACAGGCTGAGTGTATTTCTTGCAGGTTCTTACAGGTTGTGGGTCTTTCCAGAACTTAGCACGTGTATTCAAAGGACTGTTGACATTGGGTTTTCCTAGCAAGTCCTGACGTCACACACAGGGTTGACCACTTGTCCTGGATGTCCAGGCAGACGTGACCCTGGTGTCCATGTGGCAGTGGTGGCAGTCCACGAGGAACTTCCCCACAGGCCTGCTGTTATGGTAGCTGCTAGGGAACTCCCAGCAGAGAGACCAGGTCTTTGCAAACTGTTCTTGCTGCTCCTTGGCTGGTCCCCACCCAGGTGAAGAGGTGGTTTGTGTCAGGGAAGGCAGAAATTCCTTGTTGCCAGAGGGTCATCGTGAGAAGTATCAGCGGGAGCCTCTTACAAAGACCTGGGGCATTGTCCCCACTGGGCCCCCTTCTTTGTAGGCAGTGGCTGGGTCTTGGTTCAGGGAGACCATCCCTATTTTGATTCTTTAATAGTAAAAGTAGTGCCAGTTCAGTATTCAGTCAATAATATTGAATTCCTGCAGTATCAGGCACTATGTCAAATGATTATTGTATCTATTCACTTTGAAGAATAAGCAAAAAGAAAACCACCAATCTTATCTCCCAGGTATACACAGTTAATGCTTAGGTATATTTTCCGTGTGTGTTTGTATGCATATTTACATGTGTGTATATTTTCCGTTTTAAATCTGAAATTCTTTCATGACACTCTTAAAGTAGAGTGTAGTAGCTAAATTTTGGGAAATTCTGAAAATAGAAATAGATCAAGAATGAATTTAAATGAGTGTGACCTGTTTTTAATGAAGTATTAAGGGAAAATTAGGAATGTTCCCCATTCAGGGTAATCTTAGACAAAAATAAACAACAAAAAAACAAGTAGCAAAATAAATTCACATTCTTTGCTAGTAGGCAACAATTTCTTCCTATCTGTCTGCAATAGCTGATGTTAAGATAGCTTCTATTCATTTAAATTTAACTTTAAAGAAATTGTGGATGCTTTAGTTATACATAAAGAGCTTATACATTTAAACCTTCATGATTTTTCTATAATCTTAAGAATAAACTGGTGTTTGTAGTGCTTACTTTATTACTTTTATCTTGAACAAGTTCTTTATATGTTTGAATTATTAAAATTTTTTATTTTACAGATGAATTATACAAATTAGTAAGATTTGTAGAATATTTTTATTTCTTTGAATACTTCGAGACTTTTCAAAATTTTTTATAGAAAAATTGCAAAGGTTTACAGAGGGATCCTGTATATCCTTCATCTAGCTTCCCCTAATACTACATCTTACATAGTACTTGGTTATCAAATTTAGTTTTTATAAACTAAGAAATTAACATTGCTACAATACGATTAACCAAACTATAGACTTTATTTGGATTTCACGGTTTTCCTACTAGTCTATTAATGTCCTTTTTCTGTTCCTGAACCTAATCTAAGACACTACAATGCATTTAGTCATCATGTCTCTTTAGACTGTTTCTCAATCGTTTCTTGTTTTCTTAGACATTTTAGAAGACTGCTGGTCAGATATTTTGTAGAATGTCCTTCAATTCAAATCTATCTCATAGTTTCTCATGACATATCACTGGTGGCATTAACTTTGATCACTTGGTTAAGATGGTAGCTACCAGTATCTTTCTCTTTTGGAGAGGTACTATTTTTCTATTCCATAAGCTATTCTTTGGAAGTCAGTTCTAAGTCCAACCATTGCTCAAGGAAGAGAGGAATTAAGCTTTACTTCCTATGGTGGGTATCTACATACAGCATTTGGAATTCTAATGTAAGGGAGATTATGTTCCTTCTCATTCAATCATTTTTCAATATAGGCCCGTTGATAGGTATTTTATTTTTTTGTGTTGAAATACTGTGATTTTTTTAATGCTCAAACTATTCTAATTTTGGCCATTGAGAGTCATGTCCTTTGACATGACCCCATGTTTTCACCTTAGCCCTTCCTTGCTTTCTGGCACTACAAGATACTCCATGTTCATTTTGTATTTTCTCTACCCCAGCCCTAGAATCTGCCATTTTCCAGAGAACCCTGTTCCTTTAATTGGAAAATGGTATTTAGAATCCAGGACTTGATTGTTAGATGTGCTTGTTGACTGTATGTATGTGTATGTACACACACACACACACACACACACACACACACACACACACACACATATAATTCTGTATTTATTTGTATATATTTAAAATATACCTGAGTTCATATTAATATCTCCTTTCTGATCCAGGACCACAAGATTCATTCCAGCTTTCTCCCTTTGCTTATTTGTAACTTTCTCTGTCAGTGAGAAACCTAATTCCCATTATCTACAATTTATTTAATTATTTTTTCAACTCTAGTGCACATACAGTGTACTTTCTCCCATCGCCCTTGTGAGAAACTTACCTATGAGAGTATAGTGCTTATGTATATTTCTTTTTTCTATTTCTTTTTATTGTTAGCCTTACAGTATCCAAACACCATTTTCAAGGTTACTTAAGGCAGCACCTCTTGTTTCTAACAAAACGTTTTTGATGACTACTTTGTATAGGCATCAAAGAGAGTAATTTGTATGATGTAAGATTCTGACTATAAACTATAGCTCACCATCAAAATAAGGAAATGTGTACAAGACAATGTATAAAATATTAAAATGCAAATGTATACATTTAATCTCTTGCCAGCTAAAATGGTTCTATTCTTCCTGTCTCAGGTGATTGTTAAACAAATCTAACTCGCCTATCTTTTCACTGGTTTTGTGGATTTCCTAGTTTTTTGTTGTTAAATTTAGAAGTTGTGATTACTGAAATAGAATCAAAAGTTTCAGTTGGCGAAATCTGTCTTCCTACCGCTTTGAATAGGCTTTAAAAATGAAGTAATGTTTGTGGTTCATTAGGAGTATGTGGGGGCAATTTGAGAGAAGAATCTTTTTCTTATCTTTTTAAGGGTATTAAAAGGAAAATTTTCTCCATGTTTAAACACTGAAACAACTTATTTTGTGCTAAAAGTCAAAATAAGAAAATTACTGGTAACCCTCAACACCTCAGTGGTGCTCTGTATTTAATGCAGTGGCTTCTCTTTAGGCCCCAACTACTTTTTTGTATAAACCGTGACAGGAAAGAATACTGTTTCATCAAACTCAGAACTTAAACTCCTCTAGCCTGCCAGTGTAGTGAAATTTTATAGAGGAATGGATGTTTATGATCAAAGGGAAATAAATTGAGGGGGAAGTTGTCATGTAAATTCACACATTCAATGAATTTATTGACCATCAAGCACTATGCAATGAATCAGGATATAAAGATTAATAATAATACAATCCTGCCATTAAAGAGTGAGCAATATTTTGGGGGAGGCAAAACAAAGCTAATTTTTAACTGTATTCTGTAAGGCAGAGGGTGTTCCTGACTTTTAAGTTAAATATGGATTGAGATAGATCTTGAATGTTTATGTTACATTGAAAATATATATATATATATATAAAATTTATACATATATATATAAAAATTTTTTTAAACCATAGTTATCATTGTTAGAACTGGCTGGCTGTTTCATTTTTTTCTAAACAAGGTTTAGAGGGAAAGTGCATAGTCCATTGAATTTTCTTCATATTTTGACATTGTTGTGCTAAAATTTGTACTGTATATTTTATTTTGAAATACGTAGTTTTTTCTTTCATAAAATTGTAGGAGTGTGTGTGTTTGCAGGTGACATTTTGTATTTTGAACTCATTAAATCTGGCCCATGTGGTACATTCTGAATTTGTGCTCACCACGGGTGAAAGTCAGTCATAGTCTACCAAATTCAGTAATGAGATTTGTTCTCTGTACTCTGGAACTTCAAAGAATTTTTTTTTAAGACATAGAATTGGCAGAAGAATAAAGATGAGCGAGGGATCAAAAATAGATCTCATAGTTTTAACCTTTTGTTAATCTTTTAAGCCATCTAAAACTACTTTTTAAAAAATCTTTAAAATGATCCAGAACATTAACTCCGTAGCTACCATGATAATATGGGAAATCTGGTTTGAAAGAATATTTTTCCTTTTTTTTTTTTTTTTTTTTTTTTTGCAACCTCTGTTTATAGTATGGTTTTAATGTTGTCACAGGTGAAAATTATTTCAGGACACTAATTAAATGAGAATGTACTTTTGCCTTGCTAAGCTAAGGCACAGAAAAAGGTATTAAAGAGAGTGGAACCCAAGTCTGAATATTTTGATCAGCAATGGTATACGTGAGTTTTTGTTTCATTTTTAATCTAATCTGAATCTTAATTTTAATTTACATTTAAAGTCATTTTTATTCATTTGTATTTAACTTCTGTCATTTTATTTTATCATGCTTTTACTTAGCTTTTATTTCTCTTTCCTTACCTTCAAGGAGATTGTTTTCTGTATTTCTTTTCCCCTCTTATTCGTTTAGAATTTATACAGTCCAGTTTTTAAAAAATATTTTTAGTGGCTACCTTTACATTTTTAACATGTGTACTGGGTTGAATTGTGTTCCCCACAAGATAAGTCCACTCAGAACCTATGAATGTGACCTTTGAAATACGTGTCTTTAAAGATATAATTAAGGTAAGGATCTTGAGATGAGATCATCCTGGATTATGATGGCCTCTAAATCCAATGAAGAGTGTTCTTATAAGACACAGAAGGAGAAGGCCATGTGAAGATAGAGGCAGAGATTAGGGTGATGTAGCTACAAGTGAAGGAATGCTAAGGGTTGTTGGCAGCCACTAAGATCTAGGAGGGAGGCACGAATGGATTCTTCCTCAAGGCCTATAGAAGGAACTAACCCTGTTGATACTTTGATCTTGGACTTTGACTTCCACAATTGTGAGAGAATAAATTATAGTTGTATTAAGCCAAGTTTGCGATAAATTGTTATGGCAGCCCTGGAAAACTAATACAACATGCATACTGGAACAGAGCTATACTACAGGGACCTCAGAATATGTTAACTCTTATCATCTACCTCTAATCTTCTAGGTTAGCAGAAATCTAAGATAATGGTTCACCTTGGTTTTAATTTTCCTTTCAAATGAATCATTTTGTTATTTTAGTTTGTGCTCAAAAGTACTTATTTGCCAGATTTGCTAATAGCGCTGTTTATTACTTGTGCTCCATTCCTTCCTTTTGGGAAAAAATTTTCTTACCTCTAAAGTACTTTAGATACTTAGGTTAACCTGTAGCAAGTAGACAAATAGCTATTTCTTCAGCAAACTGGGTTTATTTAGGAACAAAAAAGAACTGCATTTTGGGACATGCCTACAGTCTAATAGTGAACTGTGCAAGTCCAGAGAAACAAAGGACAGAAACGCTCTTTACTACTTGGGAAGGGCTGTGGCAAATGAAGAGTCTATTGAAGGAAATTGAAAGCTTGAAGTATAGTGGCTTTTCATTGGCTGAGTTATGGCAGTCTCCCATTGTCTGAGCTGTTACTGGGCAAGGAGGAATCTTTTCTTCCTGTTGAGTAGTCAAGTGGTATCACTTTCTGTTGAAGATGCAAGGTGTGTTTCTTTCTGTTCCAGTCGGTAGTGTGCAATGAATGAGGCAGTCATGAGAGTTCCCTCTTCTAGCCTTGCAACTTCATTTTAAATGAGGTTCTGTTTATTCATTTTCATACCGTAAAGATATATAAAGTACTTTTAATATTCTTATTTGAGGGTAGGGAGAGGAGTGTACTGTGTGTGTTAAACTATGTTTGTCTCAGTGACAGCTTTTTCCTCAGCATTTTGAAGATATTGTCAGCATTCCATTGTCTTTTGGCCGCGAATATTGCTACGAAGTTCTGTCATTCTTTGTTCCATTGTGGATAATCTTTTTTTTCCCTCTCATTTACTTTGAGATTTTCTTGGTCTTCAGCTTTTTGCCATTCCCTTATGGTGTGATTAGGTGGGATTTATTATGTACCAACTTCTTGTGACTCAGTATGAGTCTTCAATCTGTGGACTCATGTCTTTCTTTGGTTCTGGAAAATTATTACCCATTATACCTTTGTCTATTGACTCTTCCTATTAGATATATTGTTAGACTTTTCCAGTCTCTTCTTTGTCTCTTTTCTCATATCTTCAATCTCTGTACAAGACTTTAATTGTCTTAAACCTCTCTTCCATTCACTAATTCTGTTATGTCCTGTCTAATCTGTCATCTAACACATCTGTGAAATTTAAAATTTCAATGCCTATGTTTTTATTTTTAGAAGTGCTATTTTGTTCAAGTTTTTTGTTCCTTTTTAAATTTTTATGTCATTATTTTAAATGTTCCTACTTTATAATCCCCTGTAGCTATACTGTCTCAGTTCCTGGGTATTAAACCTCTTGTTTATAGTGCTGCTTTCTTCACAATGCATTCTTCCCTCTTGGAGGTTGTAATTTTATTTTTTTAGTTTCTTGGCAGGTGGTATTCCTTTGAATAGAAGACCTCAGTATCCAGAGCTTTGGAACTATGTCAACAGAGCAACCAGGGCCAGGTGTTCCAGAATTAGTTTTTATATTAAAATCTCAGCTTGGGCTTCCATAATGAAGAGTGTGAATTTAATTTGGATTCTGTGCACAAAGTGCAGGCTTAAAGTTCCAGTTTCTCGTGGAAGCGTATTGTTTTTAACCTAATCCATATTAATGGACAGACAACAAGCCCTCCTTTCTGCCTCAACTAGACTGGAAGGCAAAGGTTTTTCTTTTCCCCTTTACTCAGGAAATAGTCTTTCCTGGGTCTCTGACACTATACATAGAATTTGGTTTTAGCTCCCTGTCTAACTGGGCATCAAGGAGATGTCTTCTTTAGGTGCTAAACTCTCAGTCGGTAGCCATTAGCTAATATCGGCACTAGCTGTACATTAACACTCTGGCTTTGAGTTTCCCTCTTCATTTCTGAAACTTAAGGATTCTTTCTTTCAAACTCAGCTACATATTTAAAAAATGGGGGGTTGAGGGGAAGAGCAGGTATAATTTATCCACCGTTTCCATGTGTTTGGAATGAGTGGATAGTCTGCACCAAGCAAGTCCACCAGTCTTGTTTTGATCTGTGCTGAGTTACATGTACCAGAGTTATTATGAGGTTTTCAGTTTTATAAATTAGAGTTGAATCAAGTTCATTCTTATATTGATATTCTCCCTAGGAATTCGGTTATACTTTGTTAATGCATCAGAAAAACATAGAATTATAATTGTGCTGAGAATTGTATATGACTTTGGCTATGTCCCTAGAATTTAGTTCTGAATGTGAACATTGTTTTTCCTCTGCCACAATAGAAAACACAGTTGCTTAGAGCAGTCTCTATGAGGCCAAGATCTGGGGCTGAGAACCCTTTAAGCCACAGAGCAGTCTTTACTTTTTGTAGTCACTGTACAGCTAGCTCAAGTAAACCTTCCTGCAATATCCAAGACAAAAGGGAGGGTAAAAGTTTGTATACGCATTTCCCCTAATTTACTAGAAAACTTCACTCATGAGTTATTTTGGTGTACAAAAAACAACTTTTATTTTTATTCTTACACTACACGTATTTGAAGCATTTAGTGTTTAATGGCTCTTTAAGAGACTGTCATATGAATCTAGCAATGGACTAATATCTCAAGGGAGCTGAAAGAAGAAATGTGTATGTCCTAATAAGCATTTCATTTAATAAAGACACTTTATTAAATATATACATTTATATATAAACATGTTTTTATATAAATTTATATATAGTATAAATGTATATCTTTCAATTTACATGTAAATTGAAAGAGAAAGTGAGAGAGAGAGATTCCCCCCATACAGTATTTAATATAGCCAAATGGTAATACACTTTATTGGGTTGTGCCAACAGCATAAGAGATAGTATTTGCTGGAGTGGTTGTCTTAAAGTTAAGGAGTAGCTTATTAAGTTATATGGGCAAGACTGTATTTAGTCATAGAAAATGATAGCCATTCAAATGTCAGGTGTCTTAAGAAAAAAAATTAGCTCCATCAGATGGGAACACACTTTAAATAATTGTGACCACATTTGTTTTGGTTGCTAGTCTCCTAGTTACCCACAGGACATGATAGAACTGCAGACACAGAGAAGATATGGTAAATAACTCTGATTATTAAACAGCTGAAAAAATAGTCTGGCTCCAGTGATGAGAAACTCATCTATTCAGAAAACAAAACAAAACTCCTTGGAGCCTTTTTACTGTATTGAATTTATCCAACATTCCTTTTTTGTAACATATAGTTACAGTGTTGAAGGATTAAGTATTAATTTTGAATATGTTCAAGTTTCGTTAGGTAACTACTGAATACTATCTTTTCTAGAAATATAAATTTATATGTGGTTTTATTTATTCATTTAATTAGATTCAACAAACTAGGTCAAAAGTGATGATGAAAAAGGAATTAATGAATATTAGAGCATAAAGATTAATATTACTTAAGTACATGAGTCTCTATTACTTGCTGTGTGAGCTTGAGCTAGTTGCTTAATTTTTCTATGCCTCAGTTCCACAGTTAAAGAGAATAATACCTACCACACAAGGTTTTTATGATGAGTGAAGAAAGCATTTAAAGTGCTAAGTAAAACACCTGGCATATAATAATTTCTTAGTAAATATAATAGCTATTATTATTTGGTGACAAAGTTGATAATAAAATAAGACAAATACTAGATTTATTTGTATTTTAACCTTTAAATGAACTTTATTTGAACAATGAGCTTATTTTATACTTGATCAAAAATGTGAAATTTTTATTTTCTGAAATCTGGACCAGAAAACTAAAGAGTGCGACTGGTATTCAAAACTAGTTTGTATTTTCTCGAAATGGGAACTTGGAAGGTCGTAGGAGGAAAGAGCTTAGAATTAGAAAAGCTTCATTTGTCATTTTGCATCAGGAAGAACAAGGCTATAAGACCTAATACATTACACTTCTGTAATATCTTTAAACATAAGTCCCCAAAGCAAGCCCTAGAATGAGAAATGTGCTGAGGTTTTCAAAAGCTTTACTTTGAAGGCTCTCAAATGCATTCAAAGGTGGAGAATTGATTACTAATTCTGCATCTGAGGGAAAATTGGCTAAATTTTCAGTATTATGAACAGACTCCTAATGCCCAAAGGGAATTACGTTCTGTCTTTTATTGCCTGTTGGAGGGATGTTGCTAAGAAACAGAATTCTTGATGCATTCTGAAGAAAGCAGCTTGTCATTTTAGTGATACACTGAGAATAAAATGCAGTGAAGGCAATGAATTTTCAAAATCTAAAGTTGTGACTATCCAAAGAAGGCTGCACCTTTGGCTGTTTAGACATAACTCATCTGATTATGCAAGCCTCAGAAAATAAACCTTAAAAGCCCATATACTGATGCTCCAAAAGCATGTAGAGCATGCCAAATCATTCTTTTGTGAGTGAAGGATGAAAGGAAAAGAGCTATAAAGTTTGAAGGATGGAAGAAAGCTAACATGCACTGAGCACTTCCATACAGGCATTGGACTGGGCTCTGTCACACCTTATTTTTCTGACTCTCCATGATCAACAGTGAAGTAGGTGGCATTATTTCTACTTTACAGATATGGGAATAAGTTCATCTGAAACTTGACCAAAGTCACAGAGCTCTTAGGTGTCAGTGTTCCTAAGTTCAAACCTATGTTTTCTGACTCCAGGTGCAGAGTTCTTGCCACTACAGCTACCATCTTTCAGTGTTCACCTTAAGAGACCACATTAGGGTCAGAATTAGACCACAACTGCCAATGAAATAAGGCAAATGTCAAGACACGAGCCAAGATTTTTAACAGGGCCCAGATTTCTGGTTTCCTTTGTCTGGTAAAGAACAGAGTGCATTCTCATCATTTTTTATCCTCTAAGGTGCTATAGCCTCAAGTGATTATGCATTCTTGCCAGAGATCTTTAAGTACAGAGAGTAAGGAATTACTGACAGTCTTTCAGTGACAATGAAATCTGGTACAATGTAGGAGGCTATCTGAAATGATCGGCATCTCAAAGGTTCCTTCTAATTCTGTTTCTGTTATAGCACCACATTTCAGACATCTATTCTCATCTTTTCAGCACTGAAATAAGTTTGTTATGATAACTGGGTTCATATATAGCTCATGGGGATGACCATTGTATTCAACGGTAGGACAGTTCATTCATCCAACAGTATTGATTGAGAGCATCTGGTGTGACAGTGTCATAGGAGCTGGAAAATCAGCAGTAATTAAGGCAAAGTTTCTCTCCTCACAGAGCTTATCCTCTAATGGAAGAGACATATATAAAGTAATTTTAGATAGTTATATGTGCTCTGTGGGAAACAAGAGCAATGTAGAGGGATGGAGAATAAGTAGGAATAAGACTGTGGTGGCAATTTAGAAAGTGTGATCATTGCAGTCCTCTCCAAGGATCTGCTATTTGCACTGAGACCTGAGAAATAAGAAGGAGAAAGGTGTACAACCTTCAGAAAATAGTGTTTGAGACAGAGAATAGCTAGCGTAAGGCCCTGAGGTAAGCTCTAGCTTGGTTACTCAAGGAACAACAAGGACAAAGCACGAGTGGGAGAGGTTGACAGGTGCATTATGTCAGGCCTTGGCGGCTGTGTGGAAGAGTTTGGATTTTATTCTGGATATCTTGGGAAGCCATTAGAGGGTTTTGACCTCAAATTGACATGCTATACATTATTGAAAGATAACTCTGATTGCTGTCTGGTGGGGGAATCAGTTGTAGTTAGTGGAAGCTGGGAAACCTTGGGTGGTTGTTATAGTCCGGAAGAAAGGTGGTGGCTGGGCCTGGGGTGCTAATCATGGACACAGAGAGAAATGGAAAGATATAGGCTAATGCTTAAAGGTAGTTCCCAAAGGATTACTGATGGGCTGATTGAATGACAAGTGTGAGGGGAAGAAGAGAAGTCAGGGACTCCAAACAAACTGCTTGGCAACTTATCACTTTCTTAACAGTTATAAAACAAAATGCACCCTGCTGATGATTACCCAGTCATTTCTGTCACTCTTTGAAACAGCAGCAGTGACTCGCAGTATATATTTTGCACTTGTGAGTGATAATGGAATTTTAAAAATTGAAGCTTTAAAATGTTTTCTTTTAAATTATTTTAATTTTGTCTCAAAAAGGAATGAGAAAATATTCCCTTAACTAGCAAAATCTTAAAAAAGAAAAAAATGTCCATTCATGCCCACACACACCACCACCACCACCACCAAAGCCACCACCACAAATGATACTTGGTTTACTAGGCTACTGAACATAGCTGTCAAAATTTTTAAAAAGAAAAAAAAACAAAAACAAAGCAGTAAATAAATGAACTGTGTGAATGACTTTGGTTCATGTGGAACATAAAAATAAAATCCACAATAAAAAAAAAGCTATTTAAAAAAAAAGTGGGCCTATTTAGAGACTCACGGGAGGAAATATTAAGGAAGTTTAACCATCCATGTTTGGAGTATATATTTATCCTCCAGATAACAACAGTGTAAAAGTTAAAAATAAAAAAGTAACAATATTCAGCTTATGGACCTCCAAAGAGTGCAGGAATTTAGATACATTTGAGTCATAAAACAGAAAAAGAGAAGCACAAAGTAAATATGTGGGATACGCACCATGAGAAATGGATGAAAGAATTTGTGAGATAATGGAAAAGGTAGACAGTAAATTCAGTGGAGCATGGGATATTTCTTCCAGTACAAATTCAAGACAAATCACCATGCAAAGTAGCTGGCCCTGATTGCTAAGCCAATGCATAGAGAGACTTTTTTTAATGTATTAAATTAGTCACTGTCATCAAATTAATACTCGAAATTACATGACTAGGATGAAAACACCTTCCATCAGTAAACCACTTGGTGGGCTAGAGTGGACGTTTATCCATTCCTCCCCAAACAAACCACACCACCACTCCCCAGTGACCTCCGTTTTTGTCTTCTAGCAACAGCTTCCCGATTTTGTTTGGTAGACTAACCCCTCTCCCAATGATTATAATCTTAGTGGGACTGTCCTGCTAACCTTGACCAAGATAGGGCAATAAGATGCACTATCTCTGTGGATTTAATACAAACAAACAAACAACAACAACAAAAAACTGCCTGGAACTTGCTAAACTCAACAGGGGCATCTTGAAGACTCCCTGTCGATTCCAACTACCGAGATTCCTAGGGCAGCCTCATTCTTGTCCCTGTTGAGACCCAGTTCTTCAGCTTTTCCTCCATGAATATATCAGCTACCGTATCTTCTCAACGAATCTCCTTTTATGCTAAGTTAGCTGGTATAGTTTGTGTTGCTTGCAATGAAGAATCCTAGCTGAAACACAATTAAATTTTATCTTTTTAGTAACAAATCCTGGTTTTAATAAAACCTGTGCTTGACTATTTAGGAAAAGAATGCTAGGAGAAGAGACACTTGTGCTCTTCAAGTTCCTGGTAATAGCTAAGGCTTCAAAGGTAATGGTGTTAAGAATCTGTGCATTTAGAAATGGCTTTAGACGCTGCATCAGTTCCCATGACTTTCTCAGGTAGACCCTTGATGTGATATAGATATTCATTCAAGTTAATGCTGCCCTTATTTCTATAAATTTTCTTTATATATACTTTAAAATAACAAATACAGGTCTGTATCCAGTTTATGTGGCCTTTCTGTCCTCAAAAGCATTCACAATTCATTAAAATGCCACTTTTCACCTGTGATTTGCTGTTAAGAGAAATAGTAGAAGTCCAGAGCAAACAAAAGACACAGGTCAGGCCAGGGTAATTAGGCTTGCAGGGTTATGTGACTTGACAGAGTCAAGGCCTAGCCTAGCATTCCACACGTGGAGAATGATGAAGGTGCATTTGGGATGATAGGTGAAGGAGTTGGTGTTTAGTTTGCTTCTTTTCTCCAATATTTTTTTAAGTACCTTCAACATGGTGTCATTCTGCACAATAAGTTTGTTGCTTCTGTGTTGCTACCTTGATTGAAATGAAGAACCTACAATTTAAGCAAGATATTCACAGAGATAAAGAAGGATAATAAAGCCACTGAAGAGAAAAGCAACTTAATTTGCAAATGATATAAAAGACAGGAGAAGTAGGAAGATCATTAACTTATATAACCAAGTTCATGTAGAAGACGTATTAGGGATGGTGGTAGGGCAACATGTGCTTTAATTTGCGATAGGTAAGGTGCCAGTAAAGTGTGAACAATGTTCCATATAAAACAATAAGGTGTCGAATGCCATCCTCAGACTCTATTTCTTGCAGCATTGAGTCATGATTGGAGGAGAGTCTTTTAGAGGTAACCTAGTTAACTTACTTGCTTTTTAGCCCATTGCCTCAAACACTATTTATTATCCTAAATTGATAGAGCAATCCCTACTCCCCGGGCCTAGTGTTTCCACAAAGTATCTTCCATTAGCAGGCCTTCTCTCGAAGGAGAGTAGTATCATATTGTAGAGTTTGGTGGCTCATCCCTATCGGATTTATCCCTGGCCATCCTGTACCTCATGACATATGAATTCTCCTTTCACTCCTGTTCCCCATGCAGTAAGCACACTTGGAGCAGGCCCAGAACTCACCTTCTATATGCACTTTGGGAGATTTTTATCTCTTTGCCCTTGCTGTCAGGGTTCAATAGGTTATGAGGAAGCAATTTCCTATAGCACTGACTGGGTAAGTTTTGGGTAGTTGGAGGCCCAGCCTCTTTTGCAGGTAGACCAAGGAAGCAAGTGATGTGGATTCAACCTGTGCTTGACTATTTAGGAGAAGAATGCTAGGAGAAGAGACACTTGTGCTCTTCAAGTTCCTGGTAATAGCTAAGGCTTCAAAGGTAATGGTGTTAAGAATCTGTGTATTTAGAAATGGCTTTAGACGCTGCATCAGTTCCCATGACTTTCTCAGGTAGACCCTTGATGTGATATAGATATTCATTCAAGTTAATGCTGCCCTAAGAGGTCTCAAGCCAAAGGTAAGTGCCATAAAAGATTAAAGCAGTGTTAGGGAATGGAAGATGGGGAGAAAAGGAGGAAGGCAAGGCATTAGGGAAGATACCCTCGGAGGAGGCGCATTTAAACTGAGACACAAATGCTGTGAAGAGGAAGCCATCGTGAAGATTTGGGTACAGCGTTTTGGCAGAGGATACAGCAAATGTAAAGGCTTTGAGGTGGGAATTAGTTTGAATGTTCCAGAAACAACAGAAAGATCAGGTAAGAGAGTGGTAGGACATAAGGTTGGAGAGGCGAAGGCACATGAAGTAACAAATCCTGGTTTTAAGAAAAATAGTGACTGTTTAACAAAAGAATGCTAGTAATATTGATAAGGAGTTTGGATTTTATTTTGAGCGAGATGGAAAACCATGGAAGGTATTCAGTACAGAAGCGATGTGATCAAGTTCATGTTATCTTTTGTTTTATTTTTTGTTTTTAAAAACACAACTCTAAGGAGAAGAGATGAGAGGGAGCGAGAATAAAATCGGAGTGGTAGTGAAGATGATAAGTGGACAGATTTGGTATATACCTTAGATATAACTGGTGGTTCTTACTAAAGGATGGGATGTTGGATATGAAGGAAAAAGGAATTAAGGATGCCTTCGAGATATTGACCCTGAGCAATGGTCAATGATGAAGCCATTAAATAAGCTGGGTGAGTGGAGGGAGAGAGATTTGTTAAAAGGATTTGGCTCATAAGATTGTGGAGGCTGGCAGGTGAAAATCTGCTGTGTGAGCTACTAGGCTTGAGACCCAGGAGAGCCAGTGGTGCAAATGAAGTACAAAGGCGGTCTGCTGAAGAATTCTCTTTTACTTGGGGGTGGGTCAGTCTTTTTGTTCTATTCAGGCCTTCAACTGATTGGATGAAGCCCATCCACATTATGGAAAGCAATCTGCTTTACTCTACTAATTAAAACACCTTCACAGAAACACCTAAAATAGTATTCGACCAAATATCTGGGCATCTTGTAGCCTAGTCAAGTTGACACAAGAATTACTTGCACATACCAGCATTCACATTTCTTTTCTAGAAAAATGAACAATTTCTCTTAACATAAATATTTCTAAGAACACTCGGCCTTTTGTAGTATTTGTAATGATACCATTTATAATTAAGTTTTGTTCATTCAATGGTGAGCTTCTTGAGAAAGGGATAATATCTCAAACATCTCTTAGGCTCATATGTCTTAGATATCATCCTGTACTATATAGACTATAAATATTTAATGAAGGGGTAAAAATAATAAATGTATCATAAATAAATGTCTATATATCGACTTATTATTTGGGAGTAAATTGCTCTTTTTAAAAAGAATTATATATTCCAAACTCCATTTCAGCATCTCCTTCTAGAAATCAACCTGTGGCAGCAAGACGGATGGGTGATGCGGTCCACACAGGGCAGCCTCCTGTGTGTAGAGCAAGACAAGCTCTGGAGAGGTAAACACAGAATAACCAAAAATAACCAGTAAATCTACAAAAAATGGATTATATACACAGTGTATACATATTTTTGAAAATTTGAAAAGAATGTCATTACAATTCTATTTAGATGTAACTACTGAAATTTTAATGTGTTTAGTTTGGTCTCTGATTAGTGGAACTATCACATACAACTACTTTCCTAATAAGAAAACTTTCCTTGTATAATTGTGTTATTTCCAGCTCTTATCTCATAGCAGTTATCTAGTAATAGATAAAAAGAAGCTAATTGGATTTATTTTGTTTATTTTGTTTACCCCTCTGTATTCAAGGGTATTTGCCTCATTGACATTGACATTCCCTTCAGATCCGAAGGTGCTTGCAGAAGCCAATGGGCAGCGCATAGAAGGAGCAACTCACAACCTCACCCTACTGAACTTCGGGGTTTAAAGATGTGTCTACGGGTGCAAAAATGACTAAGGCAATTACTTGAATTTTGAGTGGTATTTTTGTTTGTTAGTTTTTTCCTTACCTTTTGCCTTAGTGATCAGGCAAAATTGTTTTGAGATCTGAGTTATCTGGGTAATTATCCCAGTTCTTCACTTTTGCCTGGCGTGGTTTTCCTTAACAGGCTGAAAATGTTCCTGTAGTGTCAATCCTGTAGGCAGTTTGAGAAGCTACTTTTCTTCCAAAAAATGTAGTTTTGTGACAGATCCTTGGGCTGAAGCTCCTTCATCCTCTGGAATGGTCTAAACTGGTGTGGAGGTAAAGGTAAGGAGTCTGGCATGTAATAGAGATTCAACAAATATTTGCTGAAGGAATGAGTTCCCTAATGCTTCTGGGAATACAAATAATAGATCCATAAGTGAATCTCTAAATATAGTACTCGAGGATCTTTGAATCTTCTAAGGCAACGGTCCTCAACTTTTTGGCACCAGGGACTGGTGCTCCAGTGAGAATCTAATGACCTGAGGTGGAGCTGAGGTGGTAATGCTAGCACTGGGGAGCAGCTGCAAACCTAGATTAAACTTCAGAATCTGTGTGGAAGATGCTATAAACTGGTTTACTCAAAAAGCCTTCCAGTCCCCTTCTAGCTTGACTTGTTTAAAGAGTCTGGAGAAGTACACACATTTGTTTCTCTACCCGCTTGCAGCGAGGGCTCTGCATGTGGCCTCGCTTCAGCTAAGGTAGTGGATCTGTGTGAGACAGGAGTGGTATGTGAGTGAAATAAGGCAGTGGCTGGGCATGGGAGTGGGACAGGAAACAATTCTGCTGGTCTAGAAGAGGTCAGCAAACTTCAGCTCACCAGTAACTGATTATATATATCAAGTTTTTTGGAACACAGCCATGCTCATTCATATAGTGTCTGTGGTTGCTTTTATGCTACAGCAGCTGAATTGAGTAGTCAGTCATGGCATTGACCATATGGCCCACGAAGTCTTATATATTCACTGTCTGGTCCTTTAACAAAAATTTGCCAACTCTGAATGACCTATGAGATTCCTTAGACAGAGGCCCCTAACCCTGACCCGTACGGTCTGTGGTCTATTAGGAACCGGATCACACAGCAGGAGGTGAACAGCAGGCAAGGGAGAGTGAGGCTTCATCTGGGTTTGCAGCTGCTCCCCAGCACTAGTATCACCGCTTCAGGTCCACTTCAGATCATCAGGCATTAGATTCTCATTGGAGCACTGGTCCCTGGTGCCAAGAAGTTGGGGACCACTGCCTTAGAAGATTCTAAGGTTCTCGAGTACTATATTTAGGGATTTGCTAATAGATCCATTATTTGTATTCCCAGAAGCATTAGGGAACTCATTCCTTCAGCAAATATTTGTTGAATCTCTGTTACATGCCAGGCTCTCATCTAAGTGCTGAGAACACAGGGATAAATTGGAAAGATACATTTTCTGACCTCATGGAAATCATGTTGCCATAAGAAACAGACAATAAACAAGTAAATGAATAAGTGAGCAAGATTATTTCATATAGCAATGAATGTTTCCATGAAAACAAAACAAGTTCTATGATGAGAACTAACCCTAGGGGAGAGTGTCTGTGTACTCAGGATGGGTAGTCAGGAGTAACTATCAACTCTCCATTTCTCTTTATGCTAAATGGGCTTGACCATGAAGGTACTAGTTCGAAATCCTGTGTAAGTACTTATGCCTGGTCCAATCATAATAGTGAGTGTGCAGGAAAAGAAGAGCAGAAATGCTTAACCCAGAGAATGTTGTTACAGGTTACCAATAATTTAAAGTTCTCAATCTGGGGAAAACAGATCAAATAACAGTGCTATAAAACTAAATCCTAGCTCTAGGCTTTAGACTTCTTTCTACATCAGAATACAAAAACAAGTTCAAAAACAAAATGTTTTACCCCACACAGAACATTGTGATATAGTTTTTTATTTGGAAGGGACGCATTCTTTTGTGTATTTTTATACATTTTATACACACACACACATATATTTTTTTTTTTTTGTAAAGCTGTGGTGGAGGTGGGAACATACTCTGATTAGGTTGGAAAACTCTTAAACTAAATAAAAGGAGATACTGAATTGACAAGAGTATAATGGTAACCTTGTCCACAGGAGAACAATGCTTGTACACTATAAGCTATTTTTTTTCTTTTATTTCTCATTTAAATAATAAGGTATGCTTATCCCCACTTTATTTTAGCAAATCAGTGACACAAAATAAACCAGCATAATTAGACTCATCTATCCCAGCCTAAATTTTTGGTCAGCAAAGTTTTTAAAGCAAAAAAACAAAAGCAAAAAATATTCTCAGTTGGCTTTTCTGAACTTTAACACTAATATGATTTCTTTTCTTTTCAGAAAGGAGAACATTTTCTTGTTTATAGTTTCCTTTGATCAAACACCTCAAATCATTACCAATGCTAAAAATAAAGATAGCCTTGGCTGTAACCCTGCCACAGCACTGGGGACTGATATTGAAAAGTGGACTAGAAGTGGCTGATCTTCTGCTTGTTTTGAAACAGTAAGCCCCATGTTGTAAAAATGGCAGAGTTCTTACGGTCCCCAGTTGAGCATAGCTAAATCCCGATCCGTGGGAGCGTGTTTGTATTACAACGATCTTAATTTACCCATAAATAAATTATTCTCCTGTGAAGCCCATAATAAGTATAGTTTTAATTGCATGCCAACTGTTAGACCCTAAAATTAGACAGCTTCGGTTCTCCTTTGCCAATGGAAGGAGGTGTTCTAGAATATTTGAGTTGAGATTTTTCTGTGGCTACAGAGGCGCTTTAGGAAAGAGACGAGGCAGAGATATTTCTGATGAGTGTCTGAACAAATTTCAGTTGTAAAAGCCTTATTTCTGGGTCAAACAGGAGCCATGTTCAAATGTTTTTCATCTAGTTGAAGGATGGTGTCCCAGCCGTGTCTTTCATCGTCTCTCTTCTTTTGAATCTCCAGGGTCCATTTTCATAGTTGAAGCCGCAGAGGGTGAGTCAGAGGCTGCCCTCCTGCTTGTTCTAGCTTTCGGTCTTCCTTAATTAGCAGAAACAGTACCCACTTAGAAAAGATATTCGTGCCCTGGTGACGATGAGCCTTCAAATAGTCATTTCCTCTCCAGGAAAATGTAGGACAATCTTACCAATTAACTTGAGCACAAGGGAATCAGGCCATGTGTGAAAGTAGGTTGGCCCCGATAGAAGTGAGGTTAGGAGCAAGTGGGAGGAGACTGCGAGCGTCCCCGCTCCACCAGCACTGCTTTGCGGCCCCACTCCCAATGGAGGAACTAGCCCTCCTGGGTGGCTCTGGGCAAATGCTTAACCTCTTGATGCCCGTTTCCTCATTTGAAAAATAGGGAGAATTATAGTACCTACCTCACTGAGTGGTTGTAAAGATTAAATCGGGCGATGTTTATAAAGTGCCCACACAAAGGAGTGTCAACAATGGAAGTTGCTACTTCGCGTTCCCCTTTCTTTTGGGAGGTGCTCTCTTTAGTAAGTTATCTCCTAGCCCTGCTGGAGCAAAACACCAAGTGTCTTTTCATTCCTCCATTCACATTTTTGACAGATCAGAGCAACCCTTTTAAAGCAATTATTCAAGGAATGTTGAGGGAGTCCTGTGTTCTTTCAAACAGCTGATATTATCTTTCTTACCTTTGTACTAATTAAAAATGTATTCACTTAGCTATATTCAGAATGTCCACAACATACCTGCAACTCTTTATTTTGCAACTATACTATTTAGTTAATAGAACAATAATTTGAATTACTTGTTTCTTTTCTGTTTAGGAAGCATTTAAGTTTTAATTTCTCTTTCATAAAGGTCTTTATTCACCTTTACCATGCCTTCAAATTTTCTTCTCCTTTAGCAGATATGCTTTTCCACATTTTGAAGTATGTTTAAGAAATTTCTAAGAAATGGACTGAAGCATTTGGGTGCTTCTTTCTTCTTGTTCCTCTTTGCTTCTTAGAATCTCCTTTGCCCATGTTTAACTTTTTTCTCAAGTTTAGAAAATAATATTGCTGATTCTTGTGCTTCTACTACATAAGGAATAAAAGGAAGCAAGAGAAACAAAGGAAACAAATTCTTGAAGCAAATTCCAGGTCTCATTAATTATAGATGAATCAAACAATTCAGGATTTCTCAATATTTTTTTTGTAAAGATCTTATTTGGTCAAGGTTTTTGCTCAAGGTCTCATCTGCTCCTAGGTGAGTGGGTGAAAGGCTGTGTTCCCGGAAAGGATTTGGGTCATCTGTGTAAACCCCCAGCTTGCTTTCTTATTGAAATGCATGTAAAAGTCCATTTACAGTTCTGAATAGATAATAAATACACATGGATATTCCATTCTTTTGTAGATCTCTGGTATAATAGAAACCAGCACATTTCAGTTTTTTTAGTTTGCTTTCACAACACTTTCTTCCAGGAGAGACTGCACCAGAGAAACTAAGGAAAAGTCCCTCCATTCCCAGGCTCCCACTACCAGTCCCTGCTGCCACTTTCATTAGTTTACTCATGTGCCCTTCCGAGATATTTTAAGCATTTACAAGTATGAATGTGCATATAATTACTCCATATTTTTGCACCACTGGTACCATACTCATCACAGTGTTCAGTAACTTGCCTTTTCTATCAAATGGTATGTCTTAGCCTTCATTACAAATCAGGACTCTAAGGCTTCTATATTTCTAAAGATGGTTTTCTTCCCCTCCTTATGTGTGTACATGTGCATGTGAAGTTTTCATTAAGTAATTTTTTTGTGTGTGTGTACTTAATGCTTTGATCTCTCTGTTTTAATAAATAAGGGAATAGACATAGAAACTTAACATGTCTGACTGTTTAGTGAGGATTCTCTGATGCTCTCAACTTCTTTTTTGCTGTTTCTCTCCCTGCCTCAGATTTCAGGCATGTGTCCACGATGGTATTGTCAGGAGGGTGCCACAGTGGAAGTGCCTGTTCCAGGTCCCATTCCAGCACAGTTCTGTCCTAGAATTGGGTTTCTGCTCATTGCTATTTCAATAGAACTGTTTTGCCCATCCGAGGGATTTTTAAACTGATAGTCTATAATAGCTTTCATAGTGCTCTTCTTATTTATGTAAGTTTCAGGGTATTGGAGACCTTTGGGGTAGGGAATGGGGATACATGGAAAGAAGTAGAAAGGTTGATTGATGTGATGCCAGCAATCATTACATAAAATAAAGATCTTTTTGTCCTCTGATCTTACGGATGAGTGTACTAAAAATTTTGGTATTGACCAGAGATTCGTTTTATTTTGGGTAAGATTGATAATGGTCATATTTTGAGATCTAGCACAGGGTAAACATCTCTTATGAGTCGAAAGTCATGAGTTTTAAGAGATTGTCATACAAGTTTGTTGCTTTAGTGCTATCTGACCAATCACGTTTGCTCACAGCACCCTGATTTTCTTTGGTGGAGTCCCTTTCTGCTTCTGTGTGTTGTCTTTGGAGGAAGCCCAAAAGACCAAGTGGGGCCTCTTCCTGCCTGGAATATCCTTAGTGAGGACAGGTGACTTGGGCTTGGCCATTGGATGGTCTCATCGAGACCCGGCCTCCTGAAAGAGTGGTGGGGCAGGCATAGCAGTGGAGGTTCGTGCCTGCAGCGTGGTGCCAGGCAGCTCAGATGAGTCTTGCCGTGTGGCAGGTCTTTGCTGTAAGCGGTATCTCCCATAGGCTGTGGCAAGGGGGCCACCTCTTTGACTCCGCTGGCTTCACGTCTTCCCACTCAGAGCCCATGCTGTCCCTTCTAGACCATACTCTGATCTGGACTGCTTCTGAAAGTTGTTTCCCTGCTCTGTGTAAAACCTTCTGAGTTTATGGGTCATTGACGTGAGTGATTTTTGGGACTGCTGACCCTTGAACACTTCTTGCCTGTACCCTATGCAGTCTGCTACCCAAGATCACTACACCCAGGGTGGAGGGCATTAATATTCTTGTCTGACCTCCATCTTTTCCTTCTTCTGGTGACATCACCTCAATTTTCCTTTGGAGTAGCAGGGGGCAGGGCAGGCATGGCCAATCAGCTTATTTTGTCTCTTGAGTCACCTGATTTTTTTCAAGCACAGCATGCCGCTCAGGTCGGTCCAATATGAAACAGTTCTGGGACTTCTGTGGAGTTTTTGAAGAGGAGAGAAGTTCTCTTTTGTTAATCTAATTGAATGAAAGCCTGGATTCTTTGGGGGTTCAACGTGAGAGTGTGCTGAGAATGATGCCAACATAGAGGAAATTAGATGAATAGAGAGAGATCGATTGATTCCTGGCATCGTTGATCTGAATTATGTATTCAGCCAGATCCATCCTTGAAATTTTCTTCTACCTGAGACAATAAATTCCTCTTTGCTTAAGCCTACTGGTCTTGGGATTTTTCTCTATTGGGACTAACAGAGTTCCAACAGATTCATCCACCCAACAAGTGGAGTTTCTAGTACTATATTATTAAACTTGTGCTCTCGGCCCACACCTGCTAGGAAAAAAAAGTACTTTTTTATGCAACAACAACAACAGCAGCAACAACAACAAATGTTATAGTTCCCCCTTGCCTTTCTCCCTTCCTCCTGTAGAGTGTAGAAAAGTGAGCAGCGTTCTAAAATATGGTCTTGAAAGTCTTGGCTTTGGACTTGTCCTCAGAACAGCGATTCCATGCATGGAAAGAATTGAGCATGGTTCTTCTGAGCTTTATAAAAGAGAATTCTGGGCCCAGTGTGATGTTTATGCTGAAAGACCATTGTTCTTGGGGTAACCTCGTGCTGGGTCTTTCCTGAAATTGCCCAGCATTCCAGATCCCTCTGCACAAACTGAGGGGATTTGATCACATGCTATGAGCTTGATGGTTGTTAGAGACACAGCAACAAGAAGGCATTATCAAAGAAAGGACAGGCTACAGAGAATTTCCAGTACTCACGGTTGTGGCATGAATTTTTGAACAAGTTTAGACACTCTAGAGGCATGGGGAGTTTCAGAGTTCTCAGTAAAGCAAGAAAGCTAGTGAGATAAAGAGAGGACATTGTAAATTATGAAGCAATTTTTAACCGGAAAATGTAGCAACTACAGAAAAACAGAACTGATACTTCCTTGGCTGTTCTAATTGTGTGAGTACTTATTTGTGTTTGTGTACGTATGTGTATGTGTGAAATGAAGTCAAAAAATTGAATCATTGGGTTGATTTACCAAGCAGGAGGAAAATATTTGTCCACCCATTTTTTTCTAGCTGTCCCTTTACCTTGGGCTCTGTGCCTTGTTCACGGTTCAGGGAGGACTGGCTGTGGGTGGCTACCCTGAAGTCTCCTGGTTCACCTTTTCTTCTGGGAGCTGGTCTCCTGCCAGGGACTTGGCTGAGTAAACTGGAGCATGGACATTTCCTGACTTTGCTTCATATAAATGCCCTACCTCAAGTGGGGGAGATCAGTTACATACACTGACCATTAGATTTTTAAGTAAGGCTGGCTGGGGGTCAGTGTGGCATAGGCTGGGGAAACTGGAGTTGAGATCATTGGCATTTACTTTACTAAATGACTTGGACAGAAACTGGTCAACTGACCAGTTGGCTTGGTATCTTGTACGTTCCACCACACCCTTTGAGTCGCCTCACTGGTGTGCAGATCTAGGGCTTTGTTCTCTAGGACTTTCTAATGTGTTTCCTAAGCTCCCCAAATTCCTTAGAGCATATTTGAGACCATATTTTCTTTCTTTTTCTGTTGTTAATTATTTTCTTAAGATCACACAAAGAATTTTTACCTATTATAGAAACATGAGATAATTCAGAAAAACAAAATAAAGTTAGAATAAATAGAAAAACAAAATGAAGCAAGAATAAAGGTCATCTTTGTCAAGATTTTATTGCATGTATTTTTGTGTATGTTTATTGCTGTCAATCTTTTTTTTTTTAGAGTGTGTTCTAGACATCTTGTTAATAAATACACTTTTATACAATCATTTTAAAAGCTAGCTGCATTATGTCCCATTGTCTGGATACACATAATTTGTTTTGCCAGTCCCTATTGTTGAGCGAAAAAGTCGTTTCTGGTTTTTCTGTGTATAACATCCTTATAATTCATGCACATCTTTGACTATTTCTCATAACTTCCTGGACTTGGAATTTTGTGTCAAATTGTGGTTATTTTTAAGGTTTTTATGTCCAAATTGCCCTACAGAAAGGTTATGCCAGTTTATGACTGGCCATTCCTTGAGTACTAGTTTTCATGTACTAATGATAATTCCACCCACGTTGGAACCAGAGTTCAACAAAACATAACTTCTTCATTGTGGTTTTATTTTTCACAATCCTGGATACATTAAGAACGTTCAGAAAAATGGGGATAACTTATCCCTCCATACGTGTAACCAATATTAGCTCAGTGCTAACCATGTACTCAGGCTGGGCACTCAGCACAACAGTAAACAAGACTCAAGGAGCCTGCAGCCTAATGGTATTAATTAGGACCAGAATTGTACATAAGTAATAACCAATTTGTGCACAGTAATTTTAACATCCCTCTTGGTGTGTATTACCTCATTTAAATTACACAGCAACATTGATATCAGTTTTACTATCCCCATTTTATGGATGAAGACATCAAGGCAGAAGGATACCGGCTAAATGCTTATGCAACTAACACAGCAGAGTAGCAACTCTAAATCTCATGCTTCTTCCATTATATCCCTAAGAGAGCGGAGGTGAAAGAAAGTATTAAGTTAAGGACATTAGAAAGGCCTGTTTACCCAAAGTTTTTGTCTCATTGTCTCTCTCTCTCTGAAAATCTTTCATTCGTTCCTTTATAGTAAGCATTACCTCTTGAGATGTACCTCTTTTTAAGAGGTAACTAGGTATAAAGCCCCAAGAAAAACAATACTGTCTGTAGGTTTTCTCTTTATAGGAGGGGCTGGGGTGGAGGTGGGGTTGCAGAAATGGGAGGGAAGATGAAGGCACTTAATGCTACTGAGTTGTACACTTAAAAATGGTTAAAATGATAGTTTTTATGTTATATATATTCTTAAAATATTACCCAACCTCAAGTTTTTAAAATTATCGTAAACAAACATTGTCATCTGCCAGAGAAAAAAAGAAATGGGAAGCTAGGATTTCAGGAGATGAACTTAACCTACTTACCCTGTATTTAACACACACAGTCTCCTACCATAAGATGTTGGGTCTCTAGTATTGACATAATTATTTTAAGGGATATCATTTTTTTAAGTTGTTTCATAGTTTGAGTCCAATAATTCATTTTTATTTCAGAAGTATAATTTTTATAAATTGTAATGTCATCATGTATTCCCTACGTAAAAGTATATGTAAAGTCCAGAAATAAGACAGCAGCCTTCTGACTCTCCAGGGTTGTTAGTATCAGTTCCCAGGAATAATAGGACATTACTGATTATACTTTAATCAAACTTAGAAAACACAAGATGTGGAGGGATCATTTTAGAATTTAGAGGTATGGGAATTGTTTCTGTTAATGAACAAATGTGTTTCCTTTTAGTACATAAGAGTTTTAAAATTAATAGTTTTCCCTTTTTTGCCTTGGCTACCAGGAACACAGAGCTAATTTGAGCAGTGATCGCAACGAATGTCTATAGCTTAGGCTTTATAATTCAATGCTTTCCTAGTTTTCCAGTCCAGACTCTGGTTTTTTAATTTCTTTAATAAGTCAGTTGGATTGTTGGCTTTTGTTGTAAACTTCCTCATTTTTTAAAAATAAGTGAGGAATAAAAGATAAATAAATAGGAGATTTGTAAAACAATCACTTGCCTGGCAGATTGAAATAGGAAAACATAGTAATTACTTAAGCAGTTACCTATCCCAGTTTATCTATTCCAGTTTGGATACCTGCCTGGCTACATTTTACCTGAGGCAGCTGCTTTTCTGCTACCCCGTGCATGGTGTATATACTGTCACCTATGACTTGCTTGGGCCTGGCCAGGTGCAGGAAGCCAGCTGGTCATCACTTTGGCTTCTGAAGTTAATGTTCATTCTCATGCAGTGCTTGGAGAGCTTCTGTTGGAGGAGAAGTGATGTGTAAACACATCTGCTCTTTACATACTGTCAGAAGAAAATTTACTCAAGCCTGTGTAGGCAGGGTTACCAAAGTACTGCTACTGGAGAGCTGAAACCCAAGGACTTTAAGATAGTAGCAGGGACAGAGCTTGCCCTGGAGGTTGAAACTGAGTTGATGCAGACTATTTTTGACGAGCCGTCTTCCAATGGCAAGGGGTGCGTCTGCATATACCTCTGCACTTTGAGTGTAATGTGAAATTTCCGCTGGTATCCTAGTCTTTGAGTATCTGTCTTGTGTTTTAGGTTGGCTGTTAGGAAGGGTTTTCTGTGTGATATTTTGGAGTGTGGTGCTTGAGGGGAATAGTGGAAATTCTTGGACAATATTTAAAGGAAGAGAAATGAGCTACTTGGCCCACAAGCTGAGTGAGGGCAGGGTCTGTCTTTCAGGATGAGATCACTCCCTGTTCTCTGTACCCCCTCACCTACTGCTGTAGCTTCTGCACCACCCAGGGGCCAAAACGATTCAACAAGACCTGAAAGCTCACCAGGATGTCTCCTATAAGTACATGTTTGGATTTTATGGAAATGAAGTCTCCACAGAACCCTGGACAGTTTATATTGAGATTAAAGTATGAGGGAAATCGTATTAAATCGACTTTTTAGCTTTTGCTTTCTTCTCTCATTTACTAGTCATTCTGAAACATCAACTATCAGGTCAAATATAACAAAATTTCAAAATCTATTTCTATGATTGATTTTAATATATCCTTAGGAAGAGCTGATTTTTTTTTTCTTCCCCAACATAGGCAGTGTTGCTTCCCAGGCATTTCCTTTGCTAATGGGTTTTCTCTCTTTATTTTGGGTGCCATTCAAATATGACAAAAATATTTGGAGCAGAGATTCATTTTTAGCAACTGGGAGAAAGTTCAGAGGCTTTAGAAGGATGGGAACTCAGCAGAGGACAATTAAGCCAACTATTATACTCTAAGTTCTGGGGACTTTTTCACCCAACACCTTTTTAAAGAGCATCTTTGGCCATGCATTCTAATTTGTTGTTACTCAAAGTGTAGTATGCAAACCAGCTGATTTGGTATCCCTTGGGAATTTTTCAGAAAAGTCTTGGATGCCCTAGATTGAGATTAACATGAAAGAGATTGCATTAACTTTTTAGTTAATATTAGGAGAATCCAAATTTTCTTTGCTTCATCAGCTTATTGGTCTCAATGAACCCTTATTACCAGTAATAATTCACTAGCCCAGATTTCCTTGGAAGTGCCTAAGACAAGATCTCAGCTCATCTTCAAAGTACCCTTAAGCTTTTCTTGGAATCTTAGAATCACGCAGCTGCTACACAAGGAGCAGATTCCCCCCCCCCCCCCACTATTGCCTATTGCTTGCTGTGTTGGGGAATTCCAGGGGGATCCAAATCTCCTCCCAGGTGCAGACATAGGCAAGGACCATGTTTTCTTCAGTATCCACCACGTTGTATATACCCTAATATCATTCCCAGCCTGGTTTCCACAGAGATAAGATATCTTGAAGGCCATAATTTTGATAGACACCTAGGTCCTTACTTCTCATTGCTATCCTCAGGCACTCTGGCACTATACCCTCCCCACAAGCTACTTCTTCCATGAAAATCACCTCCTGCAGAGTGATCAATGTCTGTGGGTCACCAGTAGTACCAGTCCATCAGATACTCTCGGACTCTGAATCCAATTTTAGGCTCAGCTGGAACCACAGCTACGAAAAGCAACAATATGATGCAGACACTTTAAACAACAAAAACAATAACCATATCTTCAGCCAATGCTTGCTTTTGTTTTGTTACTGAAGAAGCCAATGTACTTGGAGAGTATTTTTTCCTGGATCACTTGAGATACTCTTTGATCTATCTGCTGAGATCACAGTGAGGATATACAAATTAATTTGGGGAACTACATTTTAAGATGAACATTGGTAAACTAGAGAGAGGCCAGCATAGGCAAGAAGGATATTGAAATGTCTGTAAATTTTAAACAGCTGGTATATGGCCACATAAGATCTCTTATTTTGAATTATACTGGTGCGCAGACTATAAGATCAATGAGAGGCAGATTCTAAGACCACAAATTGACTAACAAAGAGTGAATGCCTTGAGAAGCAGAGCTGTCACTCATGGGTCTAAGCTAAGAGGAGTATGTTTACGTTAGAGCACTTTAGGAGAAACTGTTGAATTAATGGGGTAGGGATTAACCCAGATAGCCTAGAATCTTGAAAAATAGAAGCTACATGGAATCATAGATTATTATCCAAGTTTAGAAGACTACAGCCCTGAGTGGGGATTTGACTTGCTCCAGTTCACACTCATTATTGGCAGAGAAGCGAGTAGAGTCCAGATTTCTAATCCCTGGCTCGGTGTACTTCTCTGTACATGCCATTCTTCCCTATAAGATCTAATGCAAATTTCAACTTCTTGATGCTGTGTCTCAGGTGAGGGGATCAGGTGAGGGAATAAGAAAATGGGACTAGAATGATTTGCTCTCTGGAAACTATTGTGAAGTAAGTTGATGCTATCTTCTTACCCTTGGCCTATTCCTTCTCACCAACCAATTGAATTCTTTCATTTTTGTGAATAGGTATATATTTTTCAGAATATAATAGAGCTCTAAGCTATTCTCCACTTAAACTTTGATTTTATTTGATAGCCATTTCTATAGAATATTTCTTAGTATGTGGGTTAGAAATTCATTTTTTTCTTTGGGTCAAATGGAATGAAACAATGATTGACCATTGAAGTGTCATAATAAATTATAGAAAGAGCAGGGCCACTCATGAAAGGAAAAGAAAGTATTATTTGGATATATCCTGAGGACACACTAGACTAAAGGACATGCTTTGACCCAGAGAATGTGAGGTTTCTGAATTGGCTAGAGATCTCTGATACCCTTGGGAGTCAGTTCCATTCATGGCCTGAGGTTGAGCTTTCTGTTAATTCACTCTGGTGCCAACTGGTCAACTGCTGCAGTGTCCACTTCTCTGTCTGTTAAACAGGGGTGTTTTCATCACTATCACTCTCTAATATCTTTAGATCTATTAGGAGGATGCATGAATAAGAGCTATAAGAATTAAAATGTGAAATACCACTATTAAACTCATCAACTTTTAGTAAAAAGCCTGGGCAGTAGAAGTAATAAAATGCAATTATAGCAGAGAAAATTGGGTAGGGAAGAAAATTTTAACTATTTTTAATCACTGGGACTTAAATCTATTTCATTAATCATAATATAAGATTGTAAATCCATCTCTTACCTTTCCCTCTTTCATATCCTTTTCTTGATTCCTTCCCCTCATTATTTCTTCTTCTTTCTTTCTTCTCCTTTCAGCTGTTTCTCATATCACAGCTTCCCCCTTTATTTACTTGTTTATGGCCCCATCTCATCTAGGAATACGAAGATGCAGTTTAGCAATGTAGGCACAGGGAAAGGTAAGATACATGAACAAGGAGTCAACCATCTTTGCTTGCTTTCAACTTTTATTAAAATATATTTAAGATCATCTATGAAGTACAAGGCACTGTGCTAGACACTACAGAAACTGCAAAAAGGCAAACAAATATGCCCTGTATGTGTTTATAGTCTAGTGGGGGAAAGAAAAAAATGACCATAACTTGGGAGAAACTGATTAATGCCTTAAGAGAGGGAACATGACTTATGGTGGGAGAAAGGAGTAACCCAGTTACGCAATAGAGTTTGTGGAACTAGATCCATGGATTGATGAGTATATAGCAGTTCATTTATTTATCATTCATTCAACAAACAATTATAGTATGTTTCTATGTACCAGGTATTATGCTTGGAACTGGGGATATGACAAGGAACAAAAGCAATAATGGTCCCAGTCTTCCTGGTGCTTCTAGTCTAGTTTGGGACACAGACTTTAAACAAATAAACATACATATTCACATCTAAGTAACAAATGAAGGGAAAGAAAAGGGTTCCTGGAGATAGATGGAGAGGGAGGCATTAAGAGAGTACTCTGAACTCTTGATGAACAGGAGAAGGTGGGAGGAAAGCAGGGCGAGGTCTCCACAAAGCGATAAAAGCAAGAATCAGGTCTTGGGGCAGTTTCCTGGCGCCTTGAGAAACTAAAAGTAGGCCTCTGCACTCAGTAGAAGGAAGGAGAGTGATGAGACATAAGGTTGGAGAGTTGGCAGAGGCTAAGTGATGTGGGGTTTTTTAAGTCATGATAAAGATTTCAGATTTTATTTTAAGTACACGTGGAAATGGTTGAAAATTTTAAGCAAGGGAGTGACATGAATGAATTCATGTTTTAAGATGTACCCTCTGGCTGTCATTAGAAAGATTGAACTAGATGGAACAAGATGGGGCATGAGGAGTCCAGTTCAGCTGGGACAGACCTGGGATGGGGGTGGAGTGGCCGTGTTTGGACACCAATTTAGAGTCTGTGTTGAAATTAGAGAACAAGATGACTCTTTTTTTTAGCTTATTTAAAAAAAATTTTTTTAAATTAAAGTTGACATTCAAAGTTATTTTATATTAGTTTCAGTTGTACAGCATAGTGGTTAGATAAATTTGACTTTCTAATTAGTATCAATCTTATCTGACCAAACTACATTTTTGTTCTTCTCTTCCTTCTTACTGAGTTTTCAAAAATCTGTAATTTGCTTTTCAATAATTGTCTCAAATTCCATTTTCATGTTTGATCAGTAAAATATCAATTCACCTAAAAGTCTCTTGTTGTAGTTCCTGCTTCTCAACTCCTAGGTTTCCCTTGACTGCACTGTGCTGAGCTTCCCTAGGCTCTGTCCTCTTTCATGTCCTTCCTTTCTCTGTCCCCTTCCTGTGTTGCTTCCAGTGAGGGGGTTAGAAAGGAGGAAGTCATTGGGAAACTGTCAGAGGGGAAGGGAAAGTCCACGTGGAAGGGAGCCAAAATAGAAGGTGGGGGGCCGAGAGGAATTTTGCCCACCTCTTCCAATTTTTGCCACAACGTTTTCTCATTTCTGTCATCTGTACTTAGAAAGGGAGAAGCTGTGGGCAAATGCCTTTTCACATCCTACCTCTTATGCCCCTCATAGTAATAACGATGATGTTAACAGGCCCATGTGAGTGAGAGTAGCGCCCTCAAGGCCTGGCACTCAGAATGGCTACCATTATAGCAATTCTTCTGGAAAACAAAACAAAACAGAACAAAACAAAGCAAAACAAAACAAAACATCTCCCTTCCCCAATGGAGTAGTTTTTTGATAATTTTACTGATGCCTGAAAATCAGGCTGGGATCAGAGTTAAACAGGTCTTATCCAAGGTTATGTGGCAAACCTGTAAGCCAGCCTTGGGGTGATTAGATGTTGTCTATCTTCATAGGGGTTTGGGTTACACAGGTACATGCATTTGTCAAAACACAGCACCTGTAAACTTAACATTTGTGAATGTTATACTATTTAAATTTTATATCAGAAGGGAAGATCTTGAGCTCTAGTTAATAATATGCATGCTGAAGTAGTTAGAGGGAAGTGTATTGAGGCTTATAATTTATTTTGAAATGCACCTAAATTAAAATGGAGTATAGATGAATAGAGGGATACATAGACAGACAGCTGTGATATGGTAAAATGATCATGATGGAATCCAGGTGTTATTATGCTACTGTTCACTGGAAAGTGTTTTCAATTCTGTTGTACGTTTGAGATCTTTTCTTTCTTCCTTCCTTCCTTCCTTCCTTCTTTCCTTCCTTCCTTCCTTCCTTCCTTCCTTCCTTCCTTCCTTCCTTCCTTCCTTCCTTCCTTCCTTCCTTTCTTATTAAACTTATTGGGTGACATTGGTTAATAAAATTGTATAGGTTTCAAGTATACGATTCAATAATATGTCATATGTATATCATATTGTGTGTTCACCATCCAAAGTTAAATTTCCTTCTGTCACCATGTATTTGATCCCCTTTACTCTTATCTACCTCCCACTTCCTCTCCTTCCCTCTGGTAACCACTAAACTTTGTCCATGTCCATGAGTCTCTGTTTGTTTGTCATGTCTGTTTGTTGCTTTCAGTTTTATATTCTACCTGTAAGTGAAATCATATGGTTCTCAACTTTTCTAACTTATTTCGCTTAGCATGATAATCTCAAGATCCATCCACATTGTCACAAATGGCAGTATTTCATCTTTTCTTATGGCTGAGTAGTATTCCATTATATATATGTACCACATCTTTTTTATTCAATCATCTATCAGAGGGCATCTTGGTTGTTTGCATGTCTTGGCTGCCATGAATAATGCTGCTATGAACATCAAAGTGCATATATCTTTATGGAAATATGTTTTCAAATTTTTGGGATAGAGATGCAGAAGAGAGATTGCTAGGTCATATGGTAATTCTAGCCTTAGTTTTTTGAGAAACCCCCATACTGTTTTCCATAGTGGCTGTACCCATTTACTTCCCAACAGCAGTGTATGAGGGTTCCTTTTCCCCACAACCTCTCCTATACTAGTTATTATTTGTCCTATTGATGATACCCATTCTAACAGGTATGAGGTAGTACCTCATTGTGGTTTTGATATGCATTTCCCTAATAGCAAGTGAGGTTAAGCACTTTCCATGTATCTGTTGGCCATTTGTATGTCTTCTTGGGAGAAGTGTCTGTTCAGGTCCTTTGTATATTTTTTATATTAGCCCCTTATCGGAGGCATTGTTTGCAAAAATATTTTCCCATTAAAATGGTTGCCTGTTTGTCTTGTTGATGGTTTCTTTTGCTGTGCAGAAGCTTTTTAGTCTGATGTAGTCCCATTCATTTATTTTTGCTTTTACTTTCCTTGCTTTGAGGCCAAATTCATAAAATCCTCTTTAAATCCAAAGTCTGTGAGTTCAGTATTAATGTTTTTTTCTATGCAATTTATTGTTTCAGGTATTATATTTAGGTCTTTGATCCATTTAGTTAATTTTGGTGTATGGTGACAGATAGCAGTCTACTTTCATTCTTTTGCAGGTGGCTTTCCAGTTTTCCCAGGACCATTTATTGAAGAGGCTTTCCTTTCTCCATTGTATATTTTTTGATTCTTTGTCAAAAATTATCTGCCCATATGTTCAGGGGTTTATTTCTGGACTCTCAATTCTGTTCCATTGGTCTGTGTGTCTGTTTTTCTGCCAATACCATGCTGTTTTGATTATTGTCACTTTGTAGTCAGGCAGAATGATACCTCTGTCCTTGTTCTTTTTTCTCAGGATTGCTTTGGGAATGCAGGGTCTTTTATGCTTCCATACAAATCAGATGATTTTTTTTTCTGTTTCTTTAAAAAAATGCCGTTTTGATGGGGATTGCATTAAATCTGTATATTGCTTTGGATAATAAGGTCATTTTAGCTATGTTGATTCTTCCAATCTATGAACACAAAATAACTCCATTTCTTTGTGTCTTCTTCAATTTTTTGAAAAAGTCTTATAGTTTTCAGTGTATAGGTCCTTCACATGCGTCATTAGGTTCATTCCTAAGTATTTTATTCTTTTTGTTGGAATTGCAAAAGGAATTTTTTTTTCATTTCTCTTTCTGAATATTCATTGATAATGTAAAGGAACACTATGGATTTTTATATGTTGATTGTATATCCTGAAACTTTACTGCATTTGTTTATTGTTTCTAATAGGTTTTTTTTATTGGAGACTTCAGGAGTTCTATACCCAATTTATAAAGTGTTTTGATCATAAATGGATTCTGTATCTTGTCAAATGCTTTTTCTGCATCTATTGATATGATCATATCATGTTAATCCTTTATTTTGTTTATATGGTGCATCTTATTAATCAATTTGCATATGTTAAACCATCCCTGTGCACTTGGAATGAAGACCACTAGATCATGATGTATCATCTTTTTAATGCATTGTTTTATTCTGTTTGCTAGAATTTTGTTTAGGATTTTTGCATCTGTATTCATTAGAGATATTGGTCTATAGTTTTCTTTTTTGCATTATCTTTACCAGGTTTTGGTATCAGAGTAATGTTGGCCTCATAAAATGAATTCAGAAGTATTGCCTCCTCTTCGATTTTTTGGAAAAGTTTCAGAAGACCAGGTATTAAATCATCTTTGAATGTTTGGTAGAGTTCACTAGTGAAGCCATCTGATCCTGGACTTTTACTTTTTGGGAGGTTTTTGATGGTTGTTTCAATTTCTATACTGCTGATTGGTCTAGATTTTTTAGATTTTCCAGTCCTTGATTGAGCCTAGGATGGTTGTATATTTCCAAGAACTTGTCCATTTCTTCTAGATTATTATATTTGGTGGCATATCATCTTTCATAGTATTCTTATATGATATTTTGTATTTCGGTGGTATCTGTTGTAATTTCTTTTTTATTTGATATTTTTCATAATAAAATGTTAGAAAAAAATTGCCCACAGCCAAGCCTGGATTCCTTCCCAAGAGCTTTATCTCTGACTAGCCATGGCTTCTGCTTCCCTCTGAGCCCGCATGAGCAGAGCCACTACTTAAGGGTCTGAGTGCTGGGTCTCTGTAAGATCTGTAAGCTGAAAAAGGCACACTGTTAAATATGGTGATTACCCTCCTAGGCAAAGAAAACTCACCCTTTTTCATAACAAGGGAAGCAAAATTCCTTCTAGCTTGGTTGGTCCTCTCATATTAAAAAATGCCAAAGCACTCTAAACCACAGTGAAAAGTTCTGAAATAGCCCCTCTGCTTCAGTTGTCATCACCTCTTCTTTCAGCTGCTCCCTGGGCTTTGGCAGCTCCTGCTCCTCTTACAGCCACTTCATCGCCATCGGCCTTCCCCACCGTCTTCCTCATGCCCCATGGCCTGGGTTCTGGGCCCAGAAACCATCTGAAGTTCCTCTTTTGCCTTCCTTCTTTCAACCTCATCTGAGATAAATCCAGGGGTTTAAACATATGTCTCTATTTATGGGTTTAGTTTGTTTAACAATTTATCAAGCATATCAAATCTGCTACTGCTCTGTCTTAAACTCTGACTTTAGACCATTTTGCATTATAATAACTCCTGTCATTTATATATGTATTTCTTAATTCTGAGCACTCTCCATCTCTTTCCAAAAAGCTCATTTAAATTTTCACAAGGTAGCCTGGCAAGTATTATTCAGCTTTCATAGATGGGAGAATTGGGGAGATAGTTATGGAGTTTTTGCTGTATGTACTTGTTTGCTTCATGTTTCTGTATACAGTGACCCACTTAAAACACACAACCGTCTTGTGAGGCACTTACTGTTTTTGCACCACTTTGCAAATAAGGAAACTGTGGCCCAAAGAGAATATTTTCAGAGGTCCATCAACCAGATGACAATTGACACCAGAAGGCAGTCCCACAGAATGTCAGAGCAGGAAGGGATATCAGTGGCTTCCCAAACCATTATGTTTTCAAGTTAGGGATACTGAGGCCTAGAGAGTATATGTGAGCTATTTAGAAGAAATGCTAGAATTGGAACTCAGGTCTAAATTTTCTGACTCGATTTAGAAAACAAGAAACTCCATATAGCTTTAGACATATGGGGAAAGTTGGAGTGTTTTACACCCACAGGGTACCACTCTAGGCTGGCGTTGCAGATTTTAAATCTGGTATTAGCTGAGTGCGGGGTTGTCTTGAAAACTTAGCCACACACAGCCTGCGAGGCACTCGGGCAGCCCAGGCATAACTGATGTTCCTTTGTGTAATAATTGTCTCCTATGCTAGGAGGCTTTGCAAGCAGAAGTGGAATCAACAGTTGCAACATAAACATTGAAATGAAAGGGAATAGAAAAAAGCATGGCAAATAGACCCCACGGCAGCTGGGCACCTGGGCCTGTTTTTCACAGCTCCCACTTGACACATACTGATTCAATTTAATTGGGTTGGAGGGTGAATGGGGAATGCCAAGGCCCAGTTTCCTCCTGGGTCTGATGTGCGTCACCTCCATGTAAGCAGCATAAGCTAGCTTATCAGATAGCTTTTGGATATTACCATATACACCAAGCATTGCAGAGTCTTACTTCTGAGCTGATATTTGCCTCCCTCACCAAATAAAGTTAGTAGTTAGGTCTAAGGTTAATTTGTATACTTAGTTGCTTGTATATCAACTAAAATTGCTTAGTCTTTTAACACATGGGGCTCCTGTCATTGGAGGTGAACCACGCTGTACAAACTGTCCTGTGATAGGTGAATTGATCATCTGACTGGCGTGTAACAAGGCTGGACTTGAACTTCATTTGAACTCCTAATTAGCAGAGAACTCACCTCTTACTGGAAGTGTGACTGAAAGAGACCAGGTTGCCATAATGCAACCTGGATTGGACTGATGTCCCATGCATATTATGTAAGACTGTATGAGTCACACTTTGGTGAATGAACTACTTGAAGACAATTGGCGACTGATTGTTGTTGGATCCCGCAGGGCCCCATCCTTTCCTTGGTGCTGGGGGTGGGATTTCTCTGAAAGGAATGGGCATTCTCACTGTCAGTCTTCCTAGAGTGTGTTATTACTAGGCAAGGTGACTGTAAAATTTAACATCCAAACTGGAGCTATTAGGGAGTGAAATGGGGAACTAGTAATAATTATACAGGAACATAAGGTATGAACCAGAACTGACAGTCATCCATCTCTTAGGGCACTCAGAGGTGAAATAAGAGAAAATACTGCCTCCTGGGGCTCCGAGGAGTCCTGGAGCACTTCCTCGCCGTAATGGTGGCACGCTGGGCACTGAGAAGGAGAGGAACATAGGGACACTGAGGGCAGATCTGAGTCTTGCAACTTGTTGGAAGCTGTTTCTTGAATTGTACTTGCAATACATTATCTCGGATTTATACGTGCAGATTCTTTAAATGGTGCTGCCTGGAGATTTGTTGCATGTGGAGAATGAAAGGAAGGCTGGGGCTGGGGTAGAAAACACCAAGGAGAAAGAAATGTCCCCTCCCTTGAGGGCTGAGTGGTGGGAGCAGTAGGGGGTGGTGTGCAGGGTGTCTCCAGCAGAGCAGAGCTGTGCACAGTGCTACATCATCCTCGCTGGAGGCAGCAGGACAAGGATGAGAGCAGCTCTAGGGTGCTGTTGCAGACAGGAGCAGAGACCAGGGGCCAGGTGAGGAGGGGAGGGCCTTGGAGCAGTGGTCCTGGCTGGCCTGCTGTGGACCTTCTACTATCTGCTATCTGCGAATACAGCATAGCTCCAGGTGCTTTACTTACCTGCCTAAGTCTACTCTTCACTCTTTCCTGTCTGAGTGATCATAACAGGATATTTACTTTGCTATCACAAGTGAAAATGCTTTTAGATTTTATTGCTCTTCTGTTCTTTCCTGAGGCATCTCACCTTTGGGGAGATAATGGATGTCTTAGGGAGGCAGTATCAGCTCCAGGCTCCCTTGCACTCTGTACATACCTTCAGTCTGGCTTTTGAGTTCTGAATTTTAATTGCCTGTCAGTTCCATCTTACCCACTCCCTCTGCTAACAGCAACATGAGGTTGTTACATCCCCAGGGTCCAACACAGTGCCTGGCAAAAAGCGGGCATCCGGTAAATCTTTGTGTAAATGATGGGGAGAGATGGAAATGACTGAGGTGGGAGACAGAATGTTCAAGATTTAGACTCCAAGCTCCTCAAGGTCTCAAATATCCATGTGGATTTGCCAAGATAATGTAAAAACTCTTCTATCATTTTTTTCCTATTGCTTTCAATTTGATTTTATTGATCTGTTTTCTACCTTACAAAGAGAGAAAGAAGGGATCTTACTATTGTGGCTTAAAAAAATTGGGGCAAGTAGTATTTATTTTTAATTAAATGAATTAAATATTATTCCCAGTGCATCTTTTTTTTTCCTTCTTTTCTTCTTTTTTTTTTTTTTTTTTTTGGTACTTCTTACAACTTACATAGGGATGCTATTTTTGTCATCGCCATTTTTTGTTTCTCTACAGTCCAGGAGTCAATTTAAAAATTGCCATTATTGCCTTAAAACTCTGAATTATTTTCACATCTTAACCTAGGAGTGTTACCCTCTTTAATTTGGCACACAATTTTCCTTAGAAAAAGTTCCTTAGAAAAGATTACATGATATATCTACTTACATGTCTTTGTGGGTTTGTTTCTGTTGTCTTTTTTCTCCCTGGTTCTTACTCATAGAAACCTTATACTTGACCTTGCATTTGAAATTTTACTTATAGATATGATTTGAGGCCAAAATGAAAACTCATACCTCTACAGAACATTTTCATTTGCTTCTGACACTGGGACCACCTTAAATGAAGTCCTAGCCTTGAGATTCCCTGAGTCGCCCATGTGAGGACAGTGTTACTTCCCATTCACTCACTCTCACAGCAGTGGTTCCCACATTCATCTACACCTTGGAATCGCCTGGGGGTTTCAAAACATATGGATGCCTGTGTCCCACTCCAGAGACTGTGGCTTAATTGGTCTGTGGGGTGGCCTGAGCTTTGGTCTTGTTAAAAGCTCCCCAGTGATTCTAATGTGCAGATGGGTTTGGGAAGCTCTGCTCTAAGAGTAAAGCCCTTAGGGACTTCAACTTAGTGTGTGAGTTTTTATCAGACTCTCCACTTGGCAGGCCCTTTTATGTGAGCCTGCCAAATACCACAGCTCCATATTGCAGCTGTTACTTCCTGATCCGGACAAAAGCAGCTTTGAGTGATTGCTTCTCATGGTCTCCCAACTTTTGACATGGTAATCTTTCAGTATCTTACAGTGATTTGATGCTTTTAAGAAAAATTAAAACATAAATATATATATATTTAAATATATTTAATTATATATTTTAGTATAGTTTATATTTAATATATTTAATTATACAATTAATAAATTATAATTTATTTAATTATACATTAAATGAATATATTAGTATATTTAAATATATAAAGTTAAATAAGTATATAATAAATAAATATGTATATTAGATATATATATTTCTCCATACAACTGTTTTGATTGACCTCAGTGGGAGGGTTGGTCTAGCCTGCCATTAAGAGACTTGTAAGTCCTCCAGTTGCTTTTTAAAAGAAGAAATAGGTGTTGTATTTTAGAGTTCTTACCCTTCTGAAAATATCACTATTGTATCCACTCCCTGGAGTCATAATTTGGCTGGGATTCGAAGTCTAGGTTGAAATGTAATTTTCTTTAAAATATTTGAAGGCACTGTCTTATTGATCTCTAACATTCATTGTAGCTTTTGAATAATCCTGTTTCTACCTGATACCTGTTTCCTTGCAAATGGCTTCCCACCCCTCCCCCCGCCCCGCTCCGTTTTTGGGAACCATTAGGATCTTCTCTTTCTTCCCAGAACTCTGACATCTCACAATTTATGTACTTTTATATGGGTCTTATTTCATCCATTTTCTTGGGCATAAAGGAGCCGTTTTCAATCTGGAGATTTTTGTTTTACTGCTAAAAAAGTTTGCCATATCGCTTTCATATTTCTCACCTATTTTCTCTCGTATCTTTTTTAAGACATCATTTTGGTTGGATGGTGGGCCTCTTGGAATCATCCTTTACATTACTTATATTTTCTTGCCTATTTTTAGTGCTGTCTTTTTGTGCTAGTTCTTAGAAGATGTCCTAGACTTTGTTTTCCAATCTTTCTAATGCATGTTTTCATTTGATTAAATTTTTATTTCCAGAGGAAATTTTTATTTTTTGTTCTTTGATTTATCCTTTTACATAACCTATATTTCTGGATGTAAAGATACAATAACTTCACTTATTTCCCTAGGATTGTAGATTTAAAAATCTTATATCCTGTTCTGTTTCCTCTAGATTTTTCCCCCCTCCTTCCTTTATTCTTGTGTCAGTCTTTCTCTTTCCTGGTAGAGGTTTTCCTCAGTTGTCTGGGAGTCTTGGCACTCTGTTCATATTTAAGAGTGAGCCTCTAAAATATTGTTTGGAGTCTCTGAGTGAGTAGACAGGACTTGTTTACCTGTGGGCTTTTTTTTTTTTTTTAACCAGGTAGCTCATTAGAAGGAAGGAAAGAAGGAAGGAAGGAAGGAAGGAAGGAAGGAAGGAAGGAAGGAAGGAAGGAAGGAAGGAAGGAAAGAAGGGGGGAGGAAAGAAGGAAGGGAGGAAAGAAGGAAGGGAGGAAACAAAAAACTGGAAGTTTTTTCTTTGGGTCTATTTAGTTTGTCAAAAAAGAATCTTGTAATATTCTTTATGTGCCTTTCAGCATATGGAGGGCAATTTGGGAAAAGGTGACTGTGTAGCTTAACTATTTCTTTTGCACACTTTCATCTTCCTCTTCTCTGCTGTCTCCATCTGTGTATCCCTGAGTCTCGGTCTTCTCCATTAACTCTTTTATCACCGGTCCAGGAAATTAGCAGCCTGACTGTGTGAGGTGAGGGAAGGGTATGACTATGCCATAAACAAACTTTCAACAATGTCTATTTTTAGAGCCTCAGCTCAACTCAGCCCTTCATTGTACCTTCTGTCTCCAAAGCTGAGCATATCAGATTTTCCACTGGGGTGACTTGGCTCACTAATTAGTGATCATGCCCCTTCAGGTGACTTAGATCACTGCTTCCTCTGTCATGCTGAATTACTCACCTGTCCTCTATCTGATTCTGTCTTCTAAATTTGCGTTGAATTCTCTGATTTCATCTTTATTCTCTTCCTCTTTTATAGGTTTCTGTTTTCTTTTTGTTGTTGTAGTTTCTTTAGTATCAATTTAGTGGAGCCGCAAGCAGAAGAGGAGATAAAAATCTTCATTCTTAAAACATACTCTAATTAACTTGAGATGGCTAGTCTATTAAACACAAATCTCTTGGGAGTTTGCTAGGATTACTTTGGATTTATAGGTTAATTTGAGAATTGTCAATTCTATATTACTGTGTCTTCCTATTCAAGAACATAAGTCTCTCCATTTATTTTGATCATTATGACCTTCTGCAAGTTTTTACAATTTTTCATGTTGGCTTTATTATTAAAAAATATTGCTCTGATGAAAAGCATAAGCGACACAAATGAAAAGCATATTTGTGAGCTTAAAGATTGACCTGAAAAATTGACCCAGAACATAGTGCAAAAGAACAAAGAGAAAATATATAAGAGAAGAGTTATGAGACTTGGAAAACAGATACAATAATTCCAACAGCTTTTGAATGAGTTTCACAAGGAGAGAACAGGGAGAATAGAGAAAGAAATGAAAGAATAAAAATTCCTAAAATTGCAGAATCAGGAAAACACAAAAACACACATCCTACTCTACATTGTGGACAACAATTTCAGAAAGATAAAGAGAAAATTCTAAATGATTCAAGAGAGCAAAGATAAATTACATTAATTTATACCCTGAGGACTTTGTCCACTCATCATAGATTAAAATCACTGACTATAGGGGACAAGCAAATAAAACCTGCAAATATTTTTCTCTTGAGAACAAGCATTGACTGTCACCAGCACCAGGAGACCCTGTGGAAGTTGTACAGCATGGCATTCCTATGTTTAGAAACAGTCCTTCCCAGCCATTGAGGGGCCACCAATTAACAGCAGGTAGCACAGGACCCATATGTCTTCCAGTCAGTTGTGATGCCTGCAGACTCTCCAGTCCTTTGAGCATGCTTCATTTGGAGAACCACCCTCTCCCCTCATCCTTCCAGCATCTCAGAATCCCAAAAACACTCTTTTAAACAGAACAGGGGCTTTGACTTGGAATTAAAGTATCTTGTGCATCAGAATGGAGAAGAAACATCCTTTACATGAAAGGAAAGCCCAGAGCAAGGCCTGAGGCTGCTCAAGTCCCAGCCTCATATTTCCCTACCTTTCCTTTAAAGGTCCAAGAAGAAAAGATGTTCATTCAAAGATCCTCTTGATATTTTTAAGTGCTCTGTTCTGATATGTCCCTAATGAGATGTGGGGCAAATCAGATGGCAAAGAATCAAGGAATGCCAGTACCCTGCTAGGCACTTTCAATGCTGAGAGATTTTCTTGATTCTGAGCTCCTTAGTTAAGCAAAACTAATTAAAAAGTAGGATAACAATGTAGTTAGGAGTCTAAAAGACTCTGAGAAGAGATTTCCTGGGATAAAACTCCAGTTCTGCTACTCACCAGCTCTGTGACCTTGAGCAAGTCTGTTAAAGAGTTTCAGTTTTCTCCTCCATGACACAAGGTAATACAGGGTTGAAGTTAGGACTAAATAAGTTAACTAATGTATGTAAAATTCTTGGAACACTGAAGTGTTAGCTATCATTAACTTGACTGAAAATAGGTGGTGTGGCCTGACACGAGGCTTGTGGACAGAAATCAGAACCTCAGCCATGGAAAGTCAGCCTCTCGTTCTTGAGCAGCTCCAATGTAGCAGCTGGGATACCCCTTGGGAAAATCAAGGATGGTGGATGTCACCACCCAGGGGAGCTCAGTGAGGGTCCTCCCAGCCGACGGCACTGCATCCTTCCTTCTGGTGCTTCAAGGGAAGGGCAGAGAACTTTCAGTTACCCAGAGCAGAAGTGACTCATGCACACCCTGCAGAACCCAATGAAAAAGGGATCGCAGGAGATGAAAAGGAAGAGGGTTACATCTACCCCACTCCTAGAAGGAGCATACATTGCTAGTTCTGGTGGGAAGTGAAAGCATTGTTTGAAGTCACCATTTATTTAGAAACAGATTAATTAGGACAAAGACATTGTAAGGAAAACAATAATGTCCCATGGGTTTTCCCATCACCACTTTTATGTATATTATTTGACTATATCCACACACACGCAAAAAAACTGTGAGTCTGGTAAGCAAAACCAGCATTCTATTTAAAGATGAGTAACTAAAGGATCAGGGAGCTTAAATGACTTACTCAAGCCTACCTGGCCGGTGGGTGATGGAGCTGCAATTTGAGCCCCTTAATAGCAGGGCCAGCACCAGGCACCAGCCTCACATTTATTGAGCAATTGAATGAACCAATGGGCCGTACCTAGAAAATAGACTCACGTTCTCAGGCTAGTCCAGGTTCTCAAGCTAATGGCTCTGATGTTCATACTTTGTAGAGTCCCAGACCTGTAGCTGGACAATAATTCAGAGGCTTCTAAAGGAAGCAAAGGGAAAGGATTTCAATAGTTTGTGCTAAAACAGTTTAGGTATAGTATATATGGTCAGCATAAAAATTGCCCTTCTCCATAATTCTAATGACAAGTGAGACTCCACACGTCTCGTCTCGGGCTGCCACTGGCTCATCTGCAAAACAAGGGATAAAGTCTGCCATATCAAGTGATTTTAAGGTATCCCTCCTATATTTATACACATTCAAAGAAGTGTATCATTGCTTAGTAAATGATTTGCCCCACATCTCATTAGGGACTCCTAACTACATTGTTATCCTACTTTTTAATTAGTTTTGCTTAACTAAGGAGCTCAGAATCAAGAAAATCTCTCAGCATTGAAAGTGCCTAGCAGGGTACTGGCATTCCTTGATTCTTTGATGATTTAAATAGAAGTCAACTCTGAGGCTCCACCTGTAAGTGGAACACCTCTTCTGTATACAGTCCAGCCAACTGGACACTGATCTCTTTGACGCTTGAGTAGCTGGCTAAGGCAGGCTGAACCATATGAAATTGTCAATATTTGGCCATTTTATACATACACAAATGGCAATTTCATGTGGTTCAACCTAATGTTTGCTGAGCCCCTGCTTAGATGCAAAATTTTATTCCAAGCACTTTATGCTATCTCATTTCATCCTCACAATACAGGCATTCTTTGTTTTATTGCACTTTGCTTTATTGTGCTTCACAGATGCTGTTCTTTTTTTTCAAATTGAAGACAAGACCCTCCACCAGCAAAAAGATTACAACTTCCTTTATTGTAATACTCGCTTTATCACGGTGGTCTGGAACAAAACGTGCAGTATCTCCAAGGTATGCCTGTACTTCTAAATGTTTTTAACCTTCACTTTTTGCACAAGGAAACAGTCTCAAATTAACTAGCTGGGGATCACACAGTAATTTTATGTGGTAAATCCAAAGAGCATGTTCCAGCTTGGGTCCTTTTCTGCTGCACAGCGTCTGCAGGCTGAGCCCTTGGAGCTCAGTGCAGCTGAAGGTCTTGGAGGCAAAGGGTCACATTGAACTGGCAGACTCGAGTCACACTAGTTTTGAAGTGAATCATGAATCAAAAAGGGAAAATCATATGGCCTCTGGAAAACAGGCAGATGTGACTCAATCAGCAGCAAAAATTGACTTTAGAAAACTAAATCTGACCTGCTAAATTTTATTCACTATTTCACAGCCACTGGAGTCCACAAACTTGTGGGTATGCTAGCTGTAGCTTTAAAGAGAATTTGAATATTTTAGGTTGATTTGTTTAATTGAAGAATTCTGTTTTGGGTAGCCGAGTGAGGGGAGCCCAAATGGAGAGCACCTAAAAGCACTGAAGACTATTGGAATTCCAGGCTGAGGTGAATACAACTGAGAACTTAGGGGTAGTTTGGGGGAAGAGGTGGGGTGGAGAGATCTTTCATAGTTCAACCAAAAATAAAAAAAAAAATATGGGGCTTTCCAGAATTCTTGGTACTGAGTGAGCTGCCTGGAGCTTGGGAATCCAGTTTAACCACCTAGATTCATTTTGAATGAATCATTTTGGAATGACTATAGAATGAAAGTTATGAAACCTGGGCTGGGAAGGGAGGAGGGAGCGTTCAATGGACCTGAACACACTGAGAGGTGTTCCAATGAAGTGGACTATTATTCAGGAACAGATGCAGAAATAGTTGAAGTGGTTCATAGGTGTTCATTTAATTGTTTGATTTTCCTCTGTGGGAAACTACTTTCATCTGGTTCTTTTCAGTAAGGATTGAGTCATATATCTTTATTTTCCACAAGCATTTATTTGCCATAACTATTTTAAAGTATTGGACAATTGCTGCCTCATTTTCAGGAAGTTGATTGGGACACCCTTGCTGAGCCACTGTTTTGCCAAGTGGCTCAAGAGTTTAAGATGAATTCTCAGCCACTGGAACAAAAACTACCAAATCAAAGTATGAGTGAAGGTTGTCACTGATTAACAGATCCTAGTTGTAACTCTTTTCTGGGCAATCTGCCAGGTGTTGGGAGTAAAAAGGCTTGCAGGCTGCCTTCTAAGAGCTTATAATCTATTTGGGAGAAATGTGACATGTCAGAACAATGGTTTGTAAATGCCAAATATGCGGTGAATAGACAGTGGAAGTTATAGGAAGCAAAGGGGCTGACATTTGCAATGGAGCTAATGAGGCGAGGACTACTAGGAAGGTTAGATTTGAGCTGATCCTTATTCAGAGCTACAGAGGAGAGAACAGAAGTCATTGCAGGCAAAGTGAACAGCACATGTGCGCACACGCATACACACACATGCACACCCACGCGCGCGCACACACACACACGCACGCACACATGTACTTCCAGGGCATGGGAGAGCCCGTATTTGCCTAGAATATAAGTGAACCAGTTTGGGCAGAGTGGAAAATTTGTTGGGGAAGTAGGATGAATGCCCCCATTATTTTCTCTATCAACATGCTCCCTTGGATGATCTCATTCAGTCTTTCATGTTTAAATAATATTTATGTGCTAATGATTCCTGGATTTGTAACTCCAGCACAGACCTTTCTTCTGTGTTTCAGACTTGTTCATCCAAGCACATACTCAACCTCTCGATTTGATAATCCCACAGGAATCTCAAACTGAACACACTCACAAAGAAACTCTTGGCTTTTACCCTCCTCTTGATAAGTGGCATCATGATTTACCCAGCTGATCGAGCCAAAACCTTGGGAATTATGCTTGACTTCTTTCACTTTAATTTCCCCACTTCTACTCCATCTGCAGTAGATGTTAACTTCTACAAAGAATTTCAAATCTGTCCACATATCTCTGACTCCTAGTGCTATCACCCAAGTACCTACGTCCAAGGCACCAACCTCTCCTGCCTGTCATTCTGTAATAGCCCCCTGATTTCAGTCCTTCCAAGCTTAGATCTCTGCAATCCTTTCTCTACCCAGCAGTTAAAATAACCTCTTTGAACTGTTATCAGATCAAATGCCAGCAGATTACTCTCCTGCTTAAAACCCTTTGATGGCTTTCCAGTGCTCTTAGCATAAAATTCCAATTCCTGCTTTGTGGGTATTTCCCCCACCCCATCCCCATGCCTGCCCAGCATCTCTGCACCTTCTTCTGATAGCTGCTTCTCCATTTTTCTTTAGGGAGTTACTCCCTCTTTGATTCTTACTGCAAGTGGCCTGGACAAGCTGACTCTACTCCCTGTGTCAGGAGCTGGCATGTAATAATACCAGCATGGACATTCAGCATACTCTTTTCTTATATCACAGCAATTGGCTCAGAGATGAACACATATCCTGAGTTGATCCATAAAACTGGAGCCCAGGTCATTTGCTAGAACATTGGGAATTGCTGGCTGTAAAGGTGATGTATACCTTGAGCTATAGGAACCCAACCCAACCTATAGCAAAAGCCCACTCAGAACAAAGGAGACTGATAGATGGAGAAGACCAAATCCTGTTGACTCTTTTTGAGCCCAGCATAACCACATGCCATGCCTCTACTTGTCAGTTGAGTCAATAAATTCCATATTTAGTTTAAGTTTAAGCTGGGTTTCCGGGTGAGTCTGTCTTGCAGGATCTGCCCCCTGCCTAGACTTGAACCTTATCACAAACCTTTCTTCTCTGTATATTTAACCTTGGACCTGAGACATGGTAAACCCTTTCTCACCTCAGTGTCCTCGTCTTTGGTGTCCATGTTGCTAAGAATTCTCTTCCCTAGATTTTTATGAGGCTGGCATACTCTCATTTCTTAAGCCTAAACTCAAATATTACCTTCTTAAAGAGCCCTTCCAAAACTTCCATCTAAGTAAAAGAGACTCCACCAGTTCCCTTCTATAATGTCATCTTGTTTCATTTAGAGCAATGATCAGACTCTATACTCACTTCTTTACTTCTTTGTGTACTTCTTTATTATCTGGTTCCTCCGTTAAAGTATGAGCCTCATGTCAGCAGAGATTTGTCTGTCTTTTTCAGTTTGTCCTCCTGCAGTCTAGCTCAGTGCCTGATACACAATAGGTACTTAACAAGTGTTTGTTAAATGTGAGAATGAATGGATGAGTGCATGCATGCCTGCTCAAATCTCCAGAGATTCATCTCGATGGGAAGGGAGAAAGAGATAGGAAATATTTTACCAAAAAAGACAACAGACACAATTAGAAAATGTAATCTTCCTTTTTCTTGAAGTCTTTACCTGGAAACTATGGAACATAATGTCCTGCAAAGGAGGCAATCTCAGCCAGATGTACTCAACACAAGCCTGTGCTGAGTCAGGGCAGCAGCTGATGAACTGGCTGGTGTTCTGTGCTGGCCCCAGGCAAGGGCACAGCCCTTACCTACAAGTCACCTTCAAAAGCCACATCAGATCATGGGCTTGGTCTTGGCCAGGGTTGCTCTAGTGCACTGAGGTATTGGGTCAGGGTTACATTTTCCTCCTGACATGAACCACCTCTTTATTTGGAAGGGTTGTGGAAGGAGTTAGTCAGTCAGTCACCTGTGAAAGGTCTTGTTTCTCTGATCTTGCCAGGAAGGGTTTTGAATGAACTGCTACTAAAAAGGTGATAACCACCACAGAAAACGTGTATAGTGCTTGCTTCGTGCCAGGATTCTAAGTGTTTTATATGTATTAACATTTAATTCTCATAGCCGCTGAGGTGAATTCATGGCCATTGAATGAATTCCCATTGAGAACTGAAGTCTGTAGCCTCTCCTTTTGTATCTGGATGGGCTCTATGACTGCTTTGACTAATAGAATATGGTGGAAGTGATGATGTGCCAGTTATGAACTGTCTTATGGAACTTGCTCTTAGATGGTCACTCTAGGGGAAGCTAGACACCACCTAAGAAGTTTGACTTCTGTGCTGGAGAAATGACAAGGAGGGGCCTGAGACTCCATGGACAGGTAGAGGGGCTAGCTGAGCTTAGCCTTGAGCTGTTCCTACCTAACAAGACACCAGGCATGAGAGAGAAAAAGCCATCTCAGATCAAGGCACCTCAGGCGACCCCAAATTGATCCAAGTACTGCCTAGCTGAGCCCGCTTAAATCCCTCACCCACAATCTTGTGAGCAAACTAAAATGACTGATTTAGGCCTTGACATTTAAGGTAGTTTGTATTCAATAATAGGTAACTGTAAAGACCACCCTATGTCAGAGGTGCTGTTATTATCCTCATTTTACAGATGAGGAAACTAAAACACAGAGAGGTTCAGTGACTTGCCCCAAGTTGCACAATAGTAAGAGGCAGACTTGGGATTCAGGCCCAGGCAGTCTAGGTCCAGAGCCTGAACCACCATGCTCTCCTAGTACTAGGTCTCAGCTGCCCCAAAATGAGTCTTGCCTGCCCTGGGCTCCTCAGATTCAAAATCACTAAACTCTTAGGGCATCTACCTTCTTACCTGCAAAATGAAGGGTTGGACTAGATTAAATATCTAAAACAGAGTTTCTCAACTTGCTTTTTAGCAGGATAATTAGGCCAGATAATTCATTGTGGGGCTGTGCTGTGCCCTCCTTGGCCTCCATCCATTTGATAATAGTAACGCCTCCCCCTCTGTGTTCCCTTTCCTTTTGTGGTGACAAGTGAAAATATCTCCAGACATTCCCAAGTGTCCCCTGAGGAGCAAAATCACCTCCAGTTGAGATCTATCTCAAGTCTCTTGCAGGCTCACTTCTGCTATTTTGTTCCCCCTGTAGCATGGCTCCCTCTGTGCACACACCGCCCCCCACCAATGCACCTCAACCACTAAGATACTTTTATCTGTTGTTTAAAATTGAGGAGATACCCTCTCCTTCAGGGCTCCTTCTCTGCCTTTCTGCTACTGGGACGAGTTAGGTGCCTCTATAAGGCCTGGGGGCCTTTCCGTGGTACTCCAGGAGGCATTGATGCAACTGTTCCCCTTCTGGCCTATAAGCTCCATAAGAACAGTCTTACCTGCCTTTGTAGCTTCCATGTGTAATACAAGTCATGACTGGCTCAGTGTTGGTGGTCAGCAAATATTTTTTTGCAAAACGAATGAACAAATGAAAGAATGAATGAATGAGATAGTACGTTGTGGTAGTTTGTGGAACATGGGTTTTTGAGTCTGCTGAAACTGGTTTGAATCCTGGCTCTGCCACTTACTAGCAGTTGAGAAAGTTACATAATCTCCTTGACATTCCTCTCTGAAGTAGAGACAGTGAAATATCTACCTCCCAGGGTGCTGTAAGGAGAAAAGGAGATTATATCTATAAACTACTTAGCACCTTACTGACACATAGTATATGCTTGGCAAATGGTATCTTTTACAAAACAAAGGAATTTTATAATTTCATGCCTCCTCACCCTTCACATGCCTTATTCCTCCTATTTCTATGATTCTGCAAAGTTTGTTGACACAGACACTGTTAGAAAGTCTCTTATTTCTCTTTTCCCCAAGACTTCCTCACTGTTGATGTGAACTTTTCTCAGTCCTGGATTCAAATTTGTACAGTTTTCTCGGCATTGTCACCAGATGCCACCTCACTTCTATGCCCTCTGACTGGCACAGAGAGCAAGGGACAAGTCTGAAGCTTTAGAGTAGACCCACAGCCTGAGGCTGGAGAGAATTCAGGCTCAGGTGACCAGTTGTTTGCTCCTTATTCTCAGGAGCAGAGGGCTAGACTGGGAGCCAGGGAAAGGGATCTGGCAGGAAAAGCCAGGGGCAAGGGGAGTCATGGTTGCAAGATGTGCTTGTTGACCTTCACTTCACTTCTGGGGGACATTACTGTGGATGGCCATTGCTAGCAATGAGCATAGTGGCATATCATTTACAAATACTCATAGCAATAAGCAATGACACTTGAACAATAGGGGATTTATGACCTCATTTAATAAGAAATCTGGCAGAAAGACAGCCCCAGGATTGGTTAATTTCACTATTCAACAATGTCATCAGAGACCCAGGATCTTTCTGTCCACAGTGTGTCACTGGCTTGCCTTGCTCCCATGGTCTCAAGATGGCTGCTATAGTTCCATGTTTCACACGTAGTCAAAAACATGCAGAAGTAGAAAAAAAGGTACTCTTGCTCTCATTTCTTTTTAAGAGCTATAAAAATGTTCCCTGAAGCCTTCCTGGTGGTCTTCTGTGTTTCATTAGCCAGCATTGATTCACATGTCCATCCTAAACCAATTTCCAAAAGCTTAGACCAATCCCTGTAGTATATAGATTGTTGAGGGAGAGTGAACAAAATTTGGGTTCTCTTAGGAATGGGCAGCCAGGTGAATGATTGTTGGTTAGGATTTAACAGGGTCTGCTACATAAGGTTATCCCATTTTCTTTGGGGTGGTTGTCAGATGCTATAAATTTGAAAGGCACCTGAAACCATGAATAAGGGAAGCAGCTAGTTGTATATCTACGTAGCAGGTTGTTTGTTAGGGTTTGTGGCTTTCTAATGGATCTCTAATAGTCTTTATGATTTTAGTGGGACTCCTCTGCTTTCTTGGTTTTAGTTTTATCTCTGTGGCAAGAATTCAGATATTCCTCAGAAGACATGCATAGAACTCGAACTATTCACAATTTGTGTGTATGACACAGATCATCTCAGAAAAAAAAAAAATTTAAAGGGATTTCTGTCTTCACAAAGCCAAGAGCTTCTTGAGGATTTATTAATTACTTCATCTTATACTAGCTATTTAACTTCAAGCAATTAATTAGCTTCTTTGAGCTCCAGTTTTCTCATCTGTATAACAGGGATAATAATACTAAACCTTCCTTCAAAGGGTTGAGGTGAGAATGAAATGAAATAGAGTCTAGCCCAGAAGCTAGAGTATGAAACTCAGAGTATTGTTGTTGCTGTGTTATTACATCATTATTATTATTTTATCATTAGCTTTGAATCTTCAGCACTTAGTTAGGGTATATGTTATATGCTCAATATAGGTTTCAATGAAAATGAATGTGTGAATGAGTGAAGAGGGAAAGAACATGAAAAGCTAAATAATGATGAGACTCATTACTAAAACAGGTCAGCGATGCAGGGAGACATGACAAGGTGGCAAGGTGTGTAATTCTTGAATGGGAGGTACCTTCAGGCAGTTCGGCAACTGCAAAATGAAACATCCTTGTGAGGTGGAAAGGTTGGGGAAGCCTCCATGAGGCAGTAGGGTCTGAGATAATCTGTGTAGGACAGATGGGAGCTGAATAAGCAGAGAAGAAAGGGGGTAATTTCAGGTTGAGGTCCCTCATACTCAGACCTGAACATCAGGTTTGTTCCCTCAGGGAGCTGAAGTTTAATTTGGTTTTTGGACCTGTGGCTTAATTCTTAGGGCCCAGCCCAATCCCAGAGCCTGTTTTGTTCTTGCTGGAGAGTGGGAGGCTGCTGCAGTGCAAAGCCCACACATCTGCAGAAACATTTTCTTTGTAAACCAGCTCTCTATGACAACCATTGCATGCATTCTGGGGTAGGGGCCAGCTGACTCAGGAATTAATCAAATCTTTTTATGCCAATTCTCATCAGCTTTCAAAGGGTCTTTACACAGAACACTCTTAAATGAGTAGTAAATGAATATTCATAGATATATTTTCCCCACCCTCGATTCAGAAGGACACGGCTCTCAGAGCTATTTGCGGTTTCTTGGTAGAGGGGACTGACTGGCTTTGGCCTTTGTGCTTATTGCAGTGAAGAGGGAAATGAGTCAGCCTTTGACCCCAAAGAAACAACATCCTTCTCCTGTCAGTGATAGATTTGTTGGAGGCCAAGTGTTGGGGAAGGAGTCAGACAGCTTCCTATCGCAGTGCTTGTCTTCACTGTATAGAGCAGGCTGGCACATATTCTCCACAAATGACCCAGGTTACCCCCTGGGGACCCATGTGACTTGGTTTCTCATAACCTACTTTTCATTCACTTGCCTTGCCTGATCCACAGTTCTTGGCATTCTGATTGGGCACTGCCTTTCAGAAATAATAACCCAACATTTGAAGAGTACCTGACAGACTGTGAGGGGCTTCCACCCACATTATCTGATTCCTGAGACTACCCTGGGAGGAATGTCGGTCAAGGATCATTTAACTCACTGCCCAGAGGAGGGGACCTGAAGCTCAGAGCTAGAAAAGTCACAGAAAGGCAGAGGTGAAATTAGAACACGTGAATCCTGACCCGCAGGCCAGTGTGCTCTCCGCCCCATGGCCCTGCTGCCCTCGTGCCGTTAACCAAGGTCTGAGCCACGGACACTGAAAGCCTCATAAGCTCAAAAATTGGTCCTGAGGACGTCAAATCATGTTTGAATTCTTCATCTAAGGGTCTACGCAGTTGTTCAAGTTCTGTTCTGAAAGAGGTGTCCTGAGGGCAGACATGCTCCGGAGGGCTTACTGAGACCCAGACCAGCTCCAGCGGACTTGGCATCTCTGAGACTCGCTCCGGTGCTCTTGTGGGTGCCACTAGCACAGCATGGAACAGTCTGCTGCCTCTCACCTCTCTCTCTCACAGGGCATCTTCAGGACTGCCCCTGGCACGGGGACCCATCTGTCCTCAAACATTTCACCTGCCAAGCAGGCACTCTCCTACTCTGATTATGAGGGGGCAAATAGGCCAGCTGTGTGGAAAACAACTGGGTTATATTCTTCAAAATTGCAAATACTTTGATTCTTGGATCCAACAATCTCACTTCTGGGAATTTCCCTACACATGTATTTGCATATATGTAACAGAATTATGTACAAAAATTTCCATTGCAGCCTGTTTTGTTATAGAATAAAGAATGCACACGATCTAAGGGACTGTCTTTAGAGGACTGGTTAAATGAATAGAGGTGGAGCCACGTAAACACTACACAGCTACAGAAATGAGTGAGGAAGTTCTTAGTAAACTGACAGAGAATGATTGCCAACAAAATGCAAAGCAGTGTATGTAGTTTGCTACATTTTGTGTAAGGGATGGGAGAATGAGTATATATTCATATTTGCCTGTGTTTGCATTAAGAAACACTGGAAGGATACTCAAAGAACTAATAATATACTTTTGGGGGATGGAGAATAGGATGAAGGGGATGATAGTGAAGAGGGGGTTAGACTTTTCAAAGGGCACTTTTTATATCATTTTGAGTTTTGAAGCATTTTAATGGATTATCTATTCAAATTATTAAATTCACTAAACTTGCTTCCTACCAGCCAGCTAAGGTAGAGGCTTCCTAGAGATAAATGCATTTGAACAGAATTCAAATCCTCAACCTTTGAGCCATCACCCAGGCAGCTCATCAAGTCATTGGAACATCCTGTTACCCAATAGGAGTCAGTCGAGAGAGAATGTGTCACCCCAAATGTAGATATGGTAGAAGGCAAGGAGTGTCCTGAGCTGAGCAGGAGTAGAGTGATTGCTTGGAGGATTGAGAAGCTGCCCAAGGTCACTTAAATGACTTTGGGGTTTTGTGGAATCCAGGGCCTCACCCTCTGGATCTCAGGTGCATTTCCAGGACTTCCTCCTGCTATGCTCTGGCACGGCTGAGTACTGCGGTCCTGAGATATGCCACTCTTAGAATTAGCAGACATTTTGATGCCAGCTCTGCTGCTGTTCCTGGCCTCATCTAGAATGAGGCCTGGTTTGACCTGGCTTCTAAGAGTGAGGTCTTGGCACCAACTGCCCCATTCTCCTATCAGGGTGATACTGGAGACCTTAAACCACCCCAGGGGTATAGCATTTTCCCACTTAGCAGCAACTAAGTGCCTGACTGCTTTGGCCCTGCCCAGGGAAGATTAAACAGTTCAATTGCACCTTAATTCCCCTCCTCCTGGAACCCTACCCTTCCCAAATATGTCCCTCTCCTCTTGTTGAATTCTGTCCAAGAAACCACATATGTCTTCATTTTACTAGGCAAAATTAAAATGAGCCCCGCCTTCAGCAGCAGAGCTGGCAGGAAGCCCTGATGGTCATCATTGGTTCTCCTGTACCACCTCTGCTTCCCTGGGGGGAGGGATTAATAGGTATGCCATTCTTAAATTTTTCTTAGAGCAACGAAAATAAGGTAGAAAAGAGCAGATTTTTCCTGCCAAGCAAAATAGGCTGGCGTTCCACAGCTTAGAATATCTCCAAGGTGGCTTCATTTGTCAGGAACTTTGAACCATGCACTTAGCACACTCGGAGCATCCATGAGCACTTGGTAAGTGCTGTGGACTGAATGTGGCGCACAGGAACCTCTGGGCTCTTCCCACAGGCATAGTAGAAACACAAAGAAATGGGAGTTGCTGATCAAAGTGGCTTAATTTGGCCAATCTGTTCCATTCTTCGTTTCCTCTCCACGATGAAAACAGGGAAGTTTTAAATTGTTTTCTCCCTTTATCCAGATAGACAAAATATTTCTTTTGCTTTATGTTGCTTCTAGGGAAATATCTAGATAGGTCAAAGGAAGACCAGACAACTTAATAGAAAGGGCTCTGAGTTGAAAGTCTAGCTCAGACCCAGGGCCCACCCACAGATGGCCTGTAGTTGATTTCATCACTGTCCGTGGGCTTCATCCTACCTGTGGAATGGTAGTGTGAATCTCTTTTGTGTCTTGAAGGACATTCTGAAAAGAAATGAGCTGTTTTTTTTCCCATTGTTTTCCTCTCTTTTCCTGTCTTCCCACCTTCTGCATGGGTCTGTCAGATGCCCTTTAAAAACACCCTGTGTGAAAATACCTAAAGTCTGTGTCTTCAAGGAGCTCACTGTTCCCAACAGGAAGTAAGCGAAGCACATACTGACAAAAAAAAAAGACTGAGAAGCATATGCTGTACAGTCCACAAGAATAAAGTCCTGTGTGGTAGGACAGTGCATCCCTGGTCCAGGGCCCCACTAGAAGGAGTCAGGAGTGGTGCCTGGAAGGTGCTGATTCAGGACCTGGGAGCTAGGTGTTAAAGGTGGGAGCACTGTACTCACCTTCAGGGCAGGCAGGAACGTGTAAAATGGCCAAGCACAAGACAAGGAGCAGAGAGGCACTTAGCTGGTTGAACAAAGCCTTCCTGCAGGCAGGATCTAGCCCCTGGGCTGCGAGTTTATGTGTAGGACATAAACAGACACAGAAGGATGGGGAGGAGGAATGGCAGGAGCCTAGACTTCTCAGCCAGAAAGAACAGTGTGGTACGCAGTGTGTATGTGGAGGATGGGTGCTTGAGAGGAAGGGTTGGGAGTGCTGAGCAACTCCTCACTCAGGTTAGCACTTGGCCTGTCCCTAAAGTAATGAACTCCAGCTGAGAAGCACTCAGTCCTCCCGAGGCCTGGAACCCTATATACTTGGATTGTTTTTTTATTATTGTTATTACTATCACCAGGTAATTGTACATGGCAGCAGGGTCTTTGTCAGGGTCTGCCTGGGCTCACCCACGCCTGCATTCAGACAGGCCGGCCTGAGTCAGCCTGCAGTCTGGCTCCCACCCACAGGAAATGTCCAGGTGGCTGTGGTCTGCCCTCGAGGCACTGGTGAATTCAGTCACTGACATTTAGCCCCTTCTACGCCTGCTCAGCTGCATGGCTTCTAGTTCCTCATAATAATACACGTGGCAAGAAAACAGTATTAGGTAAATATCTAGTCATCAGTCAGACTAAGGTGATAGTTTTAACCAGACAAACCTCTGCTTTTTTAGAGTTGAGGCACCTAAAAAGGTGATGACACTTCATCCTTCATTTGTATTGAAAACAACCTATGCTCCTGATACATCTAATTATGTTTCTCAGAAGATCTGGAAGAAGAAAAGCATAGTCAAATCTTAACCTATGTATGTACAATTTAAAAAATGTATATATATATATATATATATATATATATATATATATATCAATCACATATTTTTAAATTTTCTTTCAGAAAAGACGAGCAGTGTGAATGCATCAGATTACAGTAAAACCTGAGGAATTTGATGACACATTAATTGAACACACACTTCCACTTGAAGAATTGCCCTGTTTCACTTCTCATTTCAGCTGGGGCAGCACCCAGCAACTTACATTTCACAGTCATTATTAGTATTTCTGCTAAGCTACAGGGTCAAGGGAGTTCAGTCTGTTTGCAGACCGTGCTGCCTCGTTCAGTTATAGAGGCTGACTCTACAGTAGCGAGGTAACTGGATGGAAAGGGGTAGATTCACTTAATTGTCTGGAAGATTCCTGGGTGTCCCTGAATGTCTGTTTTATAAACCAAATATCCAGAGGGCTTCTGGAACTTTCACATTTTATCTAAAAACTTTTTTGGAGCCAGTAGTGCTGAATCCTTGCTTAACATGGGAAAGTCCCTTCCTTTCCCCGTTGACCCCAGGACCTTTGGGCCACGTAAAACTGCTGCTGGTGCTTGTTCTGGGGAGAAGCTCTGAGGGGGGCTGGCAGTGGTCGTTCTAATTTGTTCTTTAAGGAGAGTAAGGATGAATGCTTGTTTTTGTTTAGGGTCTTGGCTTGCTTTCAATTGAAACGAGAAGCAAAGAGAAGAGAGAAGGAAATGGAATGAGGTCACAGGCAATAACTGATACAAAGAATGGCTCCACAGGTCCCCTGGGGAATGGGCCTTCGTTTATCAGCCTGGAGATGGAGGTCAGTGTGAAATCTGGAATACTCTTGTTGTCACAGGAAGAGCCTATCTGGTGGGCGAGCTAGAAAATCAAGTATGATCAGGGGTTCCAAACTCCTGTGTCCATAGGGACCAGGCTGGTGGTACTTTAAATAGGGTGGGAAGGGATTATGGCAAATGGGAGAATCTAGGCCCTGTTGCAAGGGGGCACTTGAATCAGCTCCAGCCTACTGTTATCTAGTGGGAATACGGGTCCAACGTTGCTAAATGTCATTGTTTTTCAAGAGAAGATGGGCATCCAGATTTTTGCATTCAATCTTCTGGTTTCTTAAAGGTTATTATTATTATTATTATTATTATTATTTATGTATTAAAGCAACTCATTTAAAAATATTAAAACCTTATGAGGATTATTAAAGTATATTTGCAATTAGTATGTGGCCTTGCAACAAGTATGAAGCCACCAGTTTGCTATCTCTAGTTGAGATCTTTTTCTGGCTCAAGGCAGGATTGTTCTTTCCAGATCTTTTTAAGTCTGTGAGTCCCTCAAGTAACAGAGGTTTGAGATCTATTTGTCCCACAGTATCCTGGTCTTGGAGTGGGAATAGGAATAAAAGAGTGTAAGGCAAAGTCCTTACTTTCAGTTTAAATTGCAGAGAAGGAAGATTAACGTACATTTCTTCCTTCCACAAATATTGCACCTTCTATGAGCAATACTTTGTACTGGTGGATGTAGCTCTTTGCTCTTTCAGATTATAAATTCTTTGACTTTACAGGGGCTTCCAAGACAAATTAAGGTCATAATGGATAATTAGAGGTGCATAAATTGCTACAAGGCAATAATATGGTGTAACATGCCAAAATGGCAGAGTAAGGTTTATGGATTCAAGGGTAACTTCCTGAAAAATGGTTGCAGGAAAAATAACCTGAGCAACGGTATGAGAAAAAGAACCTGAGCAAAAGTGTGGAGAATGAGAAAGCCAGGTATGCTTAGTTACCCTGGGAGGCTCATTTACTGGCAGGGTGAGGATAGTGAGGTGGTTATTGCAAGAGAGGAAATGAGCAATGAGGAGGCTTTCACCATGGCAGTGAGAATATGACAAGAGGGGACAGTGTGAGAGACTGTGAGACAACATATTAGTGGAATAAATAGTGCTTGGAAATGAGGTGAATGTGGGGGCCAGGGCAAGTCAATAGTCAGAAAATATCATTTAACTTTGAGTGAAACGAGTATTTGGAAAATGTGATACATTCATAAAGAATTCATTCCCAGAAACACACACACACACACACACATACACACACACACGATTTTTTGGCAAGGAGATAGACAATGACTTTTTGACATAACGAGATTCAGATACCAGATGGAGAGCTAGGTGGAGAAGTCCTAAATATTGAGAAAAAAAATATTACTCTAAAGAGACAGGTTGGAGCTAGAGATAAACATTTTGGAATCTTTATCAAGATGATGAAGTTTGAGGTTAGATAAGATTGTTAAGGAGATAGTGGTAGGGAAGATAACTCAGTTGAAGGAAAACTTCGGGGAGCATTGCACTTAGGATGTCAGATAAAGATTCTCTTGCATATAGAGCATAAAAAAAGAGCCAGAAAGGAAGATGCAGTAAAAGCCCCAAATGCAGCTGAAGCCAAGGACAATGGACTCAAGAGAATCTGATAATTAATGAATCATCAAGAAATCTTCAACGAGCAGTTTCAGTCAGAAGAGAGAGAAAAGTCAGGATGCGAAAGTGTTTAAAGGCAAATGCATGATGAAGAATTAGTGGCAAGCCATGAAAGAAACTCTTTATCTCATTTGAGCAGCAAAAGAGAGAGCTCAACTGAAACAGCACTGATGAACACAGAGATCAGTGACTGATGACATTCTAAAATATCACTTGAAGATGTGGTTTCCCTTATGTCCTTACACTAGACCTTTCCCCCACGCAGGCAGCTCAGCCTTGCAGTATGTACTGTCTCAAGGAAGGGGGGCTGCGGCAGACAAAGTTTCTTAGAATACCATCGATAACTTTGGAGGAATACGAGGCTCCCTGGTCTTGTGACTAGATGAAGAGCCTGCTGTTTGAGAAAGGAGGAGAGTCAAAGGGGAAGTGAGGGGTGCTTTAACACTGTGTTCCCTGAGAAAGTAGCCCTGCTTCCCGTAGCTTTGTGATGGTTAAGTTTACGTGTCAACTTGACTAGGCTGTGGTCCTCAACTTTTTTTTTTTCAAACACTAGTCTAGACATTGCTTAGAAGGTATTTTTAATGATGTAATTAACATTTATAATCAGTAGACTTTAAGTAAAGCTGATTACTCTCCATAATGTGGGTGGACCTCATATAATCAGCTGAAGGCCTTAAGAGCAAAAACAGAATTTCCCAAAGAGAAAGGAATCCTGCCTCCAGGCTGCAACACAGAAACCCTTCCTAACTTTCCAGACTTCAGACTCAAGACTGCAAGGTCAACTGTTACCTGAATTTCCAGTCTGCTGGCTTACCCTACAAATTTTGGATTCTCTCTCTCTCTCCACTTCTCTCTCCCTCCCTGCCCACCCCTCTCCATGTGTACATAAGTATATGTGTATATTTTAGGATATTTATTTATATCTTCATCTATCTTATAAGGATTTTTCTCTAGAAAGCCCTCACTAACAAAAGCCCCTTAAAACTCCCAGAGGTATTCAGGGAACACAAGAGCAATGGAATTGTAAGACCCCAGAGAAGTAATAGTAACTGAAGTGAGTGAAGTAGGAGTGGCAAAGACAATGATGAATTAGGACTTAAGCTCCTTCTAAAAAAAGTGACTTCTACTCAACCACAGGCGAGGGTTGCCATGTGGGAATGGAGTCTGGTGTTGTCACACAGTGTGATTAATTAACAGAAACCAAAATCCAAATTATTGTGAGAAATCACTATAGGAAGGGCATAGGAAGAGATGGGTTTTGAACATTCCCATAGAAGTGCAGTCTACCCTGAAGTATAGGAAATACTACTTGGAGCCATGTAAAATAAGTGTAAGTCCCCTTCCCCCAACTTCACCTTATACCCAGGGTCCTCCCTACACAAAGAGGAAAATATATGCCATGAGTTTGAGCTTCTCTGAAGAAAATGATACTGATTTTAGTTAACCGAGGCATTTGTTTTTATTTAATCATCACAATATTTCCTTGTTTTAATGTGTAGGGAAAAAGGGGGAAGTGAAGAGGGCTCACCTTTTCATTGACTTCATTTATGTCATGTTTTTCAATCCTGTCAGGTATATTATTAGAATCCTTTAAATGAATGTAGTTTTATGAAGACAAGGTAACTTCGTGAAACTTCAACCCAAGTTATTTTTATCTTGCTGCTTTGAAAGGGCATCAAAGCTCACAAAGCAGAGACAAGAAAGAACAAACAACAAAGGTGAGAAGCCAGCTCTTGCACGTAGGAGGCAGGCTTGCACGGAACATGCGATTATGTGGCAGGAGGTATGGCCGTGAATCATGAAATTGTATAGCAGTTTTTTTCCCTAGGAAAAAAGGTTCAATGAAACAGACCAACCTATTATTGAAAGTGACATAAATGCTGGTTAGCATTATTGAACCACAGAAAGCTCAACTGATTATGATTTTTTTCTTTTAAAAAGCAGCTAATTGCCAAGGATATATTTCCCCCTGCTTTTCAATGCATTCTGATGTTAGAATAAATTTGATGATTCATGTAATTGAACAAAAATATGTGTTATTACATAAGAGAAGGGAAATGATTAAACTATCACTTGGGTGCCTCTCATTTCATAGTTCATTATGCAACATGTGGAGTACCTTGAAGTTTTCTATTCTCTTAATAGTGAAAAATATCCTTTGGCTGAAATGGCTTCTGGTAAACCATTTATACTAAGAATTCAACACCAAAAACAATAATACCCTAATTCTGGAAACTTGTCCTGAAATATGTTGAGTGCCAGATGACACCAGGAACGTCAATAAAAGACAATTTCTAGTGCAGCAAGTGAAATGCTCATGGTAGATGCCACAAACTGTAGGGCCTCGTTGGCTGCAGACAAGGTCTCTGGGAGGTGTGCTTTTTTCGTGCTCAGCTTTCACCATGTTCTGCTTGCTCCTCTAAAAGTTTACAGAATGAAATAGGATAGTGAAAACTTGGCTGAAAATCAGAGTCACCTGGGGAGATTTAAAATATATATTGATGCCTGGGTCCTATCACCAGAAACTTATTTAATTGGCTTGAGTAGTGGCCTAGGCATTAGAGTTATTTTTAAAACTCTCAAACTATTTATAATGTGTAGCCAAGACTGGGAGCCAGTGATCTGGTACAGAGCTCAGAAAAAAATAACTAATTCTGTGATTTATAGATGAGGCAACTAATACACAGAGAGAGTGATTTGCTCAAAATCACACATCTTATTAATAGCAGAGTGGTGACTAGAACCCATCCCATTTTTTTTTCCTACATTAGTCTACCACACAGACTTTGGCTGATTGGCTGGGGAGAAATTAGGGACTTAAAAGTGCTTGTAAAGTAGTCAAACTATTGTTAGTAGCTACCCATTCCTCCTGTATAGAGAACCAGCCACCAGTTCACCACTGAAAAGTGTTGTGAGTCACTGGATGTGTGGATCCAGATGGAGTCAGGTCTCTCAGCCTTCCTTCGTTGGGCTTCCTGTTTGAAACTAAAATGTTTTCTAACATAGGCAAATGTTTACAAAGGCTCATTAATAACTTGTGTAAGTAAGTCTGGTCTTTGGTGAGGTCCTTTGTCTTCACTGCCATGCATGGCCTTTGCTCAAAGGAAACCTCCTGTTTTTTATTCTGTGCTTGTCAATCAAACAATTCACAAGTGGAGATGAGCACCTACTAGAGATAGGATCTATGCTGACTGCTTTGAGCACAAAATTGTTGCTGCTTTCAATCAATATATGCTCTAAATGAGGAACAAGATATCATAATGGACATCTTTTCTTGCTTGCCCAGCAAGAAAAGTTCATATGTATGTAGGCACCTCCAGATTTATAGCTGAGCATAAACCCCAGCCTTGGCCAAAATAGCCTGAAACTAAGGAATAGGCAATTGGTGTAAACTGAGTCAAACAGGGATAGCCCCAGGGCTTGCTGGAGCTGTGAAGAAGAGGCTCCCGTCTGTGGAGTGACTCCAATCTTCCAGGCAACCAGAGCTGAGGGAGGAGAGACAGGAGCATTGCTCTAATGGCATTGTTTGAGTCCCTGGATTCAACCTTGCCTGAAGTTCCCTAGACTTTCCTGAAGACCCAGGACTTCTCAGCAATGTAAACCATAACTTCCCCACACCCTTTTTTATTCTTGGAGCTAGTTTGAGTTGGATTTTTCTCCTTGTCAATTAAAAGAGCTCTAAAACATGGAGCTTTATCTCAGGCCACTTGAATTGTTTGGACAGTCTGCTCCCATTCATCTTCCAGATGTCAAACCCAGCTGAGGTTTTCGGCCAGCATGAGTGCTGATAAATTAGCTGTGCTGCCAGATTTGTCTAGTGTCTATTTTAATATCAATTTGTTTTCTGAAGCCTGTAGAGAAACTGGTGGGGACGTTGGTTTGGTTATATGTAAATTAATTTGATTTTCACTGATAACACCCTCATTTGATGGGGCTCTGGCATTACAATAGCCATTTTTGATGAGACTTTCCACTTTTCTATAAAAATAAATTTACCACCTATCTAAGTACTAACCAGGGGACCAAATTTGGGGCAGCTTTTAATTTTTTGGTTATTAACATATATGTGGAATGTAGTTGAATATGTGACTTGAGACCCCAGCTACCTTTTCAATTCATAATTCTGTACTACAAACTGACCTATAATCACAGATGTGTCACTGATGGAGTTACTGAATAGGCAAACTCAGTCTATGCTTTGGGTACAAGAAAAGACAAATGTTTTTAAAATATATTCATAGGAGATATTAGCACTTTGTTGTCTTTCTTGTACTCATTTTGTGATTTAGAATTGTGCTAATTTTCAATTATGTATCAGTCGGGAATGAGAAATGTAGCATAATTTAGCCTCTAAAGATTTTAATCTGTCTCTAAATGCCAAGTAGTATAAATGTAAGAACTGAAGAAGAAAAGAGTATCCTAGTGTGGGAAATGAGATTCCAAAGAAAGAGGGAGCAGGGAAGGACCATAAACTCTTTAATCATTGGGATGCAAAACAATTCTTGGTACAGAATGTATTACTTTATGCAGAGTCTCAATTCTTCTGTAAACAGTTTGCAGTTTCAAAGACTGGCTTTCTAATTTATTTCAAACATCAATTGCTTCATGAATTGGCCTCAAGTACTCCTTGGTAAGTTATTTACGTGATACTTGACTGCTGGTACAGGTTCATATCAAAACACAGCTGTATAAACAAAGACTATTAACCTGCTGATTAGAACCAGCAGATGCTTGGGTCTGTTTAAATCCATTGATGATTTCAAATTACTACATCTCCAGAATCTTTGCAGAACTGTCACCACTAAAGATGACAGGGATGTTTCTAAATAGTCCTAAAGACAAACTGTGTGTGTGCTCCAAGGAGTGACTACTGAAGAAATAGGGACTAACATTCTATTTCTACTCAAAATTATGGAGAGAAATTTCAAAGAGGGTGAAAGGGAGTTAAGATGGCTCAGAAAGGAAGGAGATTTTAGACAATCTTTATGTTACTGATACAAACTCTTGTGTTTTCCACATAGGGTGCATGATTAATATTAGTGCTTTATTGGCTAATTGTGAAATATTGTGTTTTCCACCTCTTTATTCTTTCTTAGATAAGCTTTTAGATGACTGTTTTTGTTTGGATTCTCCCAAGCACACCCAGAGGCGAGGCTGAGTTTAGCTAGTCTTTCAAGGTAGATCCCAGAAAGCATCTCTGAAGTAGTGGGGACAGGGAGCCAGAGAGGGGAGGAAAGCTAGTGACAAATGGCTCACCACTGCGGGCATCTGCAGCTCAGGCCCTCAGGGAATCTTCCGGTAACTGTGGAGACTTGAGTTTCAGAACTTTCCCAGGGAGGGTCAAGGAAGTTGGGATATTGATCTACTAACACTCCCCTCCTTGGTTGAAGATTGCCCCCGAGGCTTTGAATCCTGGAGATAACCCCCAGGCTGAGGAGAGCAGCTTGTCACTTTAGATGAGAATCTGTCAGGATGTAAGGAAAGGGCCCACCACCACTGCAGGTGAATAGATGAGGGAATTTTACGGGTGGAGCATCGATAGGGTCAGCCACACTGGTCCTTTTTATACATTTGAAAAGTGTAAGTTTGTCAAAAGAAATTATATTTATTTTCTCCAGGAAGAAAAGGGTCTATTTGACTGTTTCCTAAAAAAGACTTTAGTGGAATTACTCGGGGCAGGTTTTCCAGTTGTACTCCAGTCACATTAATGAGACATGTGAACCATATAGTAGTAGAAGTATGGTTAGATCATCACAGTGCCTCTGTGATAGGAAATATTATGAAGCCATTGACACCATGCTTTTGAAATATTTAGTAACAGGAAAAATGCTAGTGAAATACTACTATTAAGTGAAAAGAAATCAGGTTATAAAAACCTGATTTCAGTTATAATTTCGGTTACATGAAAAAAAAATATTTTTACATATAAAAAAAGACTAGAAAGAAATATACTGACATGTTAACAGTATTTATCTCTGGGTGGTGAGATAATGGATAATTTTATAACTTTTTATACTTTTTATTTCTCAAATGTTCTACACTGAACAGTGTTACCCTTTTTTTTTTTTTTTTTTTTTTTTTTTTAAGTAAACATGGCTTTTGTTTTTCTCTGTGTGATCAGATTAAGTGGGAAGCTTGCTGGGTGGCCAGGTGGTCTTGCTCTTGAGTTTGTTAGTCTGAACATCGGAGGCAGGCTGTTACTCAGCTCTGTCTTTGCTGCCCAGTTCTCCAGGGCAGTCTGACAGTCTATGGATGTTCGTTGCAAGGATAGCCCATGAACCTGTTTCTTCATGAGCTGCGGAGACTGAGAGGGCCATTCTCAGATGGTATCTGCCCAGTGAGACTCCTCCAAGGGCTGTGGGGAGGCAGTGGCTGTCACCTGCTTGGCTCAGAGGAGACCACCAGGGAGCAAATACCTGGGAGGGGTTATCCATGCGTCCTTTGTTGGGTCAGACTGAGGAGCACACTCCAGTTCAGTTTTATTCAATTTATGGTCCTTAGTTAGCAGCCATTCAGGCTAATGGTGGTCAGAAGGCAGTGTACTCTAAGCCCCATCTGAGAATAAGCATGGTGCTAGGAGTGGCAGAAGAATATAAAGAAGAGTATCCTTAAGGATGTAATGTTCCAGAGGGAAGGTAATGTAATCCATTAGAAATGATTGTTCATATAAAGAGAATGTAATTAAAGACCAATGTAACATACAAATAAAATGTGTTAGGATTTCGGGAGGTGGTTAGGGAGGGGTGCTCTCAGAAAGAGTCACTGTAGACTAGAGTGGCTGAGAAAGGCTTTGTAGAGAAGATAATGCTTTGAATAATGGATCAATCATAAAATAATGAAAATTCTCCTAACTCAGTAGCATTTGTTGTCTTGGGTCATGTATGGCCCTGAGTAGTTAGAGTTCTTCTAATCATGGTTCTGTCTCAGATTCCCAATGTGTCATCAGGAGTATGTTTCCTGGCCCATAAAATGCCAGTGCTAACAGCCACCTGCCTGTGGGCACATTATGATGAAAAACTGATGGTAAACATCCCGGGTAAACTCAGTGCTGCTGTTGCTGGAGGCTTAATAATGTCAGATAATTAAATATAGAGACAGGCACCAATGGGTTCCTGAGTTATAAAATGATGATAGTGATAGAAAGCTCAGGTATGCTTGAAACGGTGTCCGTAATCAATGAGTCAGTTCAGGCGTAATTTCTCTTCTTGGGTATGTTACTTACAAGCTGAATGTAGAGAGGTGGAATCAAGTGAGGACTATTTATTCAATCCCTCATGTGTGCTTAGCAGTAAGCTGGGTAACATTAAGAGAATTTAAAACATCATTAGCAAGAGTGTTGTTCTGGTGAGTTCATGGCACACAAACCTTAACTGGAAGGTAAAAATGCTCAGGAGTGCAGACACTCAGCTAGATTTGTGTCACAGTGGTTACAAAGCCCTCAGGATGAACTCTAAGACAAACAGGTTCACTGTTCCCCAAAGATCTGATTCCTCATCTAATCTAACTCCTCATGTCTCTGAGCACAAGACCCCTTCATGTACTTGCTTGTTCGATTAATGTGAAATGGATTCAAGTGACTTGGAAATTATGCATCAAAGACAGACAAACAAACAAACAAAAACAACAGAGCACTGATCTTTTTCGCACTGAAAGCATACCTCTCTTTATGCTGGCCTCTTTCCAGTATGGCTGAACCACTCCTGTGCACCAAGCTGCATAAATACCCACAGGGCAAGCTCTCCTGCCCTTTGGGACTGGGGCAACCTTGCTGACTGAGGGAATGGGAAGAGGTCAGGGTTTACTTGGTCAGTTCAGGACATCAGAAGGGACTGTGTGGCTACTTTGCACAATGTTATATTATTCTATACCTGGCTACTAACCACCTGATAAGAGACCATATAATGAATCTGGAGTAGAAAAACAATAAGCAAACAATAAAAATGAGGCCAGGGGAACACAGTAATAACATTTTCTTGTGGTGATATTTGTAGCACTTTTGCAAATATTGACTCACTAAGTATAAAGCTGAAAAACAAACCTGGTTTATAGCTGGGCCAACCGTCTTAAGTGCTGGGTGGGGATTGAGCATAAAATGAGCACTCCTTTACATGCCACCTGCAGTCTTCATTGGCACTGGTCTTCTATGCCCCATCTAAATTTGTAAAGGGCTTTTTCTTATGAATTATAATAGCCTTTTCTCCCAGTGATTAGAAACATGAGGAGGTAAAATCAGCTACATGAGATGACATGTGCCTTATAGAAACAATCATTCTGCTTTAATATGGAAAGGTACTGTTTTCTTTTCCTTCTCCCTTGTTTGTCTACATTAAAAGGATCTAATGTGAGTTTCCCTCTTGGAAGAGGTTGCTGACCAAGATCTGCTATCCCATGGAATCATCATACTAGAGGTAGACAAGACAAAAAAAAAAATATTGTAAAAGAATAGAAAAGAAAAGAGGCAAATGTCTTGGGAAAAGCTGCTTAGGGAAAAGGAGGTTCTCCTGTGGCAGGAGAGAAAAGAGGTCTGTGGGACTTGAGGAAGGGACTATGCCTCTGCTTTGGTTCAGGAGCCCAAGGAAGAGGCCGGTTTTTAAGGGAGATGGTTGTATGATGTGCCTGAGGAGATGAAGACACGTGCTCTGAGGTTCTAGGCCCTGTAAGAAATTCTCATGCCTTAGGCATGGGTAGGGCAGTCATCCTCAGGGTAGTTGTATGTGTGTGTGTGTGTGTGTAATCACCCAGCCGGGCAGGGTTTTCAAGTGACAATTAGGTTGATTCATAGAAAATGGAGAGTGATGTGCAATTGAGGAAACCATACCTTAAGTTTCAGCAGTTATGTGATAAATCCTCCTCGGCATTATTACATTTTGTCCTGATTAAATCAGTAGAAAAAGAGCCCTAATGGGCTCTTATTACCATCCGTGGACATCCTTCCTTGAAGATATTTCACACTTCCTGATTTCTCCAGCTTTCTACATTATCCAAACAAGGGAGGCTCTGAAAATGGGTTCTTTACACAATTTGTTTGTTTGGAGGTTTACTCTCTCCTTTAACTAGGTTACTCAGTGAGGTATTTATCGTCAATTAAAAAAAAATCTTTGTTGAAGAATGGATGGCTTCATTACTTTGGTAATCTCTCTCCCTGCCCAGTCTCAGCCTTCCTCTTCTATGTGCAACCACTTTAAAAAGAAAATTCTGACATCAGTCCAGAAGATTGTGGAGAGGAAGGAAAGGAGCTTCCCACCACACTTCCCTGGAACTATTATCTGGTCTTGAAGGGAAATTGCTTTGTTCTCTTGGTGAGAGCAAGCCTAGCTGAGTTTCTCTCCACCTGAAGCACAACAGGTTTTCCAAGATCGATTGACTTTCTCACAGCTGGAAGAAGATTCACGTTCCCGTCAATGGTCAACACTGAATCTTCACACTGGAGAGATGAAGAAGGACATTAGTCTTTTTTGTGGCCTTTGCTAGAGAAGGAGCTAAGAGTCCTGTGTCACCAAGACAGGATCATTTCATTGAAGACATGCAAAAAACTTCCACTGATTCTAAAGAAAATTCCAAAAGAATTTCAAAACATTCTGAGCATGGTGTTTATGCTACTCATTTGGACATTTGGTTTCGTTTGAAAAAGAAAATCTCATTGTTTAGGAATTAGCCCACAAATATATTTAAAGAAAAATACCACAGAATATTTAAAGATGTAGTGCTTTATGTATAAAATATTATTTAGTTGACAGTTTCTAATCTTCTTTGCATCGTGCAATTTATGGGTTCTTGTTCTTATGTCCTTGCTTTTTTGTTTTCTTTTTTGCTTTCTTAAAAAACAGCTGAAAATTCCAAGTCTTCAGAGGAGTATCATAGTCCAAGAAGCATCCTTGACCTAAGGTGAAAGAGTACTACTGCACAGGGAGTCAGGAGGCCTGAAGTCCAGGCTGCCTTCGGCCACTGGCCGACCAGTCCAGAGACTCCGTCCACGTCCCTCAAACACTTTGTCTTGACTTACTCATTAGTGCAATGAGAAGCTAGGCTAAGTCATCCCTCAGGTCCTTTCCAGCTCTAGTACTTGTTTAATGATTTTCCTCTGAGAATTCCAGAGCTTTTACATAACTCACAAGGCGAAGAGTCCATTTAGGGAAGCACATGGGCCTCAGCTATGCTCTCATCACACAGAACTAGTCAAGCTCGGAAAGATATTTCAGCCAAAGACAGTATGGGAACAGTATGTTCAGACAGACTGGGGAGAGCTGATAGAATTCATCATCCTGATGATCCGGGCCTTGGAGTGGGGCTGCTGTCCAGCTCAGGGCTCGATAGGAAAAACTGGTTTTTCATTAGAATGCTAGCATAATGAAAAGGCGTGCAGGAGGGACTTCCAAAACCAAGGGTGGGCCAGCTCTGCCGCAAACACTTGGGACATTTGGCTAAGTCACTTGCCTCTCTGGGACGCTATTTCTTTATATGTGTGAAGTAAGGGTAATGAGATCATCCCTGCCTTTCTCAACTGCTTGCGATAAGGTCAAAACATATGTAAGTACATAAAAGGGTTTGAAAACCATACCATGACGTAAATAAAAGGATTGTGATCAACTTCGAAAGGTGTTGCTGCCCTTGTGCCTAGCCTAGGGAGGAAGTGGGGACTGAGGATTTCAGCACAGGGGTGTAGGGGGAAGAGCCTGAGCTGAGAGAGGGAGAGTGACGGGTCAGATAAAGGGCAGGACTGGAAGAATGGTAAGCACAAGGAAGGTTCCTAACCAGAAGCCAGCTTCAGGCTGAGGCCTTTGGAAGCTCCAGGCCCACTGTGTCCACTTCCGAAGACTCCACTGTGCTGTTTCGTCTAAAAAGAAAATGATGGGCTGTGGGACTGCAAGACTAGGGCTCCCTTGCCTTGTGAGACATGTAAGCCCTGCTCAGTGGCTCCTGACATACTGCACAAGAAGCAGGCACCTTGATAACTTCACAGGAAGGGGTGTCATAGACTAGTGGGGCGGTGACAGTGCTAAGATGGAAACCAGGCCAAGTAATAGCAATAATGGTAATCACAGTTGCTATTTATGGATCACCATGTGCTAGATGCTGAGCTAAGTGTTTTACATACATTTGCTTGTTTAACCTTCACAGTTACCAAATGAGCTTGTTACATTTTTATTTTGCTCCAGTTTAGAGAGGTTAGGAGAGACCGTGGAACCTAATCTTAGGAAAGGTCATTGAACCCTAAATCTCCTATCTTATCTTCATGATAAAATTGACTTTGAACCCAGTTTGTATGGACTCTAAATCCTATCCTCAGTCATTGTGCTGTTCTGCTTCTCTTGAGTCCACAGGTTCTTATCAGGTCAGCTGAAAGCTGTCTGGACTTCAGCAGAATCCCAAAGAAAGTATCAAGTCAGTCTTGAGCAGAGGTGAGACCAAGACACAACAGCAATCCAAAAAGGGCCTGACTGGGTCACTTTTTTTTTTTTTTTGGTGAGGATAAAATAAATTAAATGAAATAAAAACAGTACTTCTGCACTGGTCTAGGAAAAGTAAGATGCCCTAGAAAGAACAGAAATGATTTGTTATTGACCATTCCAGCTAGTGGTGTGCCGATGCTGGCCTGCACTGGTTCATACCTTTGAGTGTGAGCCAATCGTGTGCATCTCTTCCCAACTCCACAGTTGATGAAGTTAGGTTGGTAGCTCGAACTTGGCCAAGGTGGGAATGTTAACACTATGGAAAATAGCAAACACAGATCAGAGCTTTATTTCCCTTCAGAGCCTGTTGTTAAACATGTACCTGCACTGATTCTAGACCTGTTTCTCATTTTTTCCCCAGTGATGTGTAGGTCCCTGTGAAGGGTTGTTTCTGAAACATGGTGTATAAAGGGAGGTCTTAATTATACATATGTAGATATTACTTATGAATTAAAGGAGCCATTCTAACATGTGCAGGTGAAAGCAACCACTGAGAGTTGCTCAATAACCAAACATGCTCAAGACAATTGAGTAAGAGCGATGGGATCCTGCTGCGAGTTCCAGTGGAGCATCTTGCCTGCTGGGAAAAGGCTCGATGACCAGATTTTTTTTTTTTTTTTTGTAAGTTCTGGTGGCTTGAATTGTGACAGCAAGACCACATGTCTGTGTGAATGACCTTTTCTTTTCCTCTTTTATATTTTAAAATTACCTACCAAAGATAACGTGGATAAATGAATGGAAGAACAGAGCTGAACACATTCATTTGAGGAAAATATTTTGTCAGATCACCTAATTTTTCAGCTATATCTACATTCATCAGATATGGTGTCTATAATGTTATCTATAGTATCACCTTCACTGATTTTCCATGGAAATGGGAGCTAGGAATAGAATGGAGAATTAGAACTACAGATTACCCCTACACCTCAGTTTTGCTTTTACAGAGTAGAAGCACCTGTGTTTCAGCTGTTCTCCTAGCTCCTTCCTTTTTGTATCCATGTCAGTGCTCCTGGGGAGATGGAAATATCTATTAGACACTTAATCCAACATCCTTTAACTTGAGTTGCAAGAGTTGCACTCAACAATCTTTCTTGCTAAGACCCTCTCTAGGTCAAAGATTCTATTTAAACTGTCATCTGTGGGGCCGTAGAGCCAAAATCAACTCTTTACGTGTGCTATTCTAAAAGGTTTGAAGGAAGACTGGGTTCAGTCCTAGATGTTCAGCCGGTTCAAGATCTTTGTTCTTTCAAACCTACTTGCTTTCCTGATTGGGACTTAGCAGGTGGAAGGATACCTGCCCCCAGATATTCTAGTAAAATAGCAGCCAGAGCTGTAGTAAGGATAACAGGAGATTAAATGACCCACTGTGAGTTGACAGTAGCTCACGTGGTAGGGACAGGAGAGTGCTGGGACAGCTGTGAGGCTCTGCCTGGCACATTCCTACTTCTGCTGGGGACTGCTCCTCATGTGGAGGGTCTTATATAAGACTGTCACAGCAGCCTGCCCCTCCCTGCTGGTGCAGTTCACAGGAACTAGCTGGCTAGAGCCAAGCTCTATTTCTGGAATGCAGAAAGTTCAGCTGAAGGGTAGCCACTGGAAAGATATTCGTTTACTCCATTGAAGGGAGCAGAGATAGAAGACTCCTAGGAAGAAAATTATTTTGGGAGACCATTTTGTACAGATAAGCCAAGAACATTTGGGATCAGATAGGGTAAAAAAGCAGAGTGAGTGAACAAACTTGACAAGTAACTGTTCCTCCTGTTGTCATGCCCTTTGTTGGCTACTGCACAAATTCAGCTCTAGGATTTTAAAAGTTTAATTTATCCAATAAGCCTGATGAAATGAGTATGATGTTGTCTTTGTCACCAACCTAAATTTATGTTCGGATAAACATCATACATAAATAAGTACAGTAAATTCTCATTATTCAACAACTTGGGGAATCTCTTTTAGCTCAAATACCAGATCCCCTTCTGTTATTCTGTTATTCCATTCAGGTCTTAGGTAAAGATATTGTTACTGTGTATACGCTTTGTTTCACTGCCTCACTAGAAGGTTAATTCCTTTAGGATAGAAGAAAGTAGGAGGTATGGTGATAATTTAATGTGGCTAATTAAGGAAAAATTATCTGAACTCATATGTCTTTGGTGGTGGTGATGGCTGCATGTGTGTGTGTGTGTGTGTGTGTGTGTGTGTGTGTGTGTGTGTGTGTTGGCAAAACAAGTGTTGCCAAAATAAGAATCTGTTGAAAATGACAGTTTCGAAAGTGGGTAGGTTCAAAGCTGGGAAGGGGAGCCCAGCTGGGATCTAGGAACAGAAGGTAAAAATTAGCAATCAAGGCAGGTTGAAAGCAGGGATAGCATGTGGCAGGGACAAATCCAGAAGGCAGGAACCAAATCAGGAAAGGGCTCCTCTATGGCAGGAAAGCATAGAGAGTGGGAACCAGTAAACTGGGCTTTGGCCAGACCTGGGACGCTCCTGAAGCCCCAGGGTTAGCAAAGAGAGAGCATGTACCAAGGCCTGGGCAGATCCCAGGTGGGGGACGGGGGCAGAGAAGGTTGGAGATGCGGGAAAAGGGGCAAAATTAATACTAGTTAGACCACAAGTTGTGTATCAAAATGCCTACAGACTTTTGTATATGTTTTAAATTGCTCATAATAAATTTCTTTTAATTATAAGAAAACAAGAGCTAGAGGGGAAACCTACAAGTTAAGAAAGAGATTTAAACTCATCTACCAATTTCAGGGTGGAGATCTTATTTGGATTCTTGATTCAAGCAAATTGTTAGAAAGTTTATGAGGCTTGGAAAGTTAAACACTGACTTTTTGTATTAATGATTCGTTATTATTTTTTTACCTGTGATAATGGCATTGTGGTATTTTTAAAGAATCCTTATCTTTTAGCAAGAGATGCTGAAATATTTATATATGAAATGATATGACTGGAATTTTCTTCAAAAAATATGGAGGAGTGGGAAAGAATTGGCTGAAACAAGATTGACTCTTAAGTCAATAGTAGTTAAAACTGGATGAAGGGTTCATGGAGTTCATTATACATGAAGCCAAGGCTTTCCTTGTGATGATAGATGCACGCACCAGAAACTTTTCAGAGCTACGTGTCTGCTCTGCTCCTACAGATGAACGTTCCTGTTGCTCTAGGATGAAGACGTCCAAATGCTCACATTAACAGAGAGATGAAACAGAGCCACAAGAAGGTGGGAGTTGTAGAGGAGCATTTTCTTTGTTTTGAACGTATATCCAGCTCTTTCTGCTAAAAATTGCAAAGAAGCATTTTGGAATTTATCAAAGTGAGTAATGATGTGTGGGAGAGGCTAGTTGCCCCCCTTCTCTTTTTCTTCCTCAGAAGCTGAATCCCAATTGTTTGGCAGGCTTCATTGCCGCCCAAACATTTCCCAGCCTCCTTATCATGGGGTGTGGTCGTGTGATTTAGTTTTGGCCATTGAGATGTGATCTGAAATGTTATGTGGGATTTTCCAGAAGACTCCCTAAAGGGAGCTGACTCTTCTAGGTGTGTCCCTCTTCCCTTCTCTTTTCTCTTTTTTCTGCTGGGTGGAATGCAGATGTGAGGTGTAGAGCTCCAGCAACCATACTGAACCACGAGATGGCCTTGAGGATGGAAGCTGTCTTATGTGGCAGAGCAGAAAGAAGGAGCCTATGCCAGTATGAACCTCCTAACTGCCTGTCTCTGGATGTACTTTACAACGTGAGAATAAACTTTCATGTGATTAAGCCAAAATTACTTTAGGTGTTTAATTTATACGCAGTCCTAATGCTAATTGATACAGATAACTGATTATTCATAATAAAGCACTGTCTATTTTATATTATCTATCAAAAATTAAAGTATATCAAGTCATTGACTTAGGAAATCCAGTTGGAACTTCATCCTGTAGAAATACACCAAGAAATGGTATTATTTCTAAGAGCAAACACTGTAAACGAGCTAAGCGTCCATGCATGGGGACTGGTTATGTAAAGGAAGCTTCAGTGGGATACCAGACAGTCATTCAAAGAATGAGACAGATTCTTTGCATTGCTATGAAAGAGCCTCAGTTTGTATTATTGAGTGATAAAATGAGTAAGTTACAAAAGAGCGTGTGGTTTGATCTCTTCTGTGTAAAAGAATAATATATATTATGTATGTTATGTGTACATACATATGTGTGTGTATGTATATATACGTACACATACACACACTATCTAGAAGGAAACAACCTGTTAACCAAAGGGAGCGAGGGGGCCAGGGAGTTAGTGTAGAGGGAGGCTTTTACTACTGTATATGTTTTTGTATAGATTGAATTTTCTCTCTATCTGTTTTTCTAGATATTAATAAAAAAATTACTTCCAGTAGCACACATTTTTTAAAGCTTAAATTTATAAATTAAAAGCTAATTTATAAAATACTTCTAAAATGTCCTTTAATATCACTATCTTAATATTTAAAGTACAGTCTGATTTCCAGTCCGTACTAATTTAAATGGTCACAGTAAAGGTATCATGGCCTCACCTCCATCTCCCTGTCCCTCTCTCCCTCTCCCTTCCCTTCTCTTTCACTCGCACTCCTTCCTCCTGCCTCCTCCACTCACATAGATGTGTAATGTTACTGCCTCTCCAAGCATGTAGGCTACCCAGAGCTTATGCAGAAGACCAGGGAGACCAGAACACACGAGATAACCTCCCAGGAATGGCTGAGCTAGCTAGGGATTCTGTCCTCCGGTGCTGGTAACAATGCTGGTATTCTGCCTGAACACAGAGTCCTGGGAACACTCAGGGCCTCCAAGTGGTTTTCACCAGGTTGTTTGTTTCTTGCAGATGAATGAGGACACATGTGCTCTGACAGAACTTGGCACGTGTCCTGGAGTTTATTTACTCAGGCTCCAAATGAAGGCGATGGTTTATTTTGACTCTTTCCTGCAGCATAAGAGCTCTGCTAATGAGAGTGGGATGAGAGCACTGCAGGGAGACAGCGGCATGACAGCCAGGTGCCATGAGGCAGATGGCAGAAGAGGTGACATTTGTTTCCAAGGGACCTCAAGGCCCTGTGAAGCTCACGAGAGCTGCTTAATTGGTGCTTCAGTTTTAGGAAAATTCTTTTCAAGGGAAGTAACTTAGTTGCTGGCCACGTACTTCAATGATAAAATCTGAACTGTGGCCACTTCCTGGTCCAGAAAGGATTACTGTAGGATGATCAAGAAAACTCACATCTAAGCAGTGGCAAGTTCTACGGTTGCTTTCAGGGATGGAATCTCACACAGGTTAATATGAATTGATTAAGTCCAAGAGATGAAGAGAGAAAATAAGTGGAAAATATGGGATCTAGGAATTTGTTACCAGACCAGGTGTATTAGTCCCCACTGCTCTGGTTATGAAATACATGCCCAATTTAAATTGGCTTAAAGAAAAATAGTTTTTTATTGATCCATGTAACTGGGAAGTTCAGTGGGTGATTTCAGCCATAGTTAGATCCAGGGCTTTAAACAGTGCATGAAGGACATTGTCACTGCACCTCTTCCTCGGCCCTGCTTTCTTCAGTATTAGTTTCATTAGTTTCATTAGTTCCCTACAAAGTGGTAAAGATAGTTACCAAGGACCCCATCTACCAGTTTATCAACCCCAGGTTCAGACACCTCTTTATAGCTCTGACAATGTCGGGGCTGTTTTCTTTTGGTCTAGTTTGGGACACATGTTCATCTCTGAACCAGTAACTGCTCCTGAATCTTCTGCTCCCAGACCTGGTACCCAGGCCCAGAGCCAGAGTCACACAAGAATAGGGGTAGGAGAGTGGAGTACGAGGGGAAATTCAAATAAAAATTAGTGTGTTGTTTATTAGGGTCTGGTGGAGATAGTTGGCAGACAGTTAAATGTCCACTATACCTGTATAGACTTCGAAGCTTCAAGTTTTTCAGTAGTAAATGAAAGGGAGAAGGGACCCTATCAATATACCCCCCAGTAATCTCTAACACTTCTTTGAAACCTTAGGGATTAGAGGCTCCCTGACCATAACCCAAGGCTTTAGGGCTTACTTTAGAGTCTTTAGATTACTTGTTGTTATTCCAAGTTGGGTTTGAAAACAGATTGGGACTAGAACACATATACATGCTTTTAGGAGTATTCCCAAGCCTGAATGGATTCTCGGTCTAGATATCCCCTAAGAGAGGTAAAATAATTCAGAAGTTTTCCTAAGAGTTTTATAATTCTTTCCCTAAATCTAAGGGAGCCAGCCTAATTTATTTTTATTCTATGATTGCTTTTGTTTTAACAAAATTTCAGAGCAGCCAGTAAATGACAAGCTGGAACCACACTCGGGCATTCTGGCCCCAGATCAGGAGAGCTTTTCTTTGCTCTGCTATGGGTAGAAAGAGCAGCAATGAGCATTGCTGCCACCTTCCAGGAATGGGATGTTTGAAAAGATGTCTTTGTAAGACTGAGAAATGTTGTCTTTCATAATACACAGATTAAGTGGTGTCTACAGAGACTTGAAAAATGCTGGACCGGAGTGCAAATAATATCATCAGACGAAGCAAGCAGAGAGAAACAGAGCATCACCAGCCGTTTTCACTATTTTTGAAAATGAGGACTGTATGAAGGGAAGTAGCTCACCTCGGAAACTGACAATTGCCAAGTTTTTTTTTTTTTTTTTTTTTTTTTACTGAGGAAAGGATATTCTGGAGCTCTTCCTACAGGAAAAGTCATCAAGCATAGACCTATTTACAAAGAAACATTAGTGGCATAGTTTGGAAATGTGAAGAAAAAAGAGAAAGGAGTCAATCTTGGCCATAGGAAAAGCTCAGATGGTGGCCCATATTCATCTCTGTTCTCAGAAACTGGATGAGAAGGAGCCAGCTACAGTCCCTGTCAATTAGATTGTCCTCCAAGCATGCTAGGAAATTTTTACAGGGCATCAGATCACAGCCAATTCTTTTTATTTAGGAAGATTTGGAAAGTTCAGGTCAGACAAATGCTATTCTTCCTTCTTAGTTCAAGAACATGACCCAAAGAGTAAATAAAATATGGAAATGTCAGCAATGGTTACCCGGTTTATCTGCCACACCTACGTCTTCACCTATAGCTTCTGGAGAGAGCCATCCTACTCACCATGTGATTAGATCAGGAATGGTTTTTGCCCAAACTAGAGATCATTAGATTGCACTTTAGGGATTCTGAACTCAGAGACAGAATTCGCCAACATGGTTGAGGAACATAAGGGAACAAATCCGTGGAATGTAGGCTGCGGCATCAGGGCACCAGTTTCCGCAAACCAGCCTCCCACAGGACATATCCGATACACAACATGTTTGGCTTACAGGGTATTAAATTTGAAATGATTGCCAACACTCAAACACTGGAATATTTAACAATTTAAAATGAATGAGATTCCAAAGCAAACTGCACGAAAATTGTGACTGCCTAAGAATGAACATGATGATAACATAGAGGCCAGACTTGAGGTGAATTTGGGACTTTTCAGACTTTTAAAATATACATTCCAAGACCATTGGAGCTCACCTGCACATATGTTCCCATATGTATTCACCCAGGAGTACCAATAGGCATCCTCCAAATTCACCTGCAACTTGTGGGTTTCTAATCAGAGTAATTGAAGAACTTTCAGCAACCTTGCAGGAGGTAAGATGAACAAAGAATTCTATTTTATATAAATGGCCAGAGTCCTCACCACTCCCTTTTGCTCCCCAGGCCTTGAACCTGAGCAGCACATGCAATTTTCCATTTTAGACCCACTATTTCATGTGTATGCTCCCCCACAGGCCATGAAGCCTGTGAGCCCTGCACTAAATGAAGGAGCTCAGCTCTGGCTGTGGAAGGTTTCTGAAGGGTCCAGTTCCTGCTTCACTGAAGTCTGGTTGTTAGCAATTCCTGAATTCCCAAGACTTTTTCATACCTTGAGGGAGTGTTTTCCCTTCTCCCTGCTACCCCCACACAACACAAAATTTATTGAGCAAATTTGAGTAGCGTTTCAGAACTGGCAGTCAAAGGAGCTCTCACGGAAACAACCTCTGAGAATTAACCTAGCAAAAGAAAGATGTTGTGTGGAAGGGAACTTGATTGTGTGGCTTTATTTCCATGACATCACCTGGAGCAATTAGCCCCTTTAAGAAGACCTTGCATGCACCCCTTTGGTGGTCTCAGAACCCCTGTCAATGTGGGCTCTTTCAGGCTTCTTTCCACCCGCAGCATCTGGGCATAGCTAACTATATCATAGAAGACATCAAGCTATAAATGACTACTTTTTTTTTTTTTTTTTTTTTTTTTGCCCCCACATTCTTGCTCAAGTTGTCAACTTGTATGTTTGGGAGATATTTTAAATGTTTGCTTGTTTTTGGCTGAATTTTGGTGACTTCGGTCACTGGTCTGTATATGGATATATAGAGAGGAAAGGGTCTTCACTGTCGGCACTGAGAGACCTCAGTGTTTTCGGGCTCTTGTCCTAAAGGGAGTGGGTGAGCAGCATGTTAGAGCCATGGTTCAGTTCTTTGCTCTTTTCTGTGAGTCAGAGTCATGTGCTATCTAAAATAGATGGCGCGTGTGGGCAGGGCAATCCAAACATAATAGCAACTCATCGAGTTTATTCCCAGGGAGACTGTGACCCCTCAGCCAAAACCTCAGTGAGGCTCTGTTTGGCTGTTGTAAGGGTTGGGTTGACCACACAAACGCATTGAGCTGACCGGTTCAGCTTGGCCTTGGAGATCCACATATGTAGCTGCATTCTGTATCTTTACGGAGGTGAGAGCAAGTAGATTTTACTAGATATCTGAACACTAAGCAGGCACATACTTGTGGCTAGGCTTCCCTAATACACCACAGATCATGTAGTTTTCTAAGAATGCACAAGCTCACAAATGCAGCTCAAGACTGAGACATGTTTTGGATTTTTTCCATTTTTAGAACATCTTTTTAGAAATGAGGCATCCTCCCGCCAACCACACGTACTTGTGTGGACATGTTCTCATGATGTTCACGTCAGTGTTTACTCAATAGTTTGTGCTGTTTGTAGGACCAATGGCTACATTCTAAATCTACCAGGGACCTGAAATGCTCAGTAGGCTATTCAGCTTTAGGTCATTTTAAAGGTGATCACATGACTATTAGCAAACTCACGTAAGACATGATGAAAGAAGTCTGACTTGAAAAGGCCATGTGGTGATGAACAAACTCAGGCAATCTAGCGGTAATGCATCAGAGCACGGAATCAGCACCCTTTCCTGGAAGCAGCAGTGGCAGTGCAAGGAGGAGAAGTTGTTAAAAGTATTGCAAAATACCAGTGCAACAAATGCTGAGCAATTTCCAAGGATCCTATGTGGCAAGTACCTGTTGTGTCAGAGAAAACTTTTAGAGATTGCTCTGTAGGGGGCAAGGAGGAAGGTTTGCTGGACTAAAATATTTGATTACCACCCAGCCTTACCTTAGGCAGATATGTGACTGAACATTAGCCTTCGGCCTCTCTTTCTGTACCATTTTTTAACTTCCCTGGCTCTCACAAATCCCACCTCACCACCATCCATGCTATAGGCAATCACCATCACTCTCTGCCCACTTATATCTCTCATTTTTATTCTAGAGTGAGTATTAGCCACTGTGCTGTCTTCTGAGATGATTCTAAACCTTATTGTTAACTATGAAATAGAGGAATGTGTCCCTCTTTTAGTGACTGTCATTAGAAGAGGAAGGGCCTATGGGGAATAAGAGGATTTTTTTTACTTTCTTGAAACCACAAATCATAGTTTAAAGCAAGCTCTGCTTAAGGCAAAGAAAATAGCAAACAACATATCCCACAGGAGATCAGAAGCATAAAAGCCATCCAACTAGGAGGACAGTGTCCCTGAAACAGACTCAAATTGTTCTTATATGTTACTGCTTTTTTTGTTGTTGTTAGGGATTTTTTTTGTTTGTTTCTCTCTCTCTCCTTTTTTTTTTTTTTTTTTTTTTTGAGAACTTGACATTTCCCCTTTGGGCCTCACAAATGTGGAAGCAGCACTGGCCAGCACTTGGCATCTCTTTGGGACTGATCAGTCACTACAGCTTCCCGGTAAGATTTTAGTGCCTTACTTCATTTGTGAGGACACTTTAAGTGACAAGAAAGCTACTAGCAACCTATAATTTAGTAGAAAACTTTGCTATCAGATTATAGTTGTTGTAGCCTGAATCTTTGTTGTCACTTGCAAAGGCTAACTCTGAGCCCAAGTGCCATATAAATACAGAAATATCATCTAATTGCTTTATTGCTTAAATTTGCCAACTTTTGAAAGCAATGTCATGGAGACTAAGAAAAAGATTTTAATTGTTAAACTTGCGAAAGATTTTCAGAGGGTCTCAAATTCTTTCTAAAATGATCACATTTGGGGGCATCCCTATGCAATGTTTCCACCTGTTATAGCCCCACAAAAGGCCATTTCAAATGATAATGACCCCAGGAAGTGGATACTACTCTTGCTAGATAAAAACCTCATTAAGACTTCATTTGCTTCAAAGTAATTTACCTGGACCTCTTTACTTATCTAAGCTAATTGTCCTTGTCAATGTCACAGTGCTCAAGGAATATAATAGGATTTATTTTTCATTTTTTTTTTTTTGTAAGAAGAAATAAAAACATTGAGAAAGCAGAACTAGAGCGAGTTTCCTCTGAGTCTGTTCCTTTTTCTCCTATCACAATTCCATCAATCCTCCTGATAATATTTTCTTTCTTTCTTGATTCTAAAGATTTTCTTCTATTTATTCCACCCTCAAATCCCATGTTCTGACAAATAACCGATCTCTTAGTCTCATTCCAGAGTCAACATCTAGCCTTACATCTTACTTGTTTCTTCTACTTCATGACTTACCCATAGAATCACAATCGGTTTAGTGTCTGCCATCCACGCACACTGGCTCAGTGGAATATCTGATAAATTCCCAAAGCCTTACAGTTTGACGGTAGTCAAATTTTGTATCCATGTGGCCTGATGCCCTCTTTATTAAACACACAATTTCTGATCACTTATAGATAATCCTAGTCCCTTTGGAGTACCTCACTACCACCAATTTTAAATATTTTTCTAGCCTCCTGACATTATGAAGAATTTTTAAGCTTGCTGAAGGGTGGGTGGTGCCACCATGCCGTATTCAAAGTCCCCATACATACTTCCCCAATCTTTTTTTCTTCCTAATTCTGACTCCCTGCCTGCACTCTATTCACACTCCATATTTGTTCTGCTTACCCAGTGTTTTCCTATCCCTTGCTGGAGAAGGGTATTGCTGTAAGGTTTTCTAGGTGGTCAACCACCAAAAGTATGTAAGGACCTCACAAGACCATGGGCCTGGACCTAGATCGTAGGCCTAATTAGAGAATAAGGACATCCCACAATTACACAGAAACATGTTCCTGCTTCACCTTATGTAAGTTATTAATATATACTTTAGCTGTCTTTTAGAGAAATACATTGTTTTTTGGGGTCACCTCATCTTTAAAATCCATATAGCTGGCTTATTTCAGATTTTTAATTATTGAAGACTAGGAAAGCATAAAGCAAATATATCATGATCCCATTTCAGGTTGGTTTCTCAACCTACACACTTGAAAATGAGCATCATTAGCTGAGTTTAAATACAATAGAGTTATCAGAGAACCTGAACAACCAGCCACACAGGAAAAGATGTTTAAACAAGCTTCCAAAAATCAGTAACTAGAGTGACGTTTGAAGTGGCATTTGGTGAGTGACACAGATAAAATGACATGTTAGTTAAACATGGTGATGACTAATAATAAAATAATGATAAACTATCCATTGCTTCAATATCCATGTGTGGGAAAAAATGTGACAAGGAGGGCAGAGCCTTTCATGACCAAAGTTCCAGCTGGAGAGACTGCCAGGTAGTTCTGAGCTTCTGCTGAACACCGTTTGGAAGGCCGGCCCTCTCAGAGGTAATCAGCTTGTTACTTTAGGATAGTGTTTTCCAAAAGCTGGGGCGCTTTTTTAATACAACAAACATAGTAATAACCGTGGTTCATAGCCCTGATAACTAAATCAAAATGGGGTATCAGTATTCTATATTAAAGCTCCCCAGATGATTCTAATGTTGAAAGCTGCAGCTGTAAGAGGTTTGATGACTTTGTATTTTGAGGATGGAGAAGGAAATCTGGTTCCATTTCAGGATAGTGGACTAGGTATATCCTATACCTTCTTCATTCATGTAGCAAGGACCTTAACTGATGATTTTTAAATAAGAAGTCAAACTTTCAGTAAATCAGAAACCAGGATAAATACTAAAGAATGGGATGTAGCCCCGATTGATGCAAAAACAGAAGGCCCAATATAAAAGGTGCACAGACGGCTATTGCCAAAAGGGTGAAGGGAGCACCAAGACTGCTACCTCCCCAAAGGTGGCAGATCGCAGAAGCAGGAGAGTATCAAGGACAATCATGTAGGTCCTTGGGGCACTACTGCAGGAGAGGACAGAGATTCACCCTTCACTGATGCCCTTCCGTCTGCCCTTGAGCCAAACAGCAGTGACAGTGTCATCCTCCAGGTAGGACTCATGGCCAGGGAGCCCAAATTAGGCAGGCATGGTCATGTGTCATGAGGCTGGCCATTGCCAGAGAAATGGGGTACCAGAACTGAACACCTCAGAGAAATCTCACATAGTGACTTATCCTTCTTCACTGTCCCTGAGAACAGGCCAGAGGACAATTCAGACCAGCAGTCTCCCCAAGCAGATGACACCCACTGACAGAGGATGCAGTCTAATGGAGAACCTTAGCCATTTAGATTAAAGAGTCATTATTACTACACATTTGAGGGAAACCAACGCTACAAAAGATGTCAAACTCAACAAAGTAGACAAACGAACATCCAAGCAAGATAAAAAATAGAATAAGCGAAGTAGGAATTAAGGGTAAGTAAATTTTCTGATAAATGTATAAGGATATAGCAGTCACAAACAAATCAACTAGAGGTCACGGAGGTTAACATTTGGTCATTATAGTAAAACATTGAATAAGCAGAAGAAACAGATTTTTTTTCCAAAATTTAATTTTATTAGAATAAAGACTAATATATGCCTTATAACCTGGTGCCTAGTGATAGTTTATAATTTTAGTTGTTCACTTTTTTGGGAAGCACACAATAATATTCAAATAAGAGATTATAGACAGTATTTTGAAGAATAAAATGTTTTTTGTATCTTTCTAAAAAGACAGTCCATTTTGAAAAATTGACAATGAATGAAAAATATAATAAAAAAAGAAAAGTAAATTTTTCCCCAAAATACATAAAAAAACACTTGCTGGTATTTGTATTTTAAGTGTGTGGAGTAAAATGGCCCCAATTTTCAAAGGAAGTTAATAATAGCGTGTATAAGGATTTCTTTCCTTTGATTTAGCACCAAGTAAAATAAGAATAAATATACCATTTAATATATAATCAGGTTTCTCCTCTACCTCTTATATTGCCCCATTCCTCTTACTAGGCCACAATATATAAGCATGCATCCTCCTAACCTATCTAAGGAATCTAAAGCAATGATTTAAAAATGACTGCTCAGATTATACACACTGGCAGGATTTTTTCTCCTTAAGATAGGATGTCAGTGAATGTTAGCAGCTATCAAACTTCTTTACTCAGGAATGAAGAACTCTACCTTCAGCAAACTCAATTACTTTCCTTGTCCCTTTTAGCCTGTCATATAAAGCCTTTTTGTCACTATACCTGTTTACTAATTATGACTTTCTTTAGAGGGAGTGTCAAAGAAATTTTCCCCAGGGATACCTAATCTATTTCTATTTCCTAATGACAATGCATGCATATTTTACATAGTATTGCACATTTTCTGTTATTCATTCTTTTTTAAAATACTTTAATTTGTTATTTATCAAGGTATAGTATATATTGGATCAAAAAGAGAACCAGCAGGAAGATCCTAAAGCACACATTTCTTAATTTGAGTACTATCTGTGAACATAAGACTTCAATTACGTTTTCCATTAAAGAAAATTTATTCAGCTTTGGTTGCTTATCCAAAAACTTGTAATGTCAATTTCTAACATGTTATATCCCCAAGTGCACATGTATTTTCAAAAGAAAACAAGTCATATTAAAGTAGTATTTTCCTACATGCTATTTAATGCATTTTTATAGCAAATTGAAAATTCTGAGTAAACTTAAAATGTTTAGTAACAATAAATATAGCTTATATAGCTACTTTATACATTTCTTAGTTTAAAGGCAACAGTAAATTTGCATCCTGCAATAGATGTGTAAAACAAATTATTTTTGTCTGGAATATTATAAATATAGCATATCCAAAGCTATGTCTCATGTGCCAGAATTTTTATTTATTATTTTGCATCTGACTGTGCAAAAGCCTCTGATGAGATACTTTCTCCAAATTATATTAGTCTAATATAATTTTTTACTTTCCCATAAAAATATGTAAATGTTATCAAATACTTATTCTTACTGAACAAAAGTTATGTTACTACCAATTGCTCTTTTAATTTTGCTCTAAAATAATTTTTTTAAAGTTGAGATATATCTGATATTTTTTAATTACACACCCAGAGATGATAGCAAGATGGAACATACTAGACAATTTCAAAAGATAAATCTTAGTATTAACTCATTTCACATGTCCTTACTATCTAGAACAAAATCTGTAGAAATGAAACTAATATAATTTTCAAAGAATTCTTACATAGTAGAGTCTTAGAACCAGGAAATTCTAAATGAAAGAAGGTAGAGATTCTCATCTTGCTAATTATAACCATGGAGCAACTGATGCTTCTGGTGTATTTGTGGAACTTTTGTTTGCAGGAAAGCATGCATATAGGGACAAAGCTTCTTGGTTTCTGTTCTAGAGAATGTTTTTAAGATCTCCTTTTTCTGGTAATATTCCAGGACTGATTTTGTTTGGTGTTCCTAAGCTTTCAGTCTTTTGATAAGTGTGTCTGGTCTGTAATCCTCACACTTAATGAGAGGCTCTCCAGTCAGATCATTCACACCGACCACTTTGGGAGGGTTGGATTCGAGGTTGCACACGTGGCCACTGGCTGGATAAACCTGACGAGAAGTGAGGCGTTGCATGATGACGTCAAAGGACACATTCAGGTTCATCACCATGTGTATATCTGCTAAAACTCTATCCAGGGCTTCAGCTTGCGGGATTATCCTGGAGAAACACACAGTGGCCACCTATAGTGGATGAGATTTTTCAGCTTGTGAAGGGTCAGCCAAGTCATGATGTTTGAGATGAGCTTCCCCTGGTCCATAAAAGTCTTGGCCAGTGCACCCAATTCTGTGTTCCTCAGCGTGTTGTCTCAGAGCAAGTCCCCACCAGATACTTCTTCAGCTCTAAGTGTTTGATAATGTGCAATGATAGGGTGTGCTTGCCAAAGCCGGGGAGCCCATGATCACCATGTGCAGTAGCTGCCCAGATGAACCCATGGATGCCCAGCGGGGAATGGGGTGTACGGACAGTTGGTTGGGCTGTGGCCTGCGTGCTCCTGGGCTCTGTGGCTGGAGGCCCTGGCCAGCACCGCAAGGACACATGGCAAGAAGGCACAAACTGCAGTGGAAACAGATATTTTAAAATGGATACCACTGAAGAGCAAATTCTTGAATTGAGAGGCTGAGCCAAGGAATTCTCCCATGAAGCAGTATAAAGAGCTGAAGAGGTGGTAAGTAGGAAAGGAAAATTAAGAAACATAAAGTATAGATTGAAAAGTTTCACCATTCACAAGTAGAAAATGGAGACAGTGGAGGGATACAATATTTAAATAAGAATAGACAAGAATTTCCCAAATTAAAGAATGATATGAGTAGCAAGAATGGACAGTGGAACACTCCAGAGCATCTAGAAGCAAATGTTGGCAAAGATGCGAATAAATAGGTCTCTCACTCCACTGGCGGGGTGTCCCTCAGCTAGTTTGGAAGGTAACTTAGCAGTGACAATGAATGTTTTAAAAAACTGCTTCTCAATATCTTCCTTAGACTCTCTGACATGACAACATGAAGACAAGTGTAAGATATTCACTTCAATCTTATTTATAAGAGTGAAAAATTAACAATCAAAATGTTCACTAATAAAAGAATGGCTAAATGAACCTTAGCCATACTATGAAATATTACGCAGCAGCTAAAAAGACAGAAGCAGATCCCTATATGCTAACATGAAAAGATTTCTAAGATTTTGTAAATGCAAAAAGTTGCAGAATGATATAATTTATGTTCAGTTTATGTTAAAATATGGTATAATATATGTTTAAATATACCTATCAAGTGAACTAGAAAGCCAAGTTTCAAGCAGTGGGAAGATGACTTGATTTTCATTTTTAAAAGATTGCTCGTCTATAAGAATGAAAGCAGGGGGAGCTGTTAGGAGCTATTTCAACAGATCGACAGAGAGATAAGAAAGTACTATTTTAATTTTAATTTCTTCAATATGAGAGAGATTGAACATCTTCATCTGTTTATGGACATTTGCATTTTATTTCTATGTAAAATTCTTAAATTAACAATTAGCCTCTTTGGAAAATGCTTTAGGTTTAGTTTACTACACAAGCTGTGAAACAGATCCTTAGCTTTCTCTTCAATTGCACTGTCATAATACAGCATCAGGCCATGCATCATATGGTGATAATGCTAATTAGAGGGTGCTAAGCCATCAACCTTGCATCCACTTCATTCTCTATCCATTCTTGAGCTACTTCTTTCTAAAAAATATTCATAAAAATAATCTGATGAGTTGTTCTCATTCTACAAGCAAGAAAGAAAGCTATTTCCAGAATAAAGATTTAGGGAGTAGAAGCTTAATTTCTGTGTTTGTAATTTCTAGCAGCAGGGTAGAATTGCTGCTCTGATTTCTCAGACTTTTTATTTTTAATCGTTTCTGCTATTTTTGGTCTTTTAATAGTCATATAATCTCTCTTATTGTTCCAATATTCAAAAGAGTTACAATGAATTCCTAAGAATATTCAAAAGGTATATGGATATTTAATAGAAATTTGGCCCACATCCTACAGCAAAGGAAAAAAATGTTATAATTTGAAGCAGTATTTTTCATAATACTAATTGATTTGCATAATAAAGCAGCACACTGTTACTGTCTTTTAGGATAACTAATTATATACACAAAAAATGATCCCACCAAGACCTTTCTATCCTGGATAGATTTAGACTTCTAGTGTATTCAACCTTTAATTGAGGTATCTAATTTGGTACCAGGCTCCGATCCCAGAATAACCCAGAGAGAGTATCTGCAGAGAGTGGGTAGCATTTGCTTGGCTGCAGGTGTGAGTGGGAGGGGACATGCTCCAGAGTGGCTTAGAGCAGGCACACTCGGTGTTAGCCTTCTGGCACGCGAAGGACTCCTAAGCACACTGAGTCATTTCTGCTTCCTGAGACCACCTCACCCTTTTCTCCTTTTCCAGACCGATGTCACATAAGCTATTTGAGACAAATGGTTATGAAACTTGTTCTTAATAACATCTGGTAAGGGATTCTTGGACCAAAAAAAAAACCAAACCATACCAAAACAAAACATAAAACCAGTAGCCAAGTAATATCATCTAATATATTTAACCTCATTTAGCCAAAAAAAAAAACAAACAAACAAAAAAAAAAACGTCTAATCACATACGTCAACCAAACAGGATTGTAGAAGTTTATTGAAACTTTCTAGGTATTTCTTCCCAGTAATGGAAGCCAAATGGCAGAGCAGCAAAAGAAAAACATCAGGGGCTCCTCAGATTAGACCTAGTTTTGCATTACTAATCATTTTGAGGTGAAAATTTCCAAGTTAATTTATTGTGAACTCCCTAAGGGAGAGTTAGCAGTTTAGGGCATCTAAGGAGGAGCTAAGAGCCACAAAGAAGATAACAAGTGGGATAATCATTCATTCATTGATTCAGCAAACTTTCATTGGGCATTTATCTATATGGCTAGTTGCTCTAAACACAGTGGACACAGCCCATGAAAAACAATGAAGCCCAAGTGTCTGTCCCCATGATGATGACCTTCTAGTGGGTATTATAGGCCAGTGTTGCCCAAAGTGTGACAGCTGCTCCTTTGGAGACTGTGAGATGATTTTAGGTCTCTGCCAAAGAACATTTCCCTCCCCAACCTCTGGGTTTGATAAGTATGTTTAATTTTTAAAAACTATTGTATAATGGAAATTTCAAATACATGAAATTAGAGAGAGAATGATATAGCCCCATGTACTCATCATCTAGTTTCAACAATGGTTAAAGTTCTGCCAATCTTGTTCTATCTTATTTTTTTCTGGTATTTTAAAAAATAACAGTTTTTAAAATTTGAATGACAAATGTGTATGTTTGAATGTGTATGCAAAAAATATAACTAGTACATCAAACCTAATACTTCAGTGTATTCTTGCTTAGGAAAAACAACTATAAATTTAAGCTTTAAAACTGCTACACAGATATGGTAAAGTTCAATAAGGGAGTACATAAATGACTAATATATATGAACTATTGTTAGAGTCAACAAGAGATTAAGAGGAGGTAGTAGGCATTCTCCTTCCTTTTCCCTCTCTCAGTGAGGTTAGGATGGTTAGAAGACATTCCTTCCTCTGTAGAAAATGCTTAGCACTATGCCTGGCACTTAATGAGCACCTATGAAAGACAAGGTAATATTATTTTTAGAAGGCATCATTGATTCTAGAAGACTGATGGTGGCTAACATTTATTAAGCACTTACTGAATGCTGGCACCACGGTGGGAGATTTACATATAGTATCTCATTTTCTCTTCACAGCCACACTATGAATCAATGTTATGATCCCCATTTTTGGAATGAAAAGATTGAGGCTCAGAGAAATTAAGTAGTTTAAGTGTACAAAGCTATGAAGGGGCGGAACTAAGACTTGAATTCAAGACCGTCTTCCTCTAAGTTCATATTGGTCTTCTGTCCACCTCCCTGGACAGCCAGGGCCCACTCCCTGACCAGCTGGAGGCAGTTGGGGGAAAGAACTAGATATGTGGAGTTTGGAGGCCTGGTGTAAACCGGATTCTTCCACTTGCTAACGTTATGACCTTGAATATTTCATGTCACTTTTTCTGAGCCTCTGTTTCTCATGCCTAGAAAAGGAACAATAATAGTAATTACCCATTTGCAAGCACAAAGTGAAATAATTTATATGGACATCTAACATTGTAGGCACTAAATCATTGTTTGTACTATATTCAAAGGCCACTATCAGGGCCTATGATCTTGAAATCTCCTCTTTAGGTCTTGGCATTCTCAGCTATAAAAATAATGGAGTTTGCCCTTAAAATCCTGTTAGGGGTAACATTTCAGAACTGTATTCTGATTGGAACACAATAAGTATTGTGGTCTGAAGTTAATGAAAATAACTAGATATACTTCCATTCAGTGTGATTTTTAAAATAGAATTTTTTATAATTGTCTTAGTCTGGATTCCTTAGAAAGCAGAGCCTGACAATACTCTGTTGCTGCTGCTTTGTTAGGGAGTCTGTCCCAGAGGACAAAAGCTAGAGACTTGAGACACAGGAGTGAGGCAGGGAAGGATGGAGAGAAATCTGAGCAGGCATAACTGAGCTGGTTGCCACAAAGTGCTACTGACTACTACTATCTATAGGACTATGCTCTGAAAAGCTGCATCTTAGGACAGTCTATCTGGAGTGAAAAAATAAGAGAATGTTTATCTACTTTCCATCTCCCATTTGGCAACATTTTGATCATGAGGTGTTAATGCCTCTGCAATTCTGGGTTATATGATTCTGGGCTCCGAAGCAAGGTCCCCTGTGTCCTACATCTTGGTATTAACAGGGACGCCCAGGATAGGAGGTGAGAGGCCTGTGGCACAGGCAAGAGGCTGTGGTCTGGGAGGGAGCACCTGGAAGAACTATTTAGAACTAGTGGCCATGGTGGCAGTTGGAACAAGAGACAGGTGAGGCTGAGTAGGCCTGAAGTGATAGAGGTATGTGATATAATAACTTATACCCAATCAACTTCCAAACAGTCTGAAGGGGCTTACTTCATAAAATAAGAATGATAATAAAAGAGGAAATAATTCATAGAAGTGAAAAAAATACCTCATTTTCTTATTCTGAAAAAGGAGGGTCATAATAGTACTTACCCATAGGGTTGTTGCAGTGATAGAATGAATTGAAGAAGTTAATATTTATAAACCATTTAAAATGTATGTGGTATATAAAAGCCACTATGTAAATATTTGTTTTAAAAAAATAAAATAGTAGCTACATGAGCTAAGATGGTTTTTGCAATTGAGCATTAAATTTACCTCTAAGCTTTCTAGCAGTTAAGGAAAAAGAGAAATATGGCAGATGTCATAATTTGCATTATCTGATCAAAGTGAGCGTGCTAATTCTGAAAGAATGAAGAATTTACCTGGCATGAAAATCTAAAGGGAATTGATCCCAAGAGACATTTAAAAAGCAAATGAATAATGTTTTCAAAATGATTTAAGTATGGCTAATTTTTTTGCTGATAGTTTACCAGATATAGCGATTTCTTCTGGAAGCTAAGATAAAGAGGTTCAGTCTTGTGAAGTGTTACCCTGAATCAGTGGTTCTCAAACAGGTGTAATTTTGCTTCCCAGGGGATGTCTGGCAATATCTGGTGATATTTTTGGTTACCACAACTTGGGGCGGGAGGCTGGCGGGTAATGCTGCTGGCATCTAGTGGGTAGAGGCCAGGGATGCTATTAATATTGAATGGGACATACTTATACTAAAAAATATATATATATATTTGACATTTATCTAAAATTCAAATTTAGCTGGGAACCTTGTATTTTGATTTGCTGACTCTAGCAACAGTAGCTGCTAACCTTCCTATAATCCATAGGGCAGGCCACCATGACAAAGGATTATTTGGCCCAAAAGGTGAATAATACTGAAGCTGAGAAACCCTGCCCTAAGTGAAGTATAGATCTTTACATACTTTCCTGGAGGAATGGAGACATAATATGGATATTACAATATTTTTTCTTAGTCAGACTTTTAAGGTTAGTTTGCTGACAATTAGTTTCAGGTTAGAACCTCTGGCCTCAGCCTAGCTTATTTGTGTCTGTGATGCTGATGGAACCTCAAGTCCCATCTCCAACAAACAAGTGACAAAGTGGACATTGTATAGGAAGCTTCTTGAACAACCCCCATTGCTCTTTAAATACCTCCTGTCTGTACCAGTAGTTTGACGCTTATCACCTCCTGCCTCGTCGAGTTACTTAGAGAGATTTATTGCATATACAGTTAATCTAGAAATATTTATCCAGACTGACGTTGAATAAGGCGATTTGGACAATATAAAAGAAGCAGAAAATAGAGCCTGTAGTATTCAAGGGACACATTTCAGTTGCAGAGGTAATCAAGGGAAAGATACTCCTGGAAAGTATCCTCAAACCTGTCTTTGTGCAGGTTAAGTAACGGTTTGGGGGTTGACTGAATGGCAAGCTGGGACGGAGAGCTCAGTGAAGTCTATTTTCCAGAGAAGGAGCCCATCTCATGACTGGGCTGAAGGTGGGCAGTTGTTGGGCTCCAGGGAGATGTGGTCTTTGTAAGGAGGGAGCCCCACATGGCACATAACCCAGGGCAAGAGTGGTAGAAGAGACTTGGTGAAAAGTCAGAATTTGAATCCCCCTTTCTTCTAAACTTCCTTTACTTCTCTGGCTGCCTGTCACCGAGGCCCATGTCACACTACTTTTTTTGTTTGTTTTATTTTATGTTTTATTAGACACTCCTTCATGTAATAGGAACCAAATAATACACCACAAAGAAAATACTTTCTAAGTACGGATGGAAAAGGCCACAATATAAATGTTTTCATAAAAATATCAATGGATTAAGCTCTCACCTCTACCTACATCCCAGGCCTGGAATGAGCTATATAGGGATTATTGGTGTCTTTGGTTAGTGTCCAGAGGGTATGCTTCGCATTCAGCAAACTACAAAGTTTGCATTAATAACCATGAAATAGCACAGAAAAAATGGGAAAATCAGCTACTTGCTGCTCTCCTTAGCTAAATAGCTTATTCAAGAAGGTGGAAGATGCTCTCTACCAAGTGCTGGCTCACCTGAGGTTACATAAACACCTATCTTATTCTTAATCTACATTCATCTTTTTTTGGCCTTAGTTTTTAGCTATGGGCATTTCCAACTCCATGCCACAGTAAAGAAAATGAAAGGCAGAACCGTGCTTGGTATGATGTAATATAATAACAGATATTCACACTGGTGACCTTGATTCACCCAGAAAGCATTCAATTACACTTATTGTCCTCTGTTCAGAGGGCGGGGACTTTTATCATCCACTTTTGAAAGTTTACCATGAAAAAAAATAGCTGAAAACAATATTTGTGTATATGTGTATGATTGAAGTAACCGGTTAGTTTCAATTTCCTGAAAAAATTGACTTCATGGTACACTTCCTTCTCCATATGGGCTGGGAAATGAGGTACCACTGTAATTTTATAATGTGGTGTGACTCCCAGAGACATAGATGATTTCTCACTGGTTTTATTTTGAATTGAAGGGTTCTTGATGGCATACATTCATTTTTTAAAATAAACTTTCTGATGGAATAATGTTAAATTTACAGAAAATTTGCATAAATAGTTTTCATGTATCCCATCATTCAGTTTCCCCTATGGTTAACATCATACAAACTGTTAACATCTTACATAACCAAAGTACATTTGTTGGAACTAAAAAACTAACGTTGCTATGTTACTATTAGCTAAAGTCCAGACTTTGTTTGGATTTCACCATGACCTTTTGCATTAATGTCCTCTTTCTGTTCTAGATTTAATTGAGGCAACCACATTGCATTTAATTGTCATGGCTCCCCAATCTCCTATTGTTTGTGACAGTTTCTTAGTCTTTCCTTGTTTTACATGACCATGACAGTTTTGAGGAGTACTGGCCAGGTATAAAATTCTCCTCCCCCAAATCTGGGTTTGTCTGTTGTTTTTCACATGATTAACTGGGGTTTTGGGTTTTTGGAAAGAGTACCACAGATAGGATTGAAGTGCCCTGATAGGATCGTCACCTCATATAGGGGTACATGATATCTACCACATGTCATCTCTGATGATGCTAACCTTCATCACTTAGTCCATATGGTGGTGTCTGCCAGGTTTCTCCACTGTATAGTTATTGTTTATCCCTTTCCCTACTCTGTCTGGTTTTCAGAACTGGTCCTAAATCTAGCCCACCCTTGGGAAGGAGGGTGTTAAGCTCTGCCTCCTGAAGAGGGGAGTAGCAAGCTAGCTATTTTATTTGGAGTTCTTGTGTAAGAAAGATTTCATACAGCCATTTTAATGAAACATATGCCAAATTTTTTCAATGTTGGATTTTTTAAAAATTAATTTTTAAAAAAATCATTACTGATTATGGTCATTATCCGATTATCCAATTCTCCATTATCCTATTCTCCTCCATCCTTCCCTTCAGGTAAGAACAAATCATGTTTTTACATATTCCTGGGAAGTGAGTGACACTTTCTGACCTTGTTCTTAGAAGCTGGACTGATGGAGGGTGGAGTACAGAAAGAAAAGAGGGACAAATTATCATAGTTGGTGGTTCCTACGTTCTCTTTCTACTGGCTTCCCTCCCCTTATTCTTTCTATCCTGGCTACCCCTTCTCCAACATCTCTGTCTTCTGCTTTCCCACCTTTCTTGGTGTAGGTGAATCCTAAGAACAAGTAGCTGATAATTAGTGAGAAACAGGGAAATTGCCACATCATTCCTCAAGAGACAATGCAAAGAACTGAAGGACTGAGATGACAGGTTTTTAACATCTGAGTTCCAAACTTGAATGTTTTACAACTCAAACTCAAAATGTGCCAAACGAATGTATCATCTTCCCTTACAAGCTGCTCTTCCATCAGTCCCTAATTTCCATATCCATCCAGTTGCCAAAGTCAGAAACCTGAGAGTCATCCTTGACTCCTGCTTTTCTTTCTCCTACCACAAAATCAATCCCCAAATCCTACAATTCCTGTTTCCTAAATATCTTAATCCTTCCATTTCTCTCTAGCTGCATGCCATTGCCCTCATCCAAGTTACATTAACGCATACCCGACTGACTGTAGCATGTGCTCAACTGGACTCCCTGCCTCCAGTCTTACCCCCTCCAACCTATCTTCTACTCCACAGGCTGGAGAAATCATATCATATTATTCCCCAGTTAAACCTTCCCCAATGGCCTTATGACAAAATCCGAACTTCTAACGAGATTTACAAGCCTCCAGATCTCTTTTGATAATGTCTCTTATTTCACTTTTTGCCCTCTTTGCCTCAAACTTCATTTACCCACCATAACCAGCCTTTTTCACTTTCCCAAATACACTCTTTCCTTTACATCTGAGGCCTTCACATATGCTCTTCTTTCAGCTTAAAATATGCTGTCATTCAACTTTTATTAGCTTTCAAGTTTTAGCTTAAGTACTTTCTGTAAGAACTCTGATGAAGACTTTCTTCTTCGAGTCCTCAAAGAAGACCACTTCTTCTGAGCTCCTTTTTGACTAGGCCTCATTTTTGGCTCGCTAAGGCCAGTCAGTATAGCAAGAATCTTGCTAAGTCAGTTTTGGTAGGAACCTCCCTACCCTTGATATCTGACCACCCAAGTTCCTTATTCCCCACCCTCTATGTCTAAGTCCCTGACCTGTCTTTAGCAAAAATCCTGTTAGGCCAATTTAGCAAGAATCTCCAACCCTCAATGTTGCCTCTTAGTAATCTTCCATCCTCTGAACCCCTCACTCTGCTTGTTGGCTGTGAATCCCCAGTGTCCTTGCTGTATTTGGAATTGAGCTCAGTTCTGTACTGAAGTCTCTTTCCCTTCTGCAGTAATTACTTAATAAAATTTGCCTTCATGGCCTTTAACTAGTGTCTGGCTTTGTTTCTCTTTAACAGCTCTCTGACCCCTAGACCAGGTTAAGACCCCTATCCTACACCTCTTCTACTCCCCGTCATGATCTTCATTATACTTTATTGTAATGTTTCTAAATGTGCTTTTTTCTTACTAAACTGTAAGTGTCCTGAGAGCAAGGATTAGGTCCTGTTCACCATTGTATCCCTAAGACAGCCCAGAGCTTGTCACATGGAGGGCACAGTCAATGTCTGTGGAACAATCGAATGAGTTTCCAGGGTTGCTCACCTTCCTATATGGGAAGTTCTACCAGGATAGGAAGTTTTAGGTAGAGTGGGCACCGTCAGTCGGCCTGTGCCATGGATGGAATGAATCTGTATCTGCTTCGGTACTGTTGAGTAACTCTCAAAGTCCTTTCTGGGTCTCATCTTCCCTGGAGCAGAAATACCGAGCTGATTTTCTCTAGCAATGTCTCCAGGTAGAATTGGCCACTGCCTAACTCCTTCACTTATTCAGGCAGACACTCTTATCACAAGTGCCTAAAACTCATTGCTCTTTCAGAATTTGTTTACCTATCTTTTTCTTAATTTTTCTGCCTAACACACACACACACACACACACACACACACACACACACACAAATTGTCTCTCTGATGTTTTCACTGATGCTTGGAAGTAATTGACTGATTTTGATATTTCGGCATACTGATAAACAGTACCAGTTAAGTCTGAATAGGGGTTTTCTGCTTTACTGAAACAGAGAAATGGCCAATACTTTTCATATATAAGTATCTTCATTTTCTAATGTATTTTAATAAAGTTTTGAATGTGAGTAGAGGCAAATAAGATAGTGATTACATTATGTACAAATGAACTTTTATTAAACCAACAGGTTAGAAGCAAAGATTGTTATCAATATTGATGTTAAGAGACCAATGGGACCACTAGTGAGCCCTTTGTGGCCCACCGGGATTGCCCTCTGAAGAGGGAAAGTTCTCATTAAAATCTCTCTGACTCATGAGGCTCTGTTATAGTTTTGAAGGTTTTTGGTAAAGAGAATTCTATAACCTCTCTGGTAAATGCTTCTAGCTGTTAGAAATGCTGACTCTGGGAAACCTGAGTCTATTGATTTTATTCACTTAAATTCTTCATGCTGCAGGTAAAACCTAATTCCTTTTGTCTTTTTGCAGTGTAGGAGGAAACAGCAGCTTAAAAAGGTTAAATTACTTGCCTATACTCTCATCTAATAAGTGGTAAACTTAAGATCTGAACCTAGGCCTGTCTGACCTTAAAGCACTCTCTCCTTTGTTCTTAACCAAGGGACCGCCTTGCCTAGTTAATAAGATTGTTTAATAAATAAAATAATTCCATTCTTTAGCTAGCTTGAATTAAATATAATGCCCAGTATTGGCCATAAAGCCGTATGCCTCTACCTCTATGTCCAAAGGCCAGAGTGAGGCAGCTCACAGGCTGCCTTTGGAAATACTGACGACAGAAATAGAAGACTGCAATGTAGCATAGCCCAGCATGGTTCATGAACAAGCTAGAAAGCCTGGCATTGAGTGTCTCAGGACTTTAGTACAGTTTTCCACTTCTTGTTATCCCATAAAGTTCTTACGTTTGAAAAGTGATAAAGTCTAATCGGAGCTCAGTACCAGTAACTCCATCTCAAATCCCTTGTCTGTAAAATGAGGATGATAATATTCCTGGTACAGACTGATGCCATGTTACGTGTAATGAGGCTGAGACAGATCCTAGTTGATAGTAAGCTCTCAAAAAAGCTTAGGTGTGAATATTGTATTTAAATTGTTACTATTATTTTTGTTATTATTGTAATTATTACAAAATGAGAACAAATTGTTTAAACACAGCCACAGCCAATTAAGTAGTGACTAGGCCCTCTGTACTGATGTTCCCGACTGTGTCCAGTGACTTAGCCAGAACAAGACAGCAGCAGCTGCAGCTACAACACACACGCACACGGGCCTAAACGCCCTGAGAATTCTGTGTATTCATTTTAGCTTTTCCCAGAATTACATCTACTGTTGTAGAACATGTTAATATTTAACCGATAAAATGTTATTGTATTTAACACTTGTCCCAAAGCCTTACTTTGCAGTACTGCAATTTACACCATATAGTTTTGGGGTTTCTATTTTTCATTACAGTTCACTGATTATTCACATCCAAAGATCGTTTTTGTTAGTCTTATATCTGCTCTTCAGATTGTTAAGCATTCTTTTTTTTACTGTATTCTAACTTCTTACTGAATTCTTCTTATTTTTCTTTCATCATTTGTGTAGTTTTGTTTCATATTCTATTTGACCCTTCTCTAATCTTTCATTAACATTTCTTACATACAGCTCATTTGTTTTTTATACTTCTTAAAACTTAAAAACCTTTTTAAAGCATATAAATGTTCAAACTGCACAAAAAAAATTTTTACTGTAAAGCACCTATATTTTGCTATAAAAATTCACACAGTTCTTAGTAGCACTTGCCCATACTTTATTAACTTAAAAATATTAAACACACATTTAAAAGTTGTAATTGTAGAAACTCCATTTTATTTAAATACAAACAAAGCTCAGAAATGCATAGCATAATTATTAAGTGCATAGCATAATTATGAACATTGTCAAAATTCATTAATTAACAGGTTCTTGTGAGATCAATAGGTGCTTGTACATTCATTAGCTGGAGGGGTCTCCATGAAGAAATCTTTCAGAGGAGTCAAGAGGATAGATATCTGTGTTCCCTATTGTCACTTTAACCCACAGAGAGAGCCCATGGGGTTCCCTGTCCCCCTTGTAGAACAGACACAGACCCACATGCCTTGGGCTATCCTGAGACTTTCTTCTTGAAAACCACACTTGATGTTCATCTTGATCAAATTTTATCTCTGCATACGAGGAGGGGAAGGTGAATGTGTCACAGGAGTACACTAATGTGCCATGCCTGTATCCCCAGCCAGCCCCCTCACTTTCACCCTGACAGCCCTACGTTTGTGAATGAGTGTACTTGTGTGACCTGGTGGAGTAGAATATACCTACAGGGAGTTCATTAAGAGGACAATGACATGTTTCAGTTCTTTCTAGCAATCCTGATGCTGATAGATGCCAGTGGGGGCCACTGTCCTTCATGTCCTCATCTCTCTGAGTGAAAAGTATCATAGCTGATGATGTTGTGGCCATGCAGATGGACTTATGCAAATATAAGGAAGTTATTGAGAGGCAAAGGTTCTAATTCAGGAAAATTTAATGGGACCTACTGACTGGACCTTTTGAGTACCTTGCTAGCACATACACACGAATTAGGTACCCCTACCCAGGGCCAGCTGCCCATGTGGAAAGTTTCGAGTGTCAACACAGTGAGTCAGCAGGTGAATACCACCTCAGAGGCATGTAAATTAAACACTTTACTTCTTATAGCTTCTTCTTCCTGCTGCTGGGTAGCAGGAATTAGCCTAATTAAAGCAGATGTATCCTAAGCATCTAGATTGGAGAAATTAAAAGTATCAGGAAGTCAAAGGTTTTTTAGAAGGTTAAAGATCCTGTATGAATTGATGTTGAAGTGGTAGGAAATTTTGCTTTGGAGATTGAGATGAAAGGAGTCTAATTTCTGAAGTCTAACTATGACTAGGCAAACCAGCACTGGCACGTCATATCAGGAGAATGCACACCTCACTCCTCGTCAAAGCAGCAGGTGGAAACAGCTGCTCTGTGCAGATTTCTCTGCACCATCACAGCAGCAGAAGAGGAATCAGGTTTATGTCAAGACCTGGGCCAGATACCAGGGAGACTTTTTTAGAAGGAAACGGGTTCTGTGCCAACAACCTTTTTGTACCAGATACAGGAACAATTAATACAATGTCAAGCTCCTAAATACTTACTAAGATGGTTTATTCTGTCACTGGAAAAATAAATACTCTTTCTTTTTTACTTGCTGTGTCCTGTAGAAGGCAAGGAGAGGGTGCTAGGTTCCTAAAGGTTCTCTAAAGGAGTCTCATACAATTCCCCACTTTTGTGTCCTTAGGACAGACACATTAGATAGCAGGCTACATAGGGACTGTCAAAGTCATGGTTCTCAGACTCCCAACTTGACCACACCACAAATCTCCTTCTACATGTTTGCCTGGGAGTTCATTTCTTAGCCTATGCAGTCTTTTCTTGAACCATTTTTAAAGTGAAATTTTAACTACACCTATGTAGAATTTTTTCTGTATTTCTTCCCTTCTCCTCAGTATCGTTGACTCAGATCCCTGCCTGGGGAAAAGTAATACTGACTGTTTGGTTTTTAGAAATGGACCAGTTGCCCTAAAATTTATTTTCTAGAATCAGTCTTGGAAATAACCATGAACTGCTCTATTCCGTCAGGTAGCTTTTGCTACATAATAAATTACCCCACAATTTGTAAGTAAAAACAATGGCTAGCTATATAGCTAACAATTTTGTGGATCAGCAATTTGGGCTGAACTTTGCTGGGCAGTTCTAATCTCAGTTAGGCTTAGTCATGAGTCTACTGAGTTGGCTAGAAACTGTAGGGTGGTCAGCTTGTGGCTGCTTTATGTAGTCCCCTCACCTCCCAGAAGGCTAATCTAGGCTTTTTCACATAGCAGCTGTCAGGGATCCTCGCAAGAGAGCAGAAGTGTCAAACCTTTTTAAGGTCTGCCTTGGAGCCGATGCAACATCATTTCCATCACATTCTATTAGCCAAGGCCATCCCAGAATCAAAGGCTAGCCTACCTCTTGATGGGAAGGATTATAAAGTCACATACATTGCTAAAGGTGCAGATACAGGGAAGGGGAAAATTGTAGTCATTTTGTAATCTATGAGACCTACCAAGTAAAGAGAAAGTGGATCCAAATAATTTTATCACAGGTGAATTTTTCATAGAAGAAAAACAGGCTGATAAATTGTATGGATTTGTACCTTATTTGAAATAGTAGGAAGCAGTCATTCTTGCTAATACTGACACCATGAAAACAGGAAATATGGGGGCAAATTCTCAGTTTATTTTAGTGTGACCTTTTAGATTTTATACACAATAAACATAAGACTTTATACAGTAATTACAGAAATAACAGCTTAATACTGACAGCTTTTATTATACAATAGTTTGTGTATATCCTTGTTCAAGGCTGGAACTTCTGGGAGGTAGACTCTGAGAGGGAATGTGGCATGAAGGATATTTATTAGGGTGCATTGCCGAGATCAATGCCTGTGGAAGAGAAAGGGAGGATCAAAGAGAAAAGTTGAGTGGCCATGTGGGTTCTCAGCCTGTTCACCCCATGGAGAGCTCTGCATCCAAGGTGGCCTGGCAGAATCCTCCCAGATGGGGCCAATATGGCTGGGCCATTATAAACAATCCTTCCTCCATCAGTCATGAGAGTCTTCTGGGAAGGACATGACTATGAGCAAAGTGACTTTCTGAGACTGAAAGCCCCTCCTCCTAGATCCAGCACAGTGCTAATGGCATCATGGTGAGATTCTAGTTGTATACAACTGATTTAATCTGCAGGAGAAGCTGAATGGACATATAATGTGATGATATTTATTGACTGTTGTTTTCTTCAGAGGATTTCAAAGAACTTCATCAAGGGTATCTGACTCAAAGGATTGCTACCTTCATTTTGCCTCTGGAGCTGAGCAATAACTAATGGGCTGAGGAGTTAATTAGTCACTGATACAAGTCTGCTTCATGCATATCTTGGACTTCTTCCTTCTCTTCCCCAAGGAGAACTCATTTCTGCTCCCCAGCCCTCTAGCCAGCAATGTCTGTCATGCCGGATGAGGACGTAGACTTTCTCTCTCTTCTGTGTGGATCACAAGTTGCCCACAATGTCAACAGAGAGTGAATTTGAGCTAATGTGAGGGGAAGTCAGGGCCCAGTAGTCGAGCTCAACTCTAAGGTAGTCATGTATATAAAAATCTAACTTTATCAAATAGATCCATTGGAATTAATTGTGTTGCAATTTTATTTATGTATATACATGTGTATGTGTATATATATATATAATATATATATTATATATATATTATATATATATACTTTTTTTCTTTATGAAGGAATAAGTAAGCTACCTTGGTAAATTTAGAATATGATTTGATTTTCAAAAATTTGATTTACATACAACTGTTCAATCATTCGCTGCACTAACAGCTGGATTAGGAAAGCCTTAGTTGCACTTCCTCTCTAAATATGGGATTGCCCCTTTAAGGGCCTTAAAGTGACCTTGGTAAGAGTTGGACCAGCCATAGTGGGCATCAGAATTGCCTAGTGATGAAGAGCCTGGGTTTTGGAGTAGGACTGTTTTGACTCTGATGCTTCTAGATGTGTGTTTCAGATAAGTCAATCTCTCAAAGCCTCAGTTTTCTCATATGTACAGCGAAGACTGTAACAGCTGTTCCCTCCAGGAACTACTGTAAGGATTCAGCAAGGTGATGCCCATGAAGAGCCTGGCATAGGCCCTGGCACCAAAAGCATTAGCATCTCTTCTTTAGGATGATAATGATGGTGGTGGTAATGGTAAGGTCTATTTGGCCTTTGCACTCTGTCACATCCTCACAAACACTCATTCCTCTTTATGGTCCTCTTAATCTGCCAAATTCTTAGTTTTTCTGCTATAAGAGATCTAAAGCAGCAGATAGTGGGTAGATGTGAAAGCATGCAGAGGAAAAAAATGAATTTTTGAAAAATGCCTAAAATACAGATTCACCTTCAAAATAGCAGGATAGCAGAACATGAATAAATTATAGGATAATTACATAAAAATAAACAACTATGGCTATTTCAGTGATGCCTGAGAGTGGGCGGACACACCTAAGGGAATGGAGGGAGAGGTGTGCTCATGGGGTGGCAGCCGTCATGGGAATGAACTGCTTGGGTTCAGAAATAGGAGGTAGTGGGTGGGGGTCAGCAAGCAGGGCCAAAGGTCCATGGTTTGTAGGCATGTGGGAAGCACGCAAAGCCACAGGCTTCTCACTGTCGGGTCCACCAGCGGCTAGCCAGCAGTGACTGCTCGAGAGGGCTGACAGTGCATGAGGTAAATTGAGTAAGATTTCTAAATATAAGGACTTTCGACATAGTGTGTGAAACCTCAGCTGTTCTATAATAAGCTTTAACCTTTGTCCACTCTGGAACAAGACTTCACAAGAGGTTGGTTTACTCTTGCCTGGCCTTAAGTCACAATAGTTTGTTGCAGAGAGGGACACTGCTGAATTTACAAACTATTAATATAAAGATACTTATTTTCAAGGTGTGGTTTAGGTATGAGCTTAATAGTATAAAGTGGAAGAGAAAAGCTATCTTTGGCAGTAGTGAATTATTAATGCACTTGTAGATTTGGTGAACTTTTATTTAGTTGGTGTGATAAGGATCTGGCATGTTCTAAGTAATCACTCCCTTCCTTATTCAGGTCATACTTAGGTCATACTCAACTTTCAAAGAACTAGAATTCAACAAAATGCCTTAATGTTGAAGCTATTAAAATTAGTTTACACTCTATTTGGCAATTTAGAAAAGCTTTAAGATCTTCAAGGACCATATTGCTGTCATTATCACTGTGCAGTTCTATAGGATTGGAAAAGGTAAGCAACCAGGGCCCAACATATGCCCCGAAGCTGTGTAGCGAATGTGTTCCTAGTATCTGAGTCTAGGCTTCTCATAAAATCACATACTTAGAAGCTACTTATGGTTATTTGAGTCTTCTGTGTGTTTGGGTTCGAGTCAATATGACCGTCTTATTGGAGGACTGTCAAATGTGTGCTATCCTGAGACATGCTAGAACAAAGCCATAGGAAGAACTCCTTTGGAGGGGGAATATTGGTGGGCAGCTCTTTGCCTGGTGATTGTAGACTCTGCTGTCTCCAGGCCTGGTGACAGAAGCCCCAGACTTAAATATGGACAGCCTGGTATTTCAGTCTGATTCTGATAGCTCAATAATGCAAGTAGCCTGAAGGACTTCTTTTTAAGTCATCAAAGAAAATGTCAATCACTGTTCAGCTAGATAGTTTATGGCTATGTAGCAGCATGAACTATAACTTCTCAGGTCCTTTTATCAAAGTATTTTTGTTATTTTTGTTCCAGTTCTTTTATTTTTCTTTAAGGGAGGGAAAAGATCTCACTGATTTCTTGATCCTATAATGTGTATAATTTAAAGCAGTGAAACTGATTGTCTTAGATGACTGTAAAATGGACCAATTTCAAGTGGCAGTCCTAGGGGGACTTTGAACAACACATGAAGTATGCAGCTATACCTTTAAAAAGGGGTAGTTTGCCAGGACACAGGCATTAAAGGAATATACCACCTATCACTTGGTCCAACACTCTTAGGTATACTGACCAAACTCTTCCCCAACTAGAAAGCTGATGAGAACAAACTCCTCAGTACCCTTCCCTCGTTCCCATCCTGTCTCCCGATAGAGTCATCTTGCCCTATCTCTTACTCTTCCCCCAGTTCTTGATCTTTTGGCATCTTAGCTTTTGCCTCACCTGCAGCCTCTGTTCCCTTGCTCTTCAGTCCTGGTGCCTGATGCCTCTGTGGGCTCTGGTTTGCACTCCACGTCAGGTTACATCTGCCCCTGGCTACTCTTGGTGACAGCTTTGCCCAGTTTTGCCAGACCTTGGGCCTTTGCCCCAAGGCTAGTGCATGTGTGTGTCTCTGTGCATGTATGTGTGTGGGGGTGTACTCTTAGCTCAAGAAAAAGATACTAATAAATTTGTTTCAGCACAAAAATCTTTTAATGGGCTCTAAACATCTTTTGCCAGTTCTGTAACATGTTTATCCTTAATTCTGTAGGCTCAATATTTTTTGAATATTAATTGGTTGGCAAATATCTATTGAGACCAACTAAATATCCAGTGCTAGGCTTGGTATTGAGAAGCCACCTTCTTACCTTCAGGGTAAGGTAACAAAGTTGTAAGGGTGATCTGGCTTTGATATCTGTCTCCCCAAACTTGATTACAAGATGTAACCACACTTATCTCCATATTTGACTACACTTATCTCCATGGTTGGCAGATAGACTGTTTTCCTTCCTGGTCCACATGGGCACCTCCTAAAGCTGTCAAGAGACACCTTTCCCTGATAGGCTATTCATTCATAAAGTGCATATACATTGTCAGGGGCAAAAACAAGAAGTAGAGTTTTGTGTAGAGTGTTAGTTGAAGAAGCAAGGGAGAGACTACATATAAAGTGATAATATCAGTTGCCTCTGAAGAAGGGAAGTGGGTAGGTGGGACGCAGAAGAAAGGGAAGTTTTCACTATATACTTAGCTACACCTTTTGAATTTTAAGTTATGTGAATATTACAGCTATTTTTAAAAAAGAAACAAATCTATTTTTGAGTGTTAAAGTTCAAAAAGAGTGTTGGACTATGAGGAGCTGCCCTTCCTTGCTATAACTTGGAATGCTGAGCAAACTGACGAGAGAGGTACACAAGTATAGATACAAAAAGTGACTCCCTAGGAAATCATAAAAGAAGGAAGCAGAACTCAGTATTACAGAATTAAATGTGGGTTTCTTTTTCCTGAAAAATATTTTAAGACAGTCCTCATGAATGTGCATGTGCTGGGCTCTCGTGGTACATGGTCAGGAAGCAAACAGGCAGGCCAATGATGGCTAAGGCAAGATGCTAGAAGGTAGCATCTGGAAAGTTCTAGTGACTCTGAGGGGTTTAGTCAGCAGAGATTGTCAGCTGTATTAAATTCTGCATAAATGCATATGTGGATTTCTGTGAGGGCCCACCACCAATTAGAGATTTGAAGACTCAACAAAGTTAATTTTGTGAGGTTCATTTGAATTTTTGGCAGGAAGGTATTGGGTTTTGATGATACTCTGTCATAGAATCTTCCTTAATGAATCTCTGTTCTCCTCCAAACAGAATGAATTTGTGTTCCCTGGTGTAAACAATAAATAATGTACACAGAAAGTGCTTTATAGTATTGGTTAGGGCTGTTTCTACAATCTGCTGTTTATGCTTCCATCACTTTTTCTTGGTGACAAGTGAGCTTAATACAGTAAAGAAGTTACAACAGAGCCCTGTGCAGCCCACAAAGGGGAAGTCACAATTCACCAGATATCTAGTTGGTTATCGACTGTGCAGATCAACCACAACAGTCCACCAGCACTAAAACTCTTCAGAATTTAACAATTCACAAATGTTAAAAATTGGAATTTACTTAATAAGCATACTGAATGAGGAGACTATAATAGCTTCTAAGCATAATCTTTAAAATATAAGGCCCTTCCTTCCTTCCTTCCTTCCTTCCTTCCTTCCTTCCTTCCTTCCTTCCTTCCTTCCTTTCTTCCTTCCTTCCTTCCTTTTTTAGAAAAGCATAACCTGCATAAGATTTGTTCTATTCATTATGTCTGCTAGACATTTAAAAGGTTCATACCAAAATGTTCACACTGCAACCTTAAACCATGGAATTGGAACAAAGGCAAATCCCAAGACGGGCAGAATTCTCTACTGAACTAGAATCAAATGAGCCACCCCTTCTAGGGTCACAAAGCAGCACTGGAGACCGGAGTCCTTCATCTCGTGTCTCTCCTTATAGTCAGGGCGAACATGTTTGTCTGCCAGCTCATCTTCTTAGTTTCACAGCTACATAATTTACATAGATTATTTCATTACCTTTTCACAACTACCAGTTGGGCTGTAATTATTATGTTTTATGGATGAAGAAGCTAGAACACAGGCCAAGTCACTTTCCCAAAGCCATACTAGTCAGTGGTAAAACCCAGGTAACCTGACTCTTGAACCTGCATTCTAAGCACCACATGGTGCTGCTATGCTGAAGAAAAATTCTCATGTCCAATGGGATCATTTTACATATGCTATATTTAATGGGAAAGTATTCATTTTAACTATACTTGAATATTAGAAGAGAAGAAAACTAGCAAAATTGGGCTGCCACATACAGTCATGAAGTTGAGCACTCCCGACCCTGAGTCGCGTGACAACTCCTGTAAAGGGCATCTCTTAGTGCCCTCCAGTGCACATATACAGCCATGTGCTGTGGCCCCGAGTCACCTGGAGGATTGATAAACTCTGGATAAATGTTTCTTTATCATGAGAGCTATTATTTTCTGAATTATCCCTATAAAGTGAGGGAAGTTGATTATAGAAAAAGAAAAGCAGCGGAGGGAAAGAGATTATATAAACCATTAAGAGATTGGCAAATTTATTTTTTAACTATATGCTTCAAATCTGACAGATTGAATTAACTCGCTGTGCTGTGAGAGATGGGAATTACCACCTATCTTCCCACATATCTTCCCTCTATCTTCTGTGTTTTGTTCGTCGTATTATTATTTTTATGTGGTCAAAATTTATATTTGCATTTTATTAGGGATTATAATGCCCACAATTGCTTAGTCTTAATTCCACACCTAAATAGACCACCAGACATTATAAAATAGCCAATCCATTATTCATCTTGATTAACTTCTTAATTAGCCTCCATCACTATCCAAGGCCAAGACTTTTGGTAGAGAACAGGACACGGAAACTTACATGAGTGGCTATTTCTAAATTCTCCCAAGGGTGGCACTAAGAATGACATAAAACTAGTACCATTTTGGATACCTGCAATTTTGTGATTTTGTTCAAGTATTTCTGTGGGATGGATTCCCACAGAAATTGGAATTATGTGATAACATGGTGCAAGCATTTAAAAAATTAATAGGCTTTGTCAAATTGGCCTCTAAAAAGGCTGGGCCAATTTACACAATCACCAACAGTCTCAGAAAATATCTTTATTCTTATGCCCTTACCTACCCTGAGTGTTACTTTTTAAAATTTTTTTTTATTTAAAGGAGAATATTCTACCCCAGAACCCAAGTTAGAGATAATGACTATTAATCACTTATTATAAATTTTCCACAACATTTTGCTGATATACAAGCATAAAATGTACACATACACACACACACACACACACACACACACATACACACGATATCTTTTTTTAACATAAAAGTGCATGTTATATACAAACTGCTCCTCGTTTTGTTTTTTTTTGCCATTACAGATAATCCATATCAGCACATATTCATCTAATTTTTAAGCGCTGTGCAATATATAGGTGTTCCAATATTATAGATGACCATTATGTAAATGTTCCAATATTTATTTAATGTTCTATTAATGGTTTCTTAGGTTGTTCTGGACTTTCACTTCAAAAAAAAAATGCTACCGTTAATATCTTATATCTATATCTTCGGACACATGTATAGATACATCTATTGATTAGATCCCTAAAAGTGAAATGTCTGGGCAGAAAGGTATCAGCATTTAATTTTGATTGGTTTGCTAAAATGACCTCTAAAGAAGTTGTACCATTTGCAGCCCTACCAGCAGTGCACGAACTCTGCTATTTACCCTCAGCCTTTGTAGAATAGTGTGCTGTTAGACTTGGGATCATTGCCAATCTAGAAAGTGAAAAATTATATCTCAGTTTAATTTTAATGTCCATTTGTCTTATTCACAATTGACAAATTCTTTAGTATGTCTAAGAGGCATTTGCATGTCTTTTTGTGTGGTTATTTATATATTGAGTAAAATAGATTTAGCCATCTGTTTTATTAATGTTAGTTTCCATTTATAATTTTTCTTTTGTCTTTCTTTGAAGTATTTTTGGCCATGAAGAAATTTTTTTTTACTATTACATAGACACATTTTTCAGTAGTTTATGTTTCTAGGTTTTGAGTCTCCCTTAGAAAGACCTTCTTTCCAAGGCTGAATTAAGAAATTATTTCATATTTTCTTTAGGTACTTTCATGTTTTCATTTTTTACATTTAAATATTCAATTCATCTGCCACTTAATTTGTTGTAAGGTAGACATACCATTTCCTTTCGGTTCTAATTGTTAACCTATTGAACATTAAATGATCCATCTTTCTGCCTACTGCTTAGAATACCTGTTCTCAAGAAAATCACAGAATTTCCAGTGGAAAGGTAAATAAGGAGAGACGTAGCTTAGTGGTTCATGCATGTTGACTTGCAGATTAGCGCTCTACAGGTCACCTCAGGGTCTCATGAGGGATGTATCAAAAATACAGGCAGTTACCCCAAGCGCTCCAGGTTCTAAAGGTCTCAGGTAGGGTTCAGGGTACTGTCTTTCTTTCTCTGTTTATTTAAAAAATTTCAATGTAATAGAAACATTTTGTGAATAGTTCAATAAACAATTGTATGTATAACAGCTTCCCTTGGGTTCACCGTTATTAACATTTTCCCACATTTATCACTCTCTCTCCGTTTCTTTCTCTCTCTTTCTCTCTCTCATGTTTATTCTTTGAACCCTTGAAAATTAGTTGCAAACAAAATTTCTCTTTGATTTTATATATTTCCCCATTTTTATCCAAAGAACAAAAGTACTCACCTATATAGCTACAATATAATGATCATTTTCAAGAGATTTACCATCATTACAATGCTGTTATCTAAAATTCCATATTCAAACTTTACCAGTTGTTCCAAAACTATAATGTCCTTTATAGTTTTGTTTTGTTTTGTTTTGTTTTGTTTTGTTTTGTTTATAATTCTGGATCTAATCAAGAATCCTCAATACATTTAGTTTTCATGTCCCTTCAGTCTCCTCTAACCTAGAATAGTTTCTGACTTCTTTCCTTTTTCTTCATCTTTAATTACCTTGCTTTTTTGTTATTTTGCAGAATGTCCTTCAACTTGGATGTTTGTTTCCTCACGATTAGATTTAGGTTGAGCATTTTTGTCAGGGATGCCACATAGATGATGTGTTTCATGTTAGGAGACACAGGATGTCAGTTTATCTTACTATCAGTGATGTTAAGTGTGGTATCTACTAGATTTCTAGGCACCCGTAATGCTTAGATACTACTCATGTGATTTTGATGTAAAGCCAGGTTTGGGAATCACTGATTAGTCAAATATGCTACTCAGAGATGGGAATCTCTTCTAGGGAATCTTTGAAGGCTGGGCATTTGCAGGAATTTTATTACCTCAAATAAAAGGGAACTTAAAGTCTTAAAGAGCAGACACATCCTTCATCTAGTTTAGTTCATTAAAAAATAACTCTTAATACTCCAAAGAAAAGAATTAAGAATTAAAAGCAGGAACTCAAATAGATACTTGTACATTCATGCTCATAGCAGCATATTCACAGTTGACCAAAGGTGGAAGCAACCCACATGTCCATCGATGGATGAATGGATAAACAAAATGTGCCATATACACACAATGGGATATCATTCAGCTTTAAAGAGGAAATTCTGACATATGCTACAACGTGAGTAGAAAACATCATAATAATTGATATTCCTAAGTGAAGGAAGCCAGATACAGGAGCTTATATACTATATGATTCCACTACATGAGGCACCTAAAAGAGCCAGACTCATAGAGACAGAAAGGAGGATGGTGGTTGCCAGAGATGGGGGGGTGGGGGCGGGGGAGCAGGGGCAGGAGTTACTGTTTAATGAATACTGAGTTTCGGTTTGAGAAAATAGAAAAGTCCTGGAGATGGATAGCGGTGATGGTCGCACAACAATGCAGATGTACTTAATGCCACTGATTGTGCACTTAAAAATGGTTAAAATGATTTTATTTTATGTATGTTTTACCATAATAATAATAATAATAATAATAATAAACCTTTTTAAAAAAACATTTGTTTACATTAAGATAAAATATTTCCATTTGTAACTTTCCCTCCTTGGTTTTGGCTTTTGGAACAACACAAAATACACCTTTCTCTCTTCCATATGATATCATTTCATCTAGTCTCCAGCCTGTACATAAACTGATCTCTGTCCCCCATCTCCTCAGCCATGGAGGGAGCATTGTAGGGTTGAATAAATGTTTTACTCTTGGATATTACAACAGTCTAGGACTACCTTAGGATTTTTTTTTTTTTTTTTGAGAAAATTAAAATTAAACATCCTAATGGTGAAGCAGTTCACCCATTTCAGACCTGGGGCAACATCTGTGGCACTGGCCCAGAGCCCTCCTTCTCTTTTTAATTGGAGCCTACACCCTTGGCCTGCGCCTGCTGAGGATCATGCAGCTGCTCGAAAGCAGGTTGGTTGCATGTGATGTCTTATCTTATATCAAAAATGCTGCAGAGAATGCTGAGGTCTCTTATTTTCTCTCCTGGAGGTGTCAGGGCAAAGGAAAGTTTGGTCAACTGGGAACAGCTTGGCATTTCTTGATAGGCTCATATAACAATTCATAAGCAAAAAGGCAGTTCAACTTTGCCATAGCAACAAATCCATTTCCTCCCGTGAGGTAGGCCTTGGCCAGTTGTTAGCCGCCCTCACAGAACAGCATGCACTTGGCCTCCAGGCTGCAGGCTCTGTGTAAGGTGCCACATGCTACTCCAAATTCAGGCCCAACAAGCTCCTCAGTGTCACTTGCATTTCAGACTGATCAGATGGGCCCAATGCCCACTCCTATTCCAGGGAAGTCACTGAGTAGGTGGTGAGTCTTCCCCTGTCCCTCGAGGGTGATGCTTAGTTTAGGAGATGTCTGGGGAGGCTTCACCAGCTTGGATTCATCAGTACTCCTCAAAGGAGATTTCTGTCTTTTCATGGAGCAGGAAAGAGCAAAAATAATCAAAACAGAAGCAAGAAAGAGAGGATCTAGAGGTTCAGAATGAGTAGAAGAGAAAGGGATTAGAGAGTCTAGGGCCTTGCATGGGAGCTCATCTCTCTGCTTCTCCAGAGCATGCTGTCCATCCCCGCCCCTGCCCCTGCAGAACAAGCTGAGGGGAAAGATACAGCTCATACTGCCTGCAGCCTGACCTCAGACTCCCACCTCCTACTCTGAAGCTTTGGGCTTATGCTCTCCAGCCTCCCCCAAAGGTAAAGTGTCCCCTCAGGCCCTAAATAAAGGGATGGCTACTATTACCCAGGAGAAAGAGCAACCAAAAATCTCCAGGGACTTGGGGGAGTAGAGGGCTGTGGCCCTCAGCCCAGGTGTGAAGAGGAAGGAGTAGGCCTTCAGCTTTCTTTGGGCCCAGACTGTTCCTTCCCAGGCCTTGAGAGCAACAGTCTGCTTCAAGTGCGAGGTCAGACCTTCAGCGAGAGCCCCAGGCTGGAGGTCAGGCAGAGGGCTCAGCATCCTGACAGTATGATCTTCTCCTCCACCTGACCCCACCATCCTCATTCCCATCATCATCCTAGGCTGAGGCAATGCTAGGTAAGTTGGAAAGTTAAGGCTCTTTGCAAGGAGTAGGAGGAGGTACTGAGCAGAAAAGAATTGAGAAAACGCCCTGGAACCTAGAGGCATTCTCCTTCAGGTCATCTAAAAAGACGAAAGCTTTCCTTCTTCATTCTTTTTGCTTGAAGATTGACTTCTGCCCTGTAAGACAGTGTTTCCCTTCTTGGGACAGGCCTCCTATGGAGCACTCCCATCTAGGCAACCATCACCCACTCAGCTGGAGAAGACTATTTTTGTGCCCAGTTTGCTTGCAGTAAACTACTGTGCTTCAAGGTCTGCAGTGCAGATGGAAAGGAAAAAAAAATCCCAAGTCCTTGGCCTTGATGATGAGAGTAGAGACTCAAAAGCAGCAATATACACAGCTAACACGCATTAAGTGGTGAGGGAGGAAGGGTAGGGGGCCAAAGTCATAGCCAAGATATGTTTCCTATATTCAGTATTTGATCTGAGCTGACCACCTTCCTATATACCTAATTCTATCTTCCAGGAATAGGTGCAGTAACTCACAAGTGAAAAACTCTATAAGCAAATAGGGTGTCCCTTCAAGTGTTCATGAATTGTAAAAGTTGTCTTTGCAGGTCAGTTACAGTCAGAGCAATCTCTAGAGAAACCATATATGTTTTCAAAGAATGAGAATTGACACCGTGGCATAAAACTGACAAATTGAGTAAAATAGTCTGGAATTTCATAAAATGAAAAATAATAACAAAAAATATTAGCCCCTCTGTTGTTAAGGAAATAAAAGAAATGGAAAGAGAGGCCACTACCCAATGAAGAAGGAAGTGTGGAATCTCCAAGTACATGCTGAGAAACATGAAAAACTGTGCCTGAACGTACAGGAATGCGGCTATAAGAGTTTCCACACAGAAATACTTTCTCGACAAAGCATATGAAGTAAACAACCGACCATGGAGACCTCTCCTAATTTCTAGTGTTTTAGTAAATACTCTGAGATAACATTCTGAACTTAAACATTCTCCCTTCAGGGACACTGCCCACCAACTTGGAACATTTAAAGCAGTGCCTGTGGGAAGTTTAGAATGAGCTGGAAAGTCACCTTCCAAAAAGGGAGCGTTCCAGCCCCAGCGTACTCCCACTGCCCTCAGCTGATTGACATCAACTCCTCTACACTGCACTCTGCTGAGACAAGAGATGCTGAGACAAAGGGGATGACAGCAGCAACGAAAGGGATGCAGAAGCCCTGCCTGGATGATCACAGTGGATGAAATCATTAGACAAAAGGTTAATGGGAAATTTCACAAAGGGGAGAGCCAGATGGCCCTATCTACACGCATTAGGCCCTACCTGATGAGCAGAGCAACCAGACATGTGTCACCTGGTATGGTTTACTAGGGAAAACACAGCATCACCTACCAGGTAATCTTGCCAAGAATCAGTCCTGTAAGTCTTACTTTAAGTGTATAGAAAATATGTGGGTAGAGGAACAAAGTTAAATCTACCAGGAAGCAAACAGTCAAAAGCAGATCGTTGGGATTTTTAATTTTTCAACACATCATTGAGATTAAAAATTTTAAAAAGAAGGAGGAGGAGAAGAAAAAGATGAAGGGGAATATTAAGCTGCTCTATATTAAAGATACTTAAGGGATGTAATAACCAAGTACAACATATGGGTCTTTTTTAGATTCTGATTACAACAAGCTGTGTGGGAAAAATTGAAGCATTCAAGGAAATTTGTATATGGACTCCTATTAAATGGTAGCAAGGAATTATTGTTAATTTTGTTGATTATGTTATTGGCATTGCCGTTACATAAGACTGTCCATAGTTTTTAAAGATGTATGCTGAAGTTTGTAGGGGTGAAATGATAAGATACCTGATATTTTCTTTAAATTCTTTTTTTTTTTTTTTTAAAAAAAAAGATAGATAAAGTACTGTTTACAATTCTTATGAGATGCTTTTATTAATGATTTTATATACATTAATATACAATGTATACCAGTGAAACAAATTTGCTCTGAAACACACACACATACACACACACACATCCACACAAATGAAAATATGTTAGGTCTATTAGCATTCACTTAAGCAGAAAAAGTGTTTCTCTCTGAGTCACTAGAAATAGATGTGTTCTTTCTCCATCTTTCAAAATAATCAAAACCAAAAGGGCTTTTTTTAGGATAGAGACAGACAGCTCATGTACAAAGAAATATGGATGACTGTTGAAAGATATGATTTGTTTGAAAATCCACTGATTTCTAAGAAGCTTAAGGAATGTTAACTTCAGATTTTCCACTTGGAAAAAAATAGGGCTGGATTCTTTCTGGTGCCCAGGCTTTCTATAGGAGAATAGTCTTCAAAATGTCACTGGGAACTTAGAAATGCAAATTTTCCAGGTTTATCCTAGACCTACAAAATCAAAAACTTTTGGGGGTGGGGCCAGCAATCTTGTGTTAACAAGCCCTTCAGGTGATTCTATACACACCAACAGTGAGGAGGGGATTGTTTAGTACAGTGCAGAGTACTGCACTAAATCACTCTTATTTGCTGAATGGTGGGGCTATATCCAGTGGTCATGTCCTACATCCCTTCTGTGAATGTTTATCAGCTGTACGGTCATTGTCAGGAAATACAGGTTAACAACTCTCTTTAAATCCTCACCTGGCCAAGAGGTGGATGTCCTCAAAGGATTTTGAATCTGTTGCCCATTTGTGTCCATTTAACATCTCATTCCTTATGCACATCTCAGCCCCTGATTTGATGAACCTCATACCTGAAGTCTTATCAGCAGTGAAATATTTGCTGGAGTCCTCCTGTCTTAGGAGACTGAACTTGATTCACTCCTTGGCAGGTCCTGAACATTTTCATTTATTCAAGTAGTTGGTTTATGTGAAAGTTAAAAACAGAGGCAAAGAAATTAGCAGAAATCTGTGCATACACCAGAAACATTTTTCTCTCCCTTCAGCTCTGTGAGAAGTGAGAAATCTTTGTTCTGCAAGAAAAATACATTATTCAAAGGTATTAGAAACTACGCTTGGAAAATAAAGTTGTACATTCGAAATAGTCGTCTGAATACTAACTTCTTAGTGAAAAACGGAAAAAGAAAAAGGAAGTCTATGGCCATGCTACCCTGAACAAGCCCAATCCTGCCTGATCTCGGAAGCTAAGCAGGGTTGGGCCTGGTTAATACTTGAATGGGAGACCACATAGGAAGACCAGGTGCTGTAAGTGTAAAAATAAAAAAAATAAGGGATTGTAAGCTGACAAGGTCCTTGCAATCTGTCAATCTGTGAAGTCAACCAAGGATTGCCTCGCCTAAGAAGTAAAAAAATTAAAATTAAAAAAAGAAAAAGAAAAAAGAAAGTCACCTGCCAGTTTCACACATCTCTGAAGCCAGCTCTGAACAGGCTCAGGTGGAGTTGCTGGAGGGTCCAAGGAACAAGTGTCCACCCTAGAGAAAAATCAACTTGAACCAGTCTTTAGTTTGAAAGATAATGCTGACTATTCAAGTCCAGTCTCATTAGGGTCATGATTGCTTACCAACTTGGAGATACAGGTCTAAATTTCTAAAAGTAGAAGCTGATTTCCTAGTAAATGACAAGACAGGGTGGAAAAAGCATCGATCTTAAAACCTGACCCGTAGAAGCTTCAAACCTCACATTAACACTTACATCTGAACTGGGTCAGGTATATTATTCTCTAAAACTCCATTTCTTCATTTATGAAATGCGAATAATTCCTAGCTTGTGAAGGTTGCATGAATTTATACATACACACAGAGAATGTTCTGTTCTGCTACAGTCATGCTTTATAAACATGAATTAGCTCTTGTGTGATTGGAAAATAGTGGAATAATGGCAGTGTAAAGTAGAAGTTCTGATGAACATCACCAGCATGCTAATGTTTTCCTCCATGGAGTTCATAGGGTAGGTATATCTACATAGCTGAATATGTCAGTTTTGAGGACTATAGTACTGTCCATGATGTCTAGTCACCCCTTATTTTTTTGGCTCAGTTCAATCCAGCAAATGGTTTTTGCATGGTTTTTCCCAATCTTTGGGCATGACACCCTAGCTACCATAACTCAGCAGCCTCACGCTCCCTTATATCCCTTCTATCAAGGTATAGTCACTTTTTAATTTTTTTTAATTAAAAATTTTAGATTTACTATAGTATTTCTTTATTAGAAACTTAACTTTTTTTTACTGCTCTAATATTTTCATTAGGATTTTTATTTTTGTTAATGGCCTGGTTACAAATTTGTATAGATTTTAAAAGGTATACTCCTAATATTGTTTTTCCCATAATTCTGTTTTAATGTGAATACTTATTTTAGTATTAATTTTATAGAATGCTAGGTTTATCAGGAAGATGAATATTGTGATAAAGCAGAAACTGCATGATGCAAAAGTATATACACACACACATTTTGATTCTTGGTAGCAGCGGTGGACTCATCATCCATTTTGACTTCTCAACTTCTAAACTTCTGTCACTAGAGAATTCTTTCTTACCCTTATGACTTCTGATGGGAACAAAGATGACCTGTCAATATAGAGTCTGAAAATGCTAGATACTCATTTCCCTAGCCCCCTCTGCAACAAGGGCAGAGGCCTATGCCTTTATCTCCACCAATCAGGGCCACCAACTTTAAGACTCTGATGTGAGAGCTAGTGACACAAACCGAGGGGCCAGGAGCTGACTGTCATTTCTCTGGTGATAGTGTCAGTACTTTCCTCCTCAGAATGGTTTGGGGCCATAGCTTTGGTGTTCTTATTTTCTGAATAGCCTGGAGCTTGATCTTCAGATCTTTCTATGATTTGTGAGTTACCCACTATCCTTTCAAAAACTTGTCTGTTTAGCTAAGCCAGAATAAGCTTCTTTCTGTTCTTTGCTATGAAGAACTCTAGCTGATATGAGAGTTGTTATTATAATAGATTCAGTATTTTTTAAATATCTACCACATCCACCACACTTTAAGGGATACTCAGATCAGCAAATTACCTATCTGTTCCAAGTATCTTTTGTTTCATCTAACAAACCACTCACAAATCTTAGTCACTAAAAACAATAATTTATTATTATCCTTCATGGTTCTGGGAATTGACTGGGCTCAGCTGTGTGGTTCTTTCTTGTGGTCTTTTATGCAGTTGCAGTTAGATAGTGGCTAGCACTGGAATCATCTGAAGGCTGGACTGGATGGTCACCCCAGATGGTTCCTTCACTTACGTATCTAGCTCCTTATCCTCTCTCTCTTTCCACATGGTGTCTCGTCCTCTAGGTCCTCTCCACGTGGCTTGGATTTCAAAGGTCAGGAAATAAACACTTAAAGTCTCCACCTAGAATTGACCCTGTGTAACTTCCATATTATATTGTTCAAAGCAATCACAGGGCCTGCCTTTCAAAGAGGGTAGAGAAAGAGAGAAATGAACTCTAGTTCTTGAAGTGTGGATGTCAAGGCCATACTGTCAGTGCCAGAGATATTTTTGTTGCCATTTTTGGAAAATACAATCTGCCACATTATCCTTAAGGGAATAGGTACAATCCAGGGAATAATTTAGAAAACATTCAGCGATATGGTTTTTAAAAGGCAAAGTGCCCATTAAGGGATAAGATTGGCAGTCCATGAATTAATATACAAAATATACAGTGGTATGGTTTTTAAAGACAGGTGTTAACTTCTCAGTGGAGAGACACCCTCACTTCCTTCACATAGGGACCAAATCTCTACTTTGCAGCAAATAATGCAGTGCAATTTAGGAACCCTCTAAGAATTTTAGAATCCAAGAGAAAAGATTTTGCCTAGTTCTTGGCATTTTTCATTACTTGGGAATATCTACCAAGTGAAAATGAAAAGCAGCCTCCTAGCTAGCAAAGCTTTAAAACTGAGCATTTTAAAAAAGTAAGTAAATAGAGGAGATAAATAAACTGCTGAGCTCCAGGCCTTTCTCCGAGTTACATGATTCGTGAGAGTGCCATAAAGGAAGAGAGACGGCACTTCTGAATTTCATTTCAGTGGTTAAAAACTGAGAATGGTCTGAACACAATTTGATTTAACATAGTGGCCACCCAGATGATAGTCTGTTTACCTTCACAGCACACAATTCTTTTTTGTGCCTACACTTCAAGGATACAAGAAAGTGTACTTTGTCTCTGATCTTCAATACTTCTGACTCAAAGATAATTTTTCATATTTATCATTTTGACATTATTGCTTAGGGCTACAATCACTCTTGATAGCAAGTACCTGACAGAAAAACCTCTATTGGTTACACAAAGCTTCAGAATCTAGCTTTCTTAAAAGAAAACAATCTCGTCATCTGGAGGTCTCTTACAAGTTTGACTAGGAAAGTGACTTGCTTTTCTGGAGCCTAAGGAGTTTAATATCTTGGGTATGGTTTTTGTTTCATGTGCCTCTTTGGGCCAAAGTGAATTCCATTTGGTTATTACAGTGAACCAGAAGTTCTCAGTGGTGTTTCCCTGGATCTTAGTTCATTTTTTCTGCTTTGCCTCTGTCAAGGCAAGGTTACTATAAAATCTGTAGAATCTTAATATTGAATATAATTTTCCCCTTCACATAAAATTTTCATCGGCTTCCCTCCACTCTCATTGCATTATCACTATTATCGTTTGTATGAATTTTTTCTTAGTTTTTAGTGACTTAGAACCAAACTCAAATTGGCTTAAGACAAAAAATGCACTTAATTGCTCAGGAAGCTAAAAGGCTCAATGGCTGAATTGGCTTCAGACATGGCTGGATTTAGTGTATAAACCATGTCATTAGGACTCAGTTTCTTCTGTCTCTTCACTTTGCTGTGTATTTTGATTTCATTCTCAATCTCCATTTAGCTCCAGGCTCCAGGCTGCTTCTTCATAGTGACAAGATTGCAGGGGCAGCTGTAGTAGCCTTATATGTTCTCAATTTAAAGTGTGGCTCAAAAAAGAGAGTCTTTTTCAATAGCTTCTGAACAAGGCCCAAGATTTATTCTGATTGGGCCAGTTTAGGCCATGTGCTCATCTTTGAACAAATCACTGTGTACAGAGGAAGACGCAATCTGTTCAATGGCTTACTCCTGAGTCACATGTTCTGTCCTTAGAACCGTGGAAGGAACCCCACTGGGCAGGGGGTCAGAGTCAGGACTGTTGTAGGAGAAGGGAAAATGAATTCTAAGAAATAACAAAAGAGAACTATTAGTGTTTTATTACCATCATAATTATTTTTAAGCTGGCATTATTTATGTGATTCAATTTAATCCATAGTGCCTGGCACATTTTAGCTGCATAATACATATTGAAGGAATGAGCTTTTTACTAATGATAAACATTAAATCAATCGACTAAATGCCAAGTCAGACAGGCCGGCCAAGAGCAAGGCACATAAAATGAAGAAAACATTACTCCCTTGAAACATAAATAATACATCAGATTTAAAGCAGTTCTTCTTCAGATCTTTATTATTAAATTGTTTTGATTACATAGACAGCATGTGCACGTTATAAAGTGGAGTGCATTTTACGTTGCTATATAAATGGAGGGTTTTAAGTCTCTCCCTAAGCGAGCAAATCCGACACACTTCACTGTCAGCCAAATTGGAATTCTTCTAAAATGTACTTTCAGATGTTCCAAATGCACCTCCATTGTGGTGCCTCATTGTCTAAATAAAAGCCTTTCCACCCCTGGATGTGGGGAAGGGCAGAAAGGAGAGAAGAGAGACCAAGAAACTGCCAGATCAGCTTCTGCAGTGTAGAGGAGATATGTTCTTTCTTTTGAGTCTTTCCATTCATACTGCTTACTTTTTCTTTCTCTAAGCAGGGAAAAGCAGCTCATCACTATCCAGGGCCAAGACTTTTGGTAGAGAACAGGACACAGAAAATTATGTGAGTGGCTATTTCTAAATTCTCCCAAGGGCTGAATGACTCAAAACTAGTACCATTCTGGATACATAAAGTCAAGAGAATTCATAACTATAGTTATGAATTCATTACATATAATGCATGTCTTGGAGTAATTGGGAATAATTCTCCCATAGTACTCCAGTTGAAAAGGCTGTGTTAGATCTTGGTGCATCATCATCTTGTTTGGTTTGAGTATCCTGTTGTCTATTGAAGTAAAGAAGGTGAATAATTTCTCTGGGCCTGGACAGGAATGTAAATCAAGATCTGCCAAATATACATACACACACATGCACACACACATGTGTACAATACATATTGTGTTTGACATATTATATATAATACATATGTTCAATGTCCTATATATAACATTTCAATATATATATTTATATATATATCTGTGAATATACATATGTACGTTTGTATACACACACACAAAATTATTTTTTAACATCAGAGAGAAAGAAGTAGTGTAGCCTCCTGAGTGTAGAGAAAACCTGTTCTCAGTACTCACAGCTTCCATGGCAATGGCAGAAATCGCTGCTGCGGAGCACCCAGCAGCCCCGTGTGAGCAGAAAATACAGTGTAGTCAGCGTCAGCCTTGGGCCCTACTCAGGTCTTGGACTCTGTAGGTGTAAACTGAGAGGCAGATGTTTTCCCCCTTGACAGGATCTTGTGGGTGCCCTGTGCCTTGGTGGCTATGGTGGATTCTCTATACTTCAGGGAGGAGATCCAAGTGAATCTCCTTACCTGTGCCTCCTTCCTGTACAAGATGGCAGCACTTCTAGCTGGGAAGAAGATCCCACCATTCTGCATGAGCCTAAACATGAGTAATGGCTTTGTCACAGCTTCTGTCTTGCCCTTTGGCAATGAAGTAACTGAAAAGATTTCTTCTGTGTATCTGTCTTCAATGCCTGGAATGAGAGCTCTGGAGAAATATATAGAACCATGAATCATCTGACAAAGTTACGGGAGGTTTTAAAGCTACTGGACAGAAACAGATAGTGCCCTGTGCACTTGGCCATGGCCCCAAGCAGCAAAGAGCCCAGAGACTATGTAAAAGAGAAGCCATAACTTCACAGTCATATTTTCAGGTGGGGTAGGTAGGGTTAAAATAATCCTCTTCCGCAGAGAAAAAGGAACTTTCATACACTGCTGGTGGAACTGCAAATTGGTACAGCCACTATGGAACACAGTATGCAGTTTCCTCAAAAAAACTAAGAATTGATCTACCATATGATCCAGCAATCTCTCTACTGGGTATTTACCCTAAAGACTTGAAAACCCATATCCAAAAAGATATTTGCACACCTATGTTCATAGCAGCATTATTCACAGTGGCCAGGACATGGAAGCAACTGAAGTGTCCTATGATAGACGATTGGCTAAAGAAGCTGTGGTACATATATACAGTGGAATATTACTCAGCCATAAGAGATGAAATACTGCCATTTGTGACAACATGGATGGACCTTGAGATAATCATGCTAAGTGAAATAAGCCAGACAGAAAAAGTTGAAAATCACATGATATGGGATATAAACTTAAAAGCGACAAATGAACAAGACAAACAAACAAGTACTCATGGACATGGACTATACACTAGTGGTTACCAGAGGGTAGGGGGCAGGTGAGAGGGGTGAGGTAGATGGGGTAAAGGGGATCATATATGTGGTGACAGAAAGAAATCTAACTATGGGAGGTGAACGCACCATGTAGATATATATATGTCTTACTATTAAAATATACAGTTGAAACTTATTGGATTTTGTTAACCAACGTCACCATAAAAAAATAAAATAAATTTTTTAAAAAGGATCCTCTTCTCTTTTCTTAAAGCCCTCAGAATAACCTCCCTTCTCCTCTATGCACAGACCAGAGATGAGTTGGACACCTTGAGTTTACATGATGCTATTCATCTAGATACCTCAAAATACCAACTTGGGGGGAATTTCAAAAAAGAATAGTCCTAGAGAAATGGGAGGAAAATCAAAGCTTGTTTGTTACAGCCTCACTCTGATTTTAGAACACACTGAGAAGTAATGATCTATCATGTCAGTGAATATTTGGGTGTATTTTTTATGTATTTTTTCCTCCTCTCTCCTCTGACTGCTTCATAGAAGTAACTTAGCAAAATCCAGTATTCAAACAATTTCATTAATCAGGGCTCCATTATGAAATTTTGACTCACTGAAGGCAGTTTGATGAGCAATTTTTTGAGGCTGATTTTTCATTACAAAAAAAGACGGGAAGTTGGAAATTAAGTGGGAACAAAACAAACTGGCAAAGGGTATGTATTAGAGCTGCTAAATCAAACAAACAATGAGTCATCAGATTTCACCACAGCCATTCTCCGTGAAAACTACTTGTGGACTTTGCCTCCTGTTTGCATTTGTAACCTGCAAATAGGTTTAGAAACAACATTCTGATAAAGGGTGGATTCATTTTATTCCTATTTCTAAGGGTTGACCTAAGGTTTGCACTTAGGAGTAGATTTTATTAATAAAAACTGTTGATGCTTTTCTTGATTAAAATATTTAATTCTAATTTATTTTTAATTAAAATTAAACTAACCTATTTCACATAGCCCTAGCCTAGTAAGAGAAAGTTTGCCTCTGTTCTGGCAGCATTAGTATGAAATATTGGCTTCATCACAAAATAAACTCAGAAATAGGTCAAATAACACCAATGATCTGGTTGGGTAATATTCTTTTCCTTCATTTTCCATAAGGGAAAAAAGGAACAATAGAGAAAAAGAACAAAAGAGGAAAATAACAACAAAACCCCAGAATACTATGAATATATCTTGATCTAGCTGCTGCTGGTGGCAAGTGTATCTGTGTGGAAATCACACTATTTATGCCTTCATTAACTTTCTAAATACTTAGAAAGTACCTAGTGAGTAACTGTGATAGAAGAGATTCAAGCAAAATGGTTTAAGAATGTCATGGGTCATTAATTCAAATAGTATTATAGGAACTAAGCAGTATCATAAACATGTGATTGTGACCAAAGCAACAGGGATGACTGCGTAAACAGAAGAACACTTGCTCTGTCTAAAACATTCACATTTAATTTAAAAAATTTAACCCAGCACCTGCTGTAGGCTTACAGTTTTCTATCCCTGGAACATGGAGGAGGAAGTCAACTGACATGGGAAAGCTTTCATTTAAAGTGAGCCTTGAAAAGTGAGTAAGATTTCAAAAAAAAAAAAATAATAAATCAGTAAAAGACATTCTAACCTGAAAGTTTTCACAAACAGAAGCCTAAGTTACAGTGGGAGAAGAGCCTGTGTAAGATGAGATCTTAAGTGCCACTGTGAGGAGTTTAGACTTTATTGAGTATATCCAGAATAGAATGTAAGATCCTCACCAAACTGTTCTTTTCCCAGGGTTCCACAGCTCAGAAATAGTACTCCATTCCCCCTGTCAGTCTGGCTAAAACCTAAGAACCACCATTTTTACTTTCTTTTTCTCTCAGACCCCAGGGACAAAGTTAGGTTTTGTGGAAATGAATCTCATATATTGATAGAGAGAGGAGTCTCTTTAAGAAAAAGTCTATAAAACTAGGTGCAAAAAGAATATTTATTTTGGATGGGTTGGTGCAAGTGGCAGGAAACCCACCTCTTTATCAAAGCCATTATTGGAATCTGTTGCCTCTACCTTCAAAAATATGTCCTAAATCCAACTGCTCTTCCTAACATCTGCCACTGCCTCTCCAGACCAAGCCTCCATCAGCTATAGCATCGATTCCTACCATTCCAGTCTCCTAAATGGTCTCCCTACTGACACTTGCCCTACTGTAGTCTATTACAAACATATCAGGTAGAATGATCCTTTTTAGATCTAAATCAGATCACATCGTACCTTTCCTCAGAATTCATCAATGGCTAAATTGAATAAAATCAAAAGAATAAAATCCAAAATCCTTCATATGGGCTCTAAGATCCTAATATACAGTTCTTGCTCAGGCATTATTTTCTACTTCTCTCTCCACTGATCACTCCACTGTAGCCACATTGCTTCCTTGCTATTCCTTTAACAAGTCAAGCATTCCATTGCCTTAGGGCCTTTGTATTTGTTTTGCCCACTGCCTGGAACATATTTTCCCAAAATATTTTTTTGCCTCCCCCATCACTTTATTCAGCCTTAGCCTAAATGTATCTTCTGATCACCCTGTCTAAATATACCACCCTTTAACCTCTATCCCATTACTTGATTTACTTTATATTCTTTATCACTGCTTCTTTTATTATTATCTATTCATTTGCTATTGTCTATTGCATCCCTCCAGATACAAACTCCATGAAGGCAGGGATTTTATTTTATTCACTTCCAAACCCCAGTATAGTACCTACCATAGAGCATACTATAAATGCTTCTCTGGAGGAATATGGCATCCTCTAATGATTCTATAATTTTTTAAACCCAGTATCCAGCATTTAATTTTTAAAAAATTCCAGGCATATCAAGAAACAGGGCCAAAAAAATGTAGAAAATAGAAAGAGATCCACAGATGACCCAGTTATTGAAATTGGCACAAACTGTAAAAAATGTAATTTATATGTTTAAGAAAATAGACTGAACATATGGGACATGATAAAGATACAGATGCAATACAGTAAAAAGGCCTAACGTTAATGTTAATTGGACTCCTAGGGGAAAAGAGAAGAAATAGGGTAGAAGCAATATTTAAAGAAATAACGGCCAAGGATTTTCCAAAAGTGGTAAAAGATATCCAGCCACAAATTTAATAAGCTCTCCAAACCCCAAGAAAACCACAATTAGGCACATGATAGTGACCCTGATAAAAATAACGAAGAGAAAACCTTGAAGAAGGAGAAGGAGAAGGAGAAGGAGAAGGAGAAGGAGAAGGAGAAGGAGAAGGAGAAGGAGAAGGAGAAGGAGAAGGAGAAGGAGAAGGAGAAGGAGAAGGAGAAGGAGAAGGAGAAGGAGAAGGAGAAGAAGAAGAAGAAGAAGAAGAAGAAGAAGAAGAAGAAGAAGAAGAAGAAGAAGAAGAAGAAGAAGAAGAAGGAAAAGAAGAAGGAGAAAATAGAAGGAAGCTAGAAAAATAAGGCACTACCTTCAGAAGAACAACAACAAGACTAACAATTTAGTTCTCAAGAGATAGGATGGAAACCAGAAGGCATTATAATGGCATCTTTAAAATGTTGAAAGAAATACTTATCAACCTAGAAATCTATACTCAGCAAACATATTCTTCAAAGATGAAGTACTTTCCAGACAAATAAAATCTGAGAAAATCTGTCACCAATGGACTTACACTAAAAGAGATACTAAAATGAAATTTTTCAGGCAAAGAGAAAATTATTTCAAACAGACACAGAGAAATGTAAGTGATAACCTTCCTGTTACCCTCTCAACATGAAAACTAGTACCTCCAAAGTCTTCAGCTCACACTGGCACCCTGACTCCCTCTACAGGCCTCCAAACAACTTGCCTATGTCCTAGAGGGCTCCCATCAAGGCCCTGCTCCCTTTGTATACCCATGCCACCAGTTGCTGATCCCCTGCCCAAACCTGCACCCCAAAGGGCAAACCAGTGAACATCTCTACTATCAATGGGCTAAACTACACCTTCTACAATGAGGTCTGAACTCCTTCCATGTTTTTTCTTTCTTGAATACTCTCTGAACTATAGGATACCATATCAAGTTTCCTTATACTTTACAGTCACTTTTATAATCGTATAATAATTCTTTGCTAAGTCTATTAACTTTACTAAACTTCTGTTTAACCCACTGACGCGACTCAGACTAATGCAGACGACCACATCAAAATGATAAAGGGTCATTCCACCAGGGAGATAGAACGACTCTAAATTGCATTTAGCTAATAATACAACTTCAAATTATACAAAGCAAAAATTGACAGAACTGAAAAGAGAAGTGGAATAATCTATAATCATACTGGGAATTTTAACAGACCTCTGATGATTGATTGAGTTGGTAGAAAAGCAGAAAGTAGTGTCAATAAAGATACAGGAGATCAAAAATAACACAACTAACACAACCAATCTAATTGACATACATAGAATACTCCACGTAAAGACAACAGAATACACATTCTTTTCAAGGGCACATGGAATGTTTACAAAAATTAACTATATGTTAGGCCATAAAGGACACTTCAACAAATTTTAAGGTATTAAAATGATTTAGAGTATGTTCTCTGACCACAGTGAAATTAAGCTAGAAATAAATAATGAAAAGAGAGTGAGAAAATCTTCAAATATTTTGAAAATCAGCAATCTACTTTAAAAATACGTGTAACCTTATGAGGTTTTGGACTTATTCTTATTAATGTTGTCTTTTTAGTGTAGTTTAAAAACATTTCCTTAAGATATCTTTGGATTAATCATGCCAAAATCACAGGCTCATTACTCATTTTACAATTTCAAGTGTTTTTCAACTCGATCTATGTCCCGCCCTTTGTTCCCTATTTACAATATTTGACACTGAATGACTTTTGCATATTTCTAAAAATCAAATATGCATCTAAAGGATTTTGGCTTACTGTGATTAATGATATTTTTTAAGTGGCTTGCCTTCACACTTAGCCTCCCTGTGCCTCAGGGTTCTCATGTGAAAAAGAGGATTTGAACTATAAGGGCTTTCCAGCTCTTATCAGTTTAAAAGTAGGTAAGCTCTGAATATGTACATTATTCTATTTAAAGAAGTATGTATTTTAGATTACCAGAAAGCACTGTCAAAGAGACCATTGATAAAACTAGATGCAAATGTATAGTCTTCATTTAACTGATTCTCGATTGAGCAAAGAAATATGAAGAGTACAAGTCATTTTTTTCTGAAATAGTGGTTAATTCTTAGACTTAGGGATGACTATGAAATGAAAAAGATGTAAATTGCCCTTGTACCGCATCTAGGAGGTGTAATGATAATGTGAATATGCCGTTGATAATGTTCAAAATATTCCTGAGACAAATCCAGAACTTGTTTATGTACACTCTCAACATGGTGCTAAAGTAAGAGGCCTTTCCTGAAACAGGTTTCTGGTTATCAGCTGTCAGATCTGACACCAGTCATCTCATAAATATCTTGAACATCAGATCTATTTTATTAAATTTTCTTTCTTGATGTTAATATTATTATTATTAAGCTTTATGTTTTTAGTGGGAGTGCGGTAAACTTGCAATGACATACAGAAAGGTAACACTGGCCTTTTGCATTTTTCTTGGCATTCTCAGTCTCTGTAACTGAAATTTAAATACAGCCTTTACAGTTTGCAAACAACTATATTTCATATTTATTTCATACTTGGAAGCACCATGGTGCATCAGAAAAAGCAGAGACTGAGGCCAGACAGACCTGGCCTATAATTCTAGTATGGCTCTTTACTTGCTCTGAGTCCTTGAACTAGTTACTTAATGCTTCAGTGGATGCTTCTGATTGCAGGTAACTGAAATCCAGACCCAAACTACCTTTAATGAAAAAGGAAATTTGTAGACTATTAATTGAAAATGTCTAACGAGAGGGGAGCTGTCAGGGTCATCTCAATCCAATGGCTTTCTTTGCCATCTTTCTGTGATTTTTTTGGCTCTGCCCTCCTCTGTGTGTGCATTTCTTCCTCCGAATGGTTGTGAGATAAATATAGCAGTTCTAGGCATCATACCTGCACATCCTAGTGTTATTGATGTATTAAAATACTTTGGTACCAGTTGATAAGTAGCCATTGCTCTGAACCTGCTAAGTGCCCTCAGCATCCAGCTGCTGTAGAACTTGCTCCAGGACTTCCCATAATCCAGCACCTAATGGGGTGATAGATACATGGCACAACAAGAGAACTGCAGACCCTGATTCAGTATTATGTTCAGCATTCATTCTGATAAGTACTTATTAACTGAATATTATCTCTCTCACCCTGCTGACGCATATCAACATTTAGAAGAAGAGAACCTATCTCTCCCTATGGTTTTATGTAATAGCAAGGGGTCCTCAGTTCACTGTCCCCTAAACCCCCTTGCCCAAACTGGATAATGTGTTCATTTCCTGACCAGTTTCTGTGGCGAGGAGAGTGCCATGCCCTTATTAACTTAACAAAAGTTCAAAAACTGGTCATCTACAAAGGAGAGAGACTTACTCCTAAATTTAGAGGAAGGAATGACTTCCTTGCTGGGTAAGAATGGGGTGGCTATCAAAACAAAAGTCAGAATAAAATTGAGAAAAGATAAATGGATACTAGAGAGGCAACCAGCAATGCTTGTTCTTTTAATCTCAGTGTCATCATCTATTAAATGGTGTTGATGTTATCTACTTCACAACAATGTGGTAAGGGTTAAGTGAGGTCATGTGGCATATTACTTAGAACAGAGTTTGGTTCATTGATTCACATTAGGTGTTCAGTTAATGGTGATTACCAACAGTAAAAACAATAATAATGATATTGCTGTTGTCAAGGACTGTGAAGGGTCTTAGATTTCATACCACTTGCAAGCTTAACAAGTTAGCCTGCCATAGTTTAGTGGATCTTGGCAAAAGACACAGCACTCTTGAGGCAGAGATAAAGAAATTTATCACTTATAGCATTAGCAGTAGCCAAAGTAGTAGCATTTTCTTGTGCCAGTTCCTTGAGCCCCAATTCCCACAGGATGATTCTAAGAAGGCCAGGTGACATTCCTCTATGCACTATAAGAGAGGAACCTGAGCTTAAGGAAGCCCAATGTTTTATAAAGGGTGGTAAATATGCCTGCCATTTTCTCTGGAAGGAAACATGATTTGTCTTCTGAAGCTGTCCACTGTATAAACATTCCTGAAAAGATATTTCAGAACAAAGGGAGCCTGTGCTTTATACACAAGACATGCAAGAATTTGAAAGAACCCATGGAGAATTATATCCCAATTGTTGTTGTTTGGTGGTAAATAGGTTAAAAAAAGTTTAAATATTTTTCCTTAGCAGGCAAGTTTAATTTTTCTTACTTGGAATATTTGACTAATACTCTGTTAGTGTAGGATGTGCAATGTGCATGATATGTTGGTGGGGAACCAAATGTTCCTGGGCCTATATATGACAAGTCTTTATAGATGAAGTGAAACTTATTATGTATAATCATTATTCATGTCCATCATGGTTGAGCATTCACCAATAACTGGGGCAGCTCCAACTAGAATTTCTTAAAAATGACATGTTAGTATAAATTTTATCATATACATGTAAAACCCAGCACAACTCTCATCTTCAACAAGACAATGTCTCCTCGCCTTAAATTAAATGGACAGTTAGGACTTGAAAGAGTATGAAGAAATGAGAATTGGGGTTATCATGGAAAAGAGAGAAAGACAAAGAATGTACAGCAGGAGGGGTTTATAGCTACTTAATCCTATTATTTAATATTTAACAATAAACAAAGACAAAGATTTTTTTCTAAATGTACAATAGCATTGGATCTCTACTAGAGTATCACAGCATAAGCTGAACTTTGCTTCATCAGTTTCAATGCTCAGGACTCCAGTAGACTTTGGAGTCAAACAGACATTCCAGCCTTGGCTGCTTACTAGCTGTGTGAGCATGTACAAGTTTTATAGCATTTTTGTTCTTTAACTAGAAATTAGAGATAATGATAGCACCTATTTCACACAGACATCATAAAGAGTAAATTCTAAAAATGCTTAGCATAGAGTTCAGTACTCATTGTCAGTAAATGGTAGATGATATACTTATTTTGAAAACCTTTAGTAAATAGTCTTAATGATATATGGGCAATACAGATGTCCTGTTCTCCATCCTTATTTCTCTCTAGACACATGTGGACAAAAGGCCATTCCATGAATCATCTTTCTGTCCATATGTGCCAAGCTTAGACTCAATCATCAAAATGAGGCATCCTGGAGATTCAGTGCCACCTCTGTGCCACCATAAGATCTCCCTGGGTAATGCATCTCCTCACTTCCTGGACTCTAAGCCACAGGGCCAGATCCCAGCTTCAAGAGGGGTTTAGGTGCAGTTATCAAATTATAGAATGTTGGATATGCATACTGGTTCCACTTCTTATGGGGTTGACTTTACACTGATGAACATCTCAACAGAGAGTTGTAATAGTTAAATAAAGCATGTTTAATCATTTCTAATTAGCACAGTTTATTAATTTCTAACTAGCACATTTTCACACACTCTAAAATCATTTGTTCTTTTCTTTACATCCCCGTTGTATTAAGGTGTAACAGATGTTCTCTTCAAGTGATTGTCCAGCTTCACTTGTGGGGGACTAGAAAGAAGCAACTATTTCAGCAGATCTTAAACTTCTTAAATTTTAGTGAGCATCAGAATCTCTTGGTGAGCTTGTTAAAAATGCAGGATTCCCAGGCTGCCTACACAAAAATTTGAATGAATAAATCTGAGGTGATGCCCAGTAATCTGCATTTTTAAACACTCTGGGGAATTCTTGATGTAGGTGATGTGTTCACCACACTTTGAGAAATGCTGCCTCAAATGTACCAAACTCTTTTGGGCTCAATTATCAATCTAATATTACTTATTTCTATTTTTTAAATCATATTACAAAATAAAAATTTGCTTTTAAAAATGCAATGTAGAATAATGGCAGAGAGGCTCAACCAGGGCAGAGTAGGGTGACTCTTCTGTTTCCACTTGGGATTCCTCCTTTGGTTATCAGGGCCTGGAGTTGACACTGCACATAAAAGGTGAATTTTCCAACGATTAGAAGACTATCTTGGTTTGAGAGAAGGGAAATAGAGGAATTTTCTAACTTTAAGGGCACAGAAACACAAAAACAGTTTATCAAGGAATAATGGAAAAGATTTTTATCAAATAAATAGAACACAATTCATTAATGTGGTCAGTGAGGATTCAGGTTATACAGATAAATTCAGAAGTGGTGTTTATATGCTTCCAGTAATGAAAATAGACCCTCAGGTTCTAATTATGTTAAACTACAATGTTAATATCTCCTGTACTTGAAAAGAGAAAAATCATACACAGATAAAACTGATAATGAATATTCTACCCTCTTCCAATGTATAATATTGCACATGGAAGTGCCTAATAGGGGAGGGTTGTTAGTCCTTTCCTACAACAGAGACCTTGGGATGAATGGGGTATTGTGGCCTTTTCTCAGCTGGCTATTTCTAAGAAATGAAGTATTTCTGTGACAGAGACTCTGTGTTCCTAAAGGAAGTTCCCTATTCATTATTCAAATCCATACACATCCCTGGAACAGGTTCAGCAACAGAAGTTCCTTTGCTTTAGGATGGTGAGGTATAAATAGTTCTGTAAGACTGAATGCCCAGATCATCTCATAATATTGATAATGTTGGAATGTAGCTGTGAATCAGGTTTTGAGCTGTTGTACCATTTCCAGAAGGTAAAAAAAAAAAAAAAGTGTATTTTTTAAACTAATTTTTCCCTCAAAGGTCTAATGAATTTAATTGCTCCTATTTTGAGCCTGGCTTCAAACGGTACTCCCAATTAACCTGACTATATTTAGAGGAGGGGGTAAAAGTCATTAAATCTGGGAAGATGGCAACACCCAGAGACACAAAACTGAAAAGTGTTACTTTTATTGAGTCAACTTTTAAGAGGAGAGAGTGACCTGGAGGTTTGGAATCGCCGGGCCATCCTGAGATTTGGAAGTAAACATGGCCACAGTGATATGGGACGGCTGACCTCCTTCACTGGGAGGAAGGAAGCTGATCTACAGCCCAGAGAGGGGAGAAGAACCTTTCTACTCAGTCTCTAAGTTAGATAATGTCACACCTCCACACCTTCCTAGGAGAGAAAACCTTCCTTCACAGCCTTCCCAAATTCTATTATAGAGGACTGTTTGTGTGAGACACTGATTCAAAACCTTCCTACAATATTTTTAAATGAAATGGAACACTGTTCGCCGATCACTTTTAATCTGTAAAACAACCATGACTTTCTATGCGTACCTTTTTTTAGATATAGCTGTCCAGCCACCTGTCCATCTCTTCCCTCCCACTGTCAGACTCATTATTCGGAGATCACTTTCCCAGCCCTTTTCACCATGGTCACTTACTTTTCTAACTTCCTATTCCCTCTGTCTAAAAATTATCAAAAGAGAGTGGTAAAACTGAGAAAACTGTGATCTTCTTCAAGATGCACCACAATTTCTCTGTGTGCTCATAAAAAGCCTTGAATTTGGGAAAACCAGACAATAATAACCAGCTGATACTTTAGGAGTACTTATCTTGTGCCTGACCTTGTTTCAACTTACTTAATCCTTGCATCAGGCCTCTGTTTATTATATCCATTTTACCAAGAAGTAAATCAAGGAGGAAAAAGGGTAAGTGAGGTGCCCAAGGTCACAGTTAACAAGGCTCGGAGACAGAATTGGAACCCAGGCCATATGGCTATAGAGTCTGTGCCTTTAGCTACTGTCTGAACAAGAAGATAACCAACAGTGTACACTCAATCCCCATTCTCCTGGCCAGACCTTAAGTGGACCATGTGACTTGAATAAAAGTAGGGAAGAGATGCACTGCTCCTGTCACTCAAGAGGACTGGCCTTGCTAACACCTGAGAATCCTCAGAGGAAGCGAACAATAATGTGATATGAGTCCCTCAGACTTGGGCTCTGGAAGATAGGCCTCTTTCTTTCCTGAAACCATAGGGCTCTAAAAGATCAATTGTCATTGCTTTGAGCAGATCTGCCTCTAAGAAAAGAGAAAAGTTTCATTTCCCTTTTAGCCTTCAAGACCCCTATTACATGTGTTAGTGGAAAGGGAGGTCACCATCTTCTGTCTTGGCTTTGTGGTCTTGAGCCTGCTCAGCTTCATTCCCCAAAGCAGAGATGTCAGAGTTCCACCTACAGCACCCCTCTGGTTGGGCAGTGGTCCCGAGCTGTGAGGAGTTGGTGCAGATGGAGGGACTTCCCACTGTGAGCAAATGGGACCCTCACGGCCCTGGGTGCATCAATGGCAGATGCTCACCAGAGAGAAGGAAGATATACTTCTGTTAGGACCTGGGCTAGAGCAGCTCTTGGGCACTCATCACACGGCAACACTCACAGTTAACTTTTCTGCAGTCCACTCACTGGGCACCTCCTGGCCTACTGGTTCCCCTTCTTTAGTATATCCCAGGATCAGATTCCAAGAGCAGAAGAGTATAATAGGCTATAAGTTATAACTATTTTAATCACTTCTAATATATACAGACTCTCAGAAAAAACTTACTAGTTATTTTAGTTTTCATTTCCTTTCCCATCTCTTTTTGTTCCCTGCGCACTGAAGTGCAGGGTATCTTCTGTTACCTGCGATGGCAGGTCCCTTTGCTTGTCTCCCCTGCGCAGTGTTTTAATAATAGTGCTTCCAATAATTTCTAAACTTAAACACAATGCAAAGCTTGCTTATTCTTGACAAATAGAAAATCATTTTTACAAACAAAACCAAACAGAAAGTACATACTTATGTTTCTGTATGTTCATATTAACATGGAAAAAATGTTAGGTGACAAGAATATACCCCAGGTCATGAACATTGGTTATCTCAGACAGGGGGATAATAAGAAGGGGCAGCAGAGGTAGAGTTTATATTATTAAGGTTTTCTTTATACAATTTTTATTGTTTCACTCGTCAGAGTAAATATATATATATATATATATATATATATATATATATATATATATATATATATTTGATTTTTTATATATATATATATATACACACATGTATGTATGTGTGTGTGTGTGTGTGTGTGTGTGTGTATAATATGAACATTTTAAAAGGAAAAAGTGGATTTCCACTTCTAAGAAAGTGGAGTAGATACACTTTTCTCTATTTCTCCACAAAGTACAATTAAAAAGCCTAGACATTATGTATAAAACAAAAAGACTGAAAGGTGGAGAGAGAAGACAGACCATCTACGGAGAGCAGGAATCCATGGAACAACCTGGCATTGAGTTCCCTGGGTTTTCCTTCTGCATCTTATATCCTTGACATAGAATTCAGCGACCCAGAAAAGCCAGTGGGTACAGACACAAAAAGGGCCACCAAAAGCTTTCTTTCTCTAGCCAAAGGACCAGGAAAATGGCAGCCTAGAAAGGCAGAAAACTTTTAGATAATAACTGCTCTACTCCAGTCAAAGAAAACTGTGGCCCCACTCCAGCAAAGGTTGAGTGGGAAGCCTAGACTTTCCCCCTTATTAGGCTGCAAGGAAGTAGTGTCAAGAAAGGCTAAGTAGGAAGCTGTGACTTTTGTCCCAGCCAGGAAGTAATAAGCCCCTCCCTCCATGGTGTCAAATGAGACCATGTGGGTGCCTGAAATTGCAACCTTTATAGAAAGTAACAAGGCATTCCTCCTCCTTCCCACTGGGGTAGTGTCAGAGAGTCCGTCACCACTCCCCAGTGATGATGGCGTCCTCCTTCCCCAGTCAGGGTCAGTGGAGCAATAACAGGGAACTTCCCCCCCTCCCAACCAGGCCGTTGTCCATGAGGCCTAGTGGGGAGCCAACCTCCCACCCCTGCCTGGCAGCAACTTCTATCACCAAACTTTTTTAAACTGTGAGACTCAGAATAAGCACAGTAAGAAGTTATATGTTTACTTAACTTTCTTAACTTAAAGCTCATTAAATCTAGTATCTTGGGTATTTGAAATATCTGTTTTCCTCTCTGTGTTAATTTTTTAAAAAATTACACAATGCATGAATATATTCTAATTTGTTTTAAAAGGTCAAAATATAAGGAAGTATGTAGAAGAAGAAGGCAATCATGGCCAACACACTTATATATTTACAGGTCTACATATAGAAAAATAGCCAGTGAAAAAATTTTTAACATAAATGGAATCAGGTTTTATGGGTTGTTCTTCTTTTAAAAAACTTTTTAAAAACTTACAATATCATGAAGACCTTTATATGCTAGTACATAATATTTACATGTCAGTACAGTTTTTTTTCCTGCTGTTATGAATATATCACATGATTATATCAATTCAATTATTCCCATAACGAATATCTTGTCTGTATTTTGGGGGCACATATATATCTATTTTTGTAGAGAAAATATCTAGAAATGGAATATTTTGATTGAAAATTATTCATATTTAAAATGATCTATACCTCTGCTTTGTCGTTAGTAAAGCCTATACAAATATATTTTCAGTGCGTAAGTCTCCTCTCCCCATATCTGGAGCCCCGCGTCTGTGGCTTGGAGCATTGCCACAATAGCTCCCACCTCTGCAGCAGCCCTCTCCAACAGTTTCCCCTATCAACCCAATCCTGTCTTCTTTCCATGTTTCAGAAAATTTTCAAAATATCTAGTCCGTTAATGACAGTCGTTCTTGTTTTCTAGCATTACTTTATTATTTACTTTAAAAAAGGTATATCCTGTTAATTGAAAAGATTTGGAGAGGTAGGCATGTGTGCTTGTTCTGACATCTTGCTCTAATCCTTTAGCTCTGCACGAAGGGAAGATGAGTGGTTTGGAATAGTCAAAAGAGAGAGACTTGCTAAGAATCTTTACATAGAAACTCTCTAGGAAATTTTCCTCTTTTGGAAATCTTTGACCCTGAAATCTGCCAGTGAGCTCCGTGAACCATCATCTGTAATGTTAGTTTTTCTGTTGGATGCCTCTAGCTGTGGGTTATGGGGCAGAGGACACAGATTTTTATATCATCCTAATGGATTGACAGCTCAACATCAAATCCTGGCAAAATATCAAGGACTGACATCAGAAACACATGAGGGAACGTTCTCTCTTGAAAATGAATATCTTTGAGCTTCTTTTTTTTTTTCTTTAATGTTGAATATATTTATCATATTCTTTTAATCTAAGAAACCAAAAGTAAGCCACATAGTGCTAAAATAAGAAAGAACGCCTCCAAAGAACACAGAATAATTTGGGAAGCAATGAAATCTACTTGAAAAGATTTGCTTGTTTTAAAGAACAGCTAAATGACCTCGTGTTCCATATCAAATTCTCAAATCTGGACATACGCATTCTGTTTTCTATTTAAAGCTCTGTATGAGAGTCCAAGCAGATGCTTTGTGCAGCTAGTTTGTGCCTTGAGCTGCCTCTGCTCTGACAGAATTTCACCTGCTGGAATGGGCAGGAAGGTTTCTGGCCACAAACTTTACACTCAAGGCTGGATCTCAGCAACATTATGAAACAGAGATTTTTTTGAGCCCCCGGCTTCCCAGTTTGGACAGCCTTTCCCTTCTTCTTCATTGTTTTATTTTGTCTCCTAGCTATTAAAAACTTTCAGACTTTGTTAGACTTAGGTTCAAATGACTGACAATAGCTTAGACTTTTACCTCTTCAAAAACATTAGCATTTGAACATAGATGCTATAACTGGAATCTTGCTATTAGCAAGCAGGTAAGGAGCAAGTGAAGCAGGACTGTGGGCACCAGGGCCCTCCAAGTACCCAGGTAGGTGAGGAGTAGCCTCCTCATCTTCTCACCAGGATTCTCATCCCGTGTGCTCAACAAGATAGCATTTTGGGTGTCCTTGGTTCAGAGAAGCAAGAGTCAGCAGACTTTTGTGCAGTAACTGCTTCAATATGAGCCCACCGGGGCCTCTACAGGAGGGAAGTGGTGGAAACAAGTGAGACTGGTTGCTCTCACACCCTCTCCTTCAACCAAAGTAATTCTTTGTTTTTCCTTTTTTCCAGTGTAAAATTTTTGAAAAAGGGGTTCTGTGGCCAAAATAAAGATAGAAAACAGTAGCAAAGGAAATAAAGCTATTTGGAATAGAAAAGCTCTGAGCTCTAATTCCTGGTTCCTGGAGCTCAGGTGAGTTCAATATGCAGCGCTAATATGACTAAATCTCAGTGCCACATCTGGCCAAAGAAGGCTGTACCCTACAGCTGCCTCCCAGCTCTGGCTGCACATTTAGAAAGAAGGGACTTATCCATTTCATTCTTCCAGCAAAAAAGATACTTACATGAGAGAGATTTTAAGTGAGCATGGAAAACCAGATTGTTGCAAATGATATGTTATATTTTAACTAACTCTTTAAGCCTCAGTTTCCTCACCTGTAAAATAGGAATGATGATAGACCTCACAGGATTGTTGTGAGACTTGAGTGAGTAATATATGCAAGGCTCTCTGCCCAGTGTTTGGCCCATGATCATTGTAAGTGTCAGCTATTATTATTAACTGTATGCTGTTCTGTATCGTTCTCCAGCCCCTTTGTGTGGGATCCACATATCTCCTAACTGGACAGAAGTGTTTGGGTGGCATTAAAGTTTTTATCCTATACAGTTAAACTCCCATCTCTCCACAATATCTAGTATAGTGTCTGGCATGTAATGAGTTCTCAACAAAAACTTGACAGTTGAGTCAAAAATATTGCAGCTGAGATTATGGACTCTTTTGTTCTTCTGCAATTCATGAAACTGTATCGCCCCTGTTGCCTTCATTTCTATCTGTTCTTTATATATAGAATGCTACATTTACTTCTAAGCACTTTTCGATTTTTTAAACAAAGAAATTTCTGATCTTTTGGTCTATGTACATAAAAATATAAAGAAAAAGAGGGATAAAAATCAAATTCTTTTGTGTTTTTTTTTTTCTAAATTTGCTTTCGAGTTAACCTAAGAAGAGCTTATATTTCCCACTTTTAAACTATAGGATATTGGAAGGTTTTTTTGGTTTCACTTTGCTTTATATTCTCCACTTATAAAAAGAAGAGAAAAACACATTCTTGAGTGCTGCAGAAACTGTCTTATTTTTATAAGATTAGACAGGTAAACATCAATAAAGATCAACTACATGAAATGTATTCAGTAATGAGGTCATGAAGAAGATTACATTCTGTTCCACAATTTGCAACAGTCTGGTGGATTTAAGTTAAAAATAGATCTGATAAAAGAATAATTTTGTAAATGATGAGGTAGCATCATTTACATTATATTATATTTATATTAATAATTTAATTAAATTATTTATATTTAATTAAATAATTTATATTTATATTAATAATTTAATTAAATTTAAAAATATGCATAATAAATCTTGCAGTTAATATTATATAACAAAGAAGTTTTATTGTTTAACATATGCTTTAAAATAAATAGGAATAAAATGGTACAGTCACTACAGAATACAGTTTGGTAGTTTCTTTAAAAGTAAACATGCACTTACCAGATGACCCAGCAATTGCAATTTTGGTCATTTATCCCAGAGAAATGAAAACTTACGTTTACCAAAAACTTGTATGTGAATATTCATAACAGCTTTATTCATAATATCCCCAAACTGGAAGTAACCCGAATGTCCTTCAGTGAGTGAATGGTTAAACAAACCATAGTACAGGCATATACTACAATAAAAAAGATGAACTATTGGTACATGCAAGGACAGGTATTATGCTGAGTAAAAAAAGCCAATTTCAAAAGGTTACATACTATATGATTCTATGTATTTAACATTCTTGAAATAAGAAAATTAGATTAGTGGTTGCCAGAGGTTAAGGAGCAGCACAGGGAACCTTGCATTGATGAAACAGTTCTGTTATCTTGATTGTGGTGGTGGTTATGCTCATCTGCGCATGTGATAAAATTCCATAGAACTATGTACACACACACAAATAAGGGCATGTGAAACTGGTGAAATCAGAGTAAGCTCTATGTATTTTGCTAATGTTAATTTCCTAGTTTTTCATGGGAACTGTAGATATATACATGATACAATTGGAGTAGACTGCGTGAAAGGTATTTGAGACCTCCCTGTGTGTATGTATGTATGTATGTATGTATGTATATAGCAACTTCTTCTAAACCTATAATTATTTCAAAACAAAAATTTAGAACAAAAACAAAAATAATAAATCGTGTTATTTAAACATAAAAATTTAGAATGAAAACATAAAAATAGTAAATAGAAGTTCTACGCAAAATAAATATCCATTGCAGACATAAGGTTTTTCAATAGACATCTATAGAAAGGGAGCCTTATGGCATTACATGATGTAAGAGACTCAGCTTTGGAGTTCAGAATGATAACCCAACAAACTTTCTCTTTGATTTAGCTTATTAACACAGATAGAATAGATTTTATCATAAAAACTTTGTTTTCCAAATTAATAATTAAACCTTAACTTCAAATATTTTTATTAATCTCTTAAAAATCTGAGTTCCCCAGCATGAGCAGACATACTTATACATGTTTCTCACTATATGCGTACAATAAACTACAAAATTTCTGTTAGCCCAGAAATTCTTTATTCTCCACACAAATTCTTTTATTTATTTTTTATTTTTTTTTAAATTTTTTTAGATGAGGTAACCCTTGGTTGACCTCACAAACTGCAATGACCTCGTCAGCTTACAATCCCTTATTTTTTATTGTTTATGCCTACAGCACCTGGTTTTCCTAGATGGTCTCCCATCCAAGTACTAACCAGGCCCGACCCCGCTTAGCTTCTGAGATCAGACAGGATTGAGCTTGTTCAAGGTCGGCATGGCCATAGACTCCATATAAATTCTTTACTCTGTACTTCTTTCCCTCCCATTTGGTCCTTGCAATAATCATATTATGTATATAAAGAAAAAAATCTTAGGCTGTTAATACAACAATTCTTCTATGAACTGCCAAAACAATTCCACATACTCAGACACAGGTGTCTCCAGTAACCCAAAAACCCCAGGTATCCTTCAAATATTGTACCAAAAGGACACAAAAGTGTGCAGTTATTGGACAACTCCCTCCAGAGCTCTGTGCTAATGCAAGCATTGTACTGTCTGGTTCATTCCATTCTTGGGCAGTTGATTCTCTAACAATCCTATGAGGTAGGTATCTTATAAAGAAACTGATAACTCATATAAATTTGTCAAGGAAGTCTATAGATGACTAAGTGTGGGGCTTGTCCTGGTTCAGCACACTCACAGTGGCTCTGTGCTCAGGTTCCAGAGCCACACTGCATGGGTGTGAATCTCTCAGCTCTATAATGTATGAGCTGTGCCATCTCGTCTGGTGTGCCACAGCTTCTCATCTGTAAATTAAAGGGAATTATGACAATAAGGGTGCTTTTAGGATCACATAAGTTAATACATGTGGGTCATTTAGATCAGGGATCATTGTGATATGTCCCGTGGGCTACATCCAGCCCACTGCCTGTTTTGGAAAATAAAGTTTCATTGGAACACAGCCACACTCATTCCTTACATACTGCTATGGCTGCTTCCTTACTACAATAGCAAAACTGAGTGCTTGCCACAAGACCAGATGGCCCACAAGCTGAAAACATTTATTGTCTGGTCATTTACAGAAGAAGTTTGCCAACACCTGGTTTCAGTGAATGCTTTATCAAAATCCGAGTGCTTGGTAAGTGTTAACCACTGTCATTGTTAAAGTTTACACTGAAGTCTTGGAGAAGGGACTGGCCCCATCCACGAAGGGCCTGGTACAGTTCATACTCCAAATAGTTTATCTTTCAATCATAATTCTGAAATCTTTCACTTGGAAAATTTATACAATTGGCCATGCTTTAGGCCTGGGTCATTAGGGCAAGTAACCTGGTAGAACAGGTTTCTATTTTCAGAGAAAATTACAGAGTTACTTTAATGAGTCAAATATAGCTGACCTATCAAAAAAAAAGTATTGATTTTTGGCATAGTTGTAGCATGGCTTTTCCAGGTTAGACAAACAAATGCATTTTCTAAGAAAGTATGAGGCAATGGGGTTGGTTTTCTCCTTATATGCAGTCATTATGGTCATGTTTTCTGGGAGTAGGAAAGGTTATTACCTAAAAGGTCCTGCTATTTCTGGAGGTCATAGCTGAAGATGTGGAAGAATAAGAGGAGGGATCATAAACTAATCTGGATTTGCAAAAAAATGGAATAGAAAGTAAAAATAATTCTTTCACTTACCCAGGTAGAGCTCCTCAATTAATTGGTATCTGTCCAAGTTACAAAGCTAAAATAGATCTTCACATAGCATGCAGAGCAATCTTTGAAAATACAGACCAGATTATGGACTTCCCTTGACCAAAATCTTCTGCCAACTTGTATAAAATCCAAATTCCATAATCCTGCACTTCCCCAACCAACTTTCTCTCAAGACCACCCATTCTCATTCTCCATCACATCTTCCTGTTTTATTTTCTTCATAGCCTTCATCACTAACTGAAATTATCTTGTTTATTTGCTTAGTTGACAATATCTGTCTTCTTCCACTAGTACATAAATTTTGTGAGAGCCTGGAATTTCCCTGTGCATGTTGGTAGTTAATAATTGTTCAATGAATGAATGAATGAGCTGACAAAGTTTTTACCTCATAACTAAAAAAAAAAAAAAAGGTAGAAAATAAGAACTCTTTAGGGAAAGATAATTTAGGTCAAGGAGCAGCATGTTGTTAGGGTAAAGTAAGGCCACAGAAAGACTTGTGTCAAGCAGAATGATTTATAATGTGTTTTTAAAATGCATTCTTCTGATACATGCATCCTATTTCCTGCCATTTAGGCAGGGCTTTCCTACTTGGAAGTGTGTTTTTAACTAGCAATTACATCTCTCCTTGTTAATCTTCATCAAACTGCCTTTAAGGCCAGCAGACAAATGGAATTCCCCTGAGTGCTGAGTTTACCTGACTTCCTACAGATAATTTTTCCCTTCAGTGTGTCTGGGATGATGGTCAAAGGTCAAGTTTCTCATTCAGAAGAGAACAAAAATCACTTCTATATACTCCTTGAACTTTTTGTTCAGTTTATTTCCTTTTTTTTTTTTAATGTGAAAAGTTGACCTGAGTGTAGTTCTCCAATATTTTCACAAAAAGTAAAAATATATTTGTCATATGGAAGAAATTATGTCATTAACTCTTGGAAAGTCCTCTAACAGAAGTTCTTTTGTACTACAACTAAAAGCAGACAAACACCATGCACAGAATGAGAGATCTAAACAGATCCTTAAATCACCTACACTGATGAATTCAGGCCGCTGTGAAAGCAGGCACACAGTTCTTTAGGGATTTCTCCTACAACCAAACATGCCTAGTTTATTTGTCAATAGCAAATGTATATTATCATTGAAAATGTATTTAAATTTACATACAATGTAAAATATACACAGTACATGTGAAAGTTTCTAGATTAACTTTATAAATGAGAAAGGGGAGAGTTAAAAATAATTCATTGAATTTAGAGAAAAACTACATGTAATACTTAATGCATTTAGATGAAAGAAGCTTAACCTAAATACAAATTTTATTTTCTAGCTTAGACATTGTTTTTTTTAGTTGTGTGGTAAAAACCTTTCTGGTTCATTTATTCATTCATTCATCAGCGACTTATTAAGATCCTATCATATACCAGGTGAAATTCCAGTTTCTCACAGAATTTATATACTAGTGAAAGGAGATGGATAATTATCAAATAAGGAAATGAATTTAATTCTAGGTTTAAATCTGGAAGGTCTAAATGTCAAGCAAAATATCCGAAAGAGTAATAGTCTTGACCAAGCTTAAATATTTGTCATGTAAATTATTTAACATAGATCTGGACAGATCTAGGAAACATTAATTCTAGCAAGAATTCATAATTTCACATACACAGAGATTTGAGCGAGAATATTCAAGTGATACAGATGAAAAGCATGGCTTCCAATAGGATTACATTTTTATTGAACTGAAAGAGGATTGGCCCAGATTTTACTGAAGCAAATTAAAAACTGGACATTTGTTCGATCACATAACAAATGCACTTTCTAAATGAAGTTTATAAAATAAAATAGCTTTTTTATCTATTTGGTGGCTTAGAAAGATTAGTCTCATGGAGCGACACAGGTTGTGTTCCACAGAGAGCATGCCCTGTGCTGGATCTCTGAAGGGAACATGTGCACAGGGAAACTCAGGGCCCTGTTTGCTGACCACTCGGTCTCTGCCAGGTGCGGGGACCTTGCTAAGGGCTTTGGACCCATGACCTCTTTTCAAACAGTCAGACCAGGGAGGTAAGGAAATGGACGGAAACAGAGAGTTGAGTAATTCTCTCAAGGTTCACTCAGCTAGTAAGTAGGTCAGTAGGAGAAACTATATTTGAATTTAGGTCCAACTCTAGAGTTCATAAACACTCAGCTACTGCCATGGGGCTTCGCCCTCAGTTGAGAAATGCCATTTAGACTTGAATCTGAATCAAGAGTGTTATGGTCCATTTGGCTGTTTCCCTACAGTGAAGTGCTCAGGTCCTGTGGACAAACTCCAGGGCATTTAAAAGGCTCATTTTGACGATGCCTGGAATCAGTATTTGGTCTTAGTGCTTTTGTTTCTCACTGTAGATATTAATACAAATGAAATATTGCCATTGAAGAATGCTTTCTGAATCAGAGGAAGGCTTCTGGGCAGAATTATAAGGCATTTCATTAAGGATTTGTCTAACTTAAAATTTTAATTATGTAATATTTAAAATAAACACAATAGCATAGAATATAATTTAACAGCTACCTATGTAACCGCCTTCAGAAGTAAGGAGATGCTAACTGTTGGGGGAGGGGGTAATGGTACATTTTTATTCACTCCTAAGATTTCCTCCTCTGTGAAGGGAACTCAACTGTTGTAACACTCCTGTTTTCTTGCTGATGTCAGTTAGTACTGCTCATGGGTAGAGCAGGACTCACCCATTGGGTGGAGGGTCTGCCCTAATTGGTAAGCTTGGCAAGAGGAACTACTCATGCTTAGGGCTGCTACTTGCTCTCTTCTTCCTCTTGAGAGCATGTTTGCCTACAGAGATCATAAGCTCTCGGTTGCTTTCTGCCATGTAAGGAGCTAAGTTTCAAAGGCGCCTATGTGGAAGGCCCGTGGCGAGTCCAGCCCTGTTGGTAGCTGGATCAACCCTCCTGTCTATTTCTGGGGTTCAGTATTTAGAATTCGGGATCTGAGCCATATTTTCATCATTTACTTACATAGTAATAAATGTGATCTTCTGTTGTCAGTCTCTGGCTCTTTGCCTTTCTTTTATGTGGTTCAGAACTTAGGCGGGAAGAGGGGTACTATTTTGAGGGACTCTTCAAACCTCAACATTAAAATTCAACCATGCCAAGAACACTCCTTCTTAAAATGAATGAAAGTTACAATTTTAGCTAAAGCTACCCCACAAACAACTGTATTTTCTTCTTCCTTTTCTAGTGTTAACCATTAACCTGACTGTATCCTCCCCATACACGTTTTGGTATTTTTACTATACAGTTATATGTTTATAAACTATATTATATTGTTTATGTGTTTTAAAATTTTATATAATGGTATCATCCTATACACGTTCTTTCATACCTTGCCTTTTTTATTTAATTTTGGTTTTGAGATTTTTTTCTGTATTGATATGTAAGTAGACCTATTCATTTTTAACTGTGGTATAGTATTTCACTATACGAATTAACTAAAGTTGTTTTTTCCATTTTTTTCGACAGAGCGAACAATGCTACAATTGATATGCATGTATATGTCTATTTGTGCAAGAGTTTTTCTAGGGTTGCTATCTATATGAGTTAACATATGCTAGTTGATGTGACCCTGGGTTCAAATAAACCCTGAAACATCAATGGCTTAACTTACGGAAAGTTTATTTCTTGCTATGTAGAGTCCAAGTAGATGTGTGAGGTGGGGGTGAGGCAATGGGGAGACAGCTCTGCCCCAGAGCATCACTCAGAGACCCAGTCTGAAGGAGATTCTGTCTCTTGTCAAGGTCTGCCTGTTTGTTAACATCCAGCCAGAGAAAGAGAGAGTGGAGATGGTATACTAGCTTTTTAACCTCTTTGGCCCAGAAATTACACTCATTTCTTCAACTTCACCTTTTATTGGTGAGAACCAGTGCACCTAAAATGCAAGCTTGCAAGCATCCTCATTCCTCAGACTGTACCTTTGGAAGGGGACCATATATCTTTGGAGGACAGCTGGCCATCTCTGCCACACCTAAAAGTGGTGTCACAGGTTCTTTCAAAAAAGAGTTACTTAAGGTTTTTTATTCTCTGGACTTTTGTTTGTTCTAAGGATGGTGTTACATGCTTGTGAGTATTGATAGCAGCAGAAATATGTAGAATTACTATTAGCTTCTTTCTCTTCCCATCGGATTTGGTAGCAGGATGAAAGAGAACCATTATTAGTTAGAAATTATTGGTGGAGGGTATTAGGGGAGGGCAACACAGCAGATTTCATTCACTGTCACTTTCCTAGACTTTGAGACTTTGAGAGAGCCCTTGATTATGGTGATGCCTAGTGACCCCATCAGGAAAAAATCATCTCAACTCATGGAATGGACCAGAAGATCAGACTGATTTTAACCAAATAGTGGGTAAAATCTGAGGTCAGGACAGCTAGAGAACTCCTTAGGACAAGACAGAGGTGGAGCTTGGCTTCCATCCATCCTTGAAAAATTCTAGGCTGCTTTCAGACCTTGTGTCCTCTGGTCACCTAACCCTGACTGAAAATAGGAAATAGAATTTTATCAAAGGTACTTGGGAATAACATAAAACCAACCCTGCACATATTTAGGATCAGTAAACAAAGAATCAGTGCCAAGAATAGAAAAGATATTTGGCAAAAGTAGAGTTTATAATCTTGCTTTTAAAAATAGGCTTTAAAAATACAGAAGTAAAAAAACAACAAAAATATTTCACTTTTACCAAAATACTCTTTAATCACCAAAATGGCATTTCCTATAGAAAGGTGAAACTATTAGCCTAATATCAAATGCTGCTGCATTCTGTAATTCCTTGAGAGTTGACAATGACATGAGATTAGGGGAAAATAAAGTAATTAGAGTTTAGCTGAGAGCTTATCAGTTTCATTATTTTAGTCAAATATTCTGCAGCCATCAAAAAGAATAATCATATGTGCTGATGTGCAATTGTCTCTAAGATATTTCTTAAATAAAAAAGCATGGGTAAACAATGTATGTAGCATATAAATATTTATGTGAAAACTAGGAGAAAATATAAATGCACACATGTGTATTTGCTTGTATAAGAAAGATTATCTCTAGCGATCATAAACAAGAAACAGATAATAATAGTTGCATCTACAGAAGGGGAATAAGGGATCAGTGGAATGGATGTCAGGGGTAAGAGACCAACTTGTCACTGTATACTCTTTTATGTTTGAGTTTGTTCTGTGTGTTTGTGTGCATGTGCATGTGTGTGTGTTTCAGTGTGAGAAAGAAAAAGGTACTGTTGTCAATCTCACTGTCTACTGAGAAGGTATTTCAAATTAAGGACTAAAATCCAGTGAAAGTAGACTTCGTAATTGTTATTTGAAGTTAAGGGAAAGGGAAAGCAAGATATTACAAGACTTAATCCTCTATTTTTTCTAAGGTAATGCTTCTCAATCTGGTTTGCGCCCAACACAGGGTATGATCCACTCTGTTAAAGAGCAGCCGCTTCTCCTGAAAGTGATTCTCAGTTGGGGGCCACATACACTGTAGAACCAGGATGAGTGGCCTTGAACTTGTCAAAGGGGTCATGAGCAGAGAGAAATGGAGGAACAGCAGGAGAAACAGAGTATTTCCAGGTATGGAATCACAGAATAGTTTACTATAGAGAAACACATCCTTATAAAAGTATTAGACATGTTTTGGTAAATATGATTGGCTTGGACCCCTTTTGTGACAAGGATAGATTATTTTTAAAGATATTTCTAGGTGTTCTGTTTGGGACAGAGTTCTCTGGACTGCATCTTGACAGCTAATACATTTTTCATTAAAATGTTTCTGATCAGCCTGACCTAAACCCATCCTAACCTAAAAAGCAGTGTATGAGAACCATGGGGGAGGAGAGTGTTGATAGTGTCCTCTGGTGATTCTGAGACCCATCCCAATCTAACACCAACACTCGCTCACTCAGCCATCCTCGGGGAATCAATAGTTCTAAATCAAAAACCAAACTCATTGCCCATAGGCCATTATAACCTTCCACTCAAGAGAGAAATTAAACCAAATCAAAAGAAAGTTTCAGCAGATTTTGTCTTAATGTGCTAAAAGGAAGAAAGTTGCCATAACCATTTATATAATTTATGATCCTAGTATAATATGGCTGGAGCATACCTGGGATATAGATGATGCTTTATAGAGTGACACTTTCCAAAAATTCATGTGGGTTTTGCATTAACTTTTTGTTTTTTCTACAAATTTACTAATTAACTATCAAAAAAAAATTCTAAATGCTAAATGACATACATAAATGCTAAGAAACCAGGGAACAAAGTTAGGGCTGGAAATAGTGACCTGGTTTCACTAGATATGGCAAGAAAATTACTGATTTATAGGTCACTATTTTTTTCTACCAGAAGTGTCTGACTAAATTAGGTTACAGCTTGGGGTTATTCACCTGTCTCTCACATAAATAAAATTTCCCAATAAATTTTGTGGGTTCCCTTAGAACTGTGGGCCCCTCAGCCCTATTCATTGGATGACTGGCACAAAGACATTTTAGCCAGTATAAATTACATTTTTACTTGTTTGTTTCAGGAGAAACTGGGTTCCCTCAAATGGATGTGGTAGGAAAATGTGCTCAAAACCAAAGGTGAGTGATAAAATCGTCAAAGGATCCTTCTGTGTCTAAGATTCTAGATGCTATGATTGTAGAATATGGAATAGAAATTAATGAGATAAACATGCAGATCTAGGATCAGAAGTATGTCATAACTTGAAGACAATCCAGAATTTATTTTTAGTCTACATAAATCTTTCAAGGCTCTTGATTTCAGAAACGAAATCCATTCTAGCTAGTTTTAAGCAAAAAAAGAATTTTGTCAAAGGTTTTAAGTAGTTTTACAAATCTCAGTGAATCAACCTTGGATGTTCTGAGGCCAAGAGCCACAAGCAAGTTATACAGCAGGTGTCTCCAAAGGACAACCCACTGTCCCTATGTACAGACAGCCCAGCAACTACCTCCAGTGGTGGACACTGAAGGCTACAGCTGGAACTTCTGGCAGTGGTCTCTGGAGGGTGCTGCCTCTCCCTTTACCTGCCACAATGGATTCCATGTCACTCACTTCTGCATAGAGATCTCAGTCACATGGGTGATTGGCAGAACCTGGACCCTATATATTCCCAAATCCAAGATGTCAAGAGAGTCTCTGACTTGTTTGGAGAGCAGACTCTGAAATCATGACATTTTCAAAGTATACAATATGCCCAAAGGTAATGGGTGGCCAAAAAAACCTGACAAATGCCCAGTTCATTGAAGTAGTATAATCTTAGCCTCTCCTTGGTGCCTGGAGAGACTGAGTCACATCTTTCCAGAGGAGTTTATGTTCCATAGGGCAGACTCTTGGCCAATAGGAGATGGGGAATGGGAAAGAGCTGGCAAATAATCCCTTGCCCTTCCTTTCTCCTGACAGCTGCCTTGAGAAGCAGTACTCTATTTGGTCCGGCTGAACACACCCCATGAAATGACGACTATACCGGTTGTCAATAACAGGCTGACTCAAGCCTCCCTTACTTTTGCCCTGCCTCACTTCCTTTTCCTTCATTTCACTTCTCTGAAATTGCACCTCCCTAAAAAGTGGCAGCTCAGAAGCTTCTCTCTTAGGCTCTGATTTCTAAGGAACTCAACCTACAGGGGCATCTTATTGCAGATGCAACATATTCTCACTAGACCTTTGCCTGGTCTCTGTGACCAGCTTCAACTATTTTCCCTGGAAAACTAGTAATAGAAGCTCATGCTGATTTGTAAGCCTGTACTTGCCATAACTGTCATGTTGAAAACGTCTTTTCTACTATCTCTAACTTATTTTTGTCTTATGTACAAATATATACATATATATATATATATATATATATATATATTCATTGGAGGACTGAGCTGTGAGGGGGGGGGGTGGAAGAATTAGCTTGTCAACTCTCAGATTCACTGAGAGTCTCCTAGCTTCTAGTTGAAACAACTTCCTGCTTGTTCTAGCATGCTAACTTTCTTTTAGTTCCCTAAATAAGCGTTTGTGTTTCATTTCCTTCAAGTTATTTTTCCTTTTAGGAAGCTGTTTGCCCTCCCCCTTGTTAATGCAATTAAATGCTTCTTGCCCTTGAAACCCGAGCTTGGGTGTCTCCTCTTTAAGGATACTCTTCTGAAGACCTCTGACCACAACTCTAATTTATGTCATGCTGTGTGTTCCTATAGTACCCTCTTCATCATATTTAGTTGGGCCACACTGGACTTCAGCTATTAGTTTGTGGGCCTGTCTTCCCTAAAAGATGGTAAGCTTCTTGAGAGCAAGGACCATGTCTCTTTTGGTTTTATAATAAAGCCCTAGCTTCAAGCAATGGACTTTGTATGTAGTGATTAATCAATAGAAAGCAGTTGAATGAATGACTAATATTTATGGAATAGCTGACTAACTCCATGTAAGCTCCCTGTGCTATATTATGGCAGTGCCTGGAAAAATCCCCAATTTGAGCCCTTCCCTGGGTGGAGGAGCTGCTCCATCCACCTGTGGGATGGGCACTGCACCATCCCAGTTGAAAAAATTCCTGTAATTTCCTAGGAAGGAAGAAAACCCTATAAAAGGACTCAGTGTCCTATATTTGGTAGGTTCCTGAATGAGTCAATGAAGGTAATAAGAAACAAAGTGTCTACTGAAAAAATAAGTAAAGTGTAACTTCTCCTAAGATGTTCCTCATGGATGACCAGTATTTGTGTCATCCACATACCACTTCACCAGTGGACAAAAATAGTTGTTAAAAAAGACATTTAATTGCTCCCGTATTTGGCAACACTCTGTCCCATATGTCTAAAGTTAGCTCTCATTTCATATACATGTCCAAATATGTCATAATTTTTGATTTAGAAAATATATACTCATTTATTTATTCATGGATCCATTTAACAAATATTTATTGCTGCCTACAATAAGCCTGTGTCAAGCTACGGATTGTAACAGTGAACAAAACAAGTAACATCCCTCGTGGTGCTTGCATTCTAATAGGCGAGGCTACAAACATTGTAATCTGTATTCAATAATTCTTTCTTTCAATAAATATTTGTTAAGTACTATTTATTTATATCAAGCACTTTATAAATAAAATAAAGTAAATTTATATGTATTAAGCACTTTACATCATAAGTAAATATAAATTTATTTATACTTATTAAGGACTATTAAGGACTAGATGGCAGAGATACAGGGATATTTTATGGTGATTACTCTCTAGATCAAATCATCACAGAAATAGATAATAACAAATGGTGACAACTATTATGAAGGAAAAACAGATTAGAGGGCATCTCAGTCTGGAAGAGGATGGAGGTAGCCAAAGAACTGACATCTAAACCATGTCCAGAAGGATCATGACTAATAAATAAGATACAGGGAGGGTTAGAGGCTCTCTCGGATAGGGCTGCTAACATACACAATGGGATAATGGCACATTTGGGGATCCAAAAGAAGCTCAGGGTAGATGGAGACCCGAAAGAGAGAGAAAGCAGGGGGACAGGAAGGGTGGTCAGGGCCTGATCATGCAGGGTTTATAGGTCATTTAAGGAGTCTGGTCACACACATTAGGGAATAATAGATTACAGAAGACTGAATGAGGTTGGTAAAAATAAGTCCATGTACTTCAAAGTTACTTGTCTTTATTCTTTTGTTTTGCATTCTGGTGTAAGAAGTTGTTTTTATTTTTATTTTTTAACTGTTTACAACAGATAGAAATTAGTAGTATTAGAAACTATCCTAACAACTTTCACTAAAGAGAACTCTTAGATTTATTATAAAATTTGGGAAACTGAATTTATTTAAGAGACTAAGTATCAGTTGACTATGTTTGAGAGTCTGAATATGACAGTAACTGTTTTATTTACCTGCCAGGATTTCAGCAGATATGTGTCTTCCTACCCCTATTGCTGTTATATCATAACAAGAACATTCTAATTATCATGCATAAAAGATGAAAATACTTTTGTGAAGAATCAAACATAGGCTCTGTACAGTTATTTATTATTTCTCAGGTGACATCTGGTGGATAAAAATTGAAATGCAGTTTTATATAGTTTGAGAAAGGTGAGGTTCTCAAATCCCATTGGTAGAAAATCGTTAAAGAATATGCGCTGAAGATTAATTTCGCTTAAATTTTTCGCATTATATTATCCACAGCAAGCAGGCATTATGGTATCAAATGTGATGAAGAGAACTCTCCAGTGCTCTACTGGATTTGACAGGCTTTGAGTTCTACTCAAACCTCTGGCAGTAAAGAGCTAAATGATTTGCTTTTGCTTTGCTTTTTAAACAACTTCCAAATTAAAAAAAAAAACAGATTAGCTATAGACAGACAAGAATCAGATATATATTGGAGTTCTCAGTGGCAATACTGGATAGAAGAGACAACAGAACAATATCTTTGCCATTCTGAGGGAAAATTTTTATCTAGAGTTCTCTACTGAGCCACTCTTTTTGTGTGAGCAAAATAAAAACATTTTCAGACATGCATGAAAGTTAACCTATCGAGAATCTTCTCTGGGTTGCTAATTTAAAATGTCATCTTTATCAAATATTAGGTTTCAGTTTAATTTTAGGTATTTTCTGTTTTGCTATTGCAATTTGGGTCTTTATTTCTATTTTTTTTTTTTGAGGTATAATTGACACTATGTTTTCTAACTAGTTGTTTTTGTATTTGTATAGATGAAGGGAACTTATTTTTACACACTAATTTTATACCCATCTCTCTCTTAAGTTCTCATATTGTTTGCATAGATTTATAATGAGTTTCTTGGATTTTACAGGTATACAATTATCTGTAAATAGTAATAAATGTACTTCTCTTCCAATGTTTATACCTCGTATGTCTTTCTCTTATCTAATTGCATTGGTTAAACCTTCAGAACTATGCTAAATAATAGTGGTGACTAGACACAATTGCCTTGCTGTAGATTTTATATGGGAATGTTTCTAGTGTTTCCTCATTAAACATAATGATGACTTTTAAGAAATATCCATCTTTTCTATTTTATGAAGACTTTTAAAAATCAAGTATCCATGTTAAAATTTATCAAATCCCTTTCTAGCATATTTGAAGAAAATCACACATTTTTTTCCTTTATCTATTTTATCAGCCTAATTTTTTCTACTTTAATCTATTTTTGAGTTGCAGAAAACAAAAAAGGATTTAATACAGGGAATGAACTCCTTATAAATCAGTGGCGAGCTGGAGGGACAGGCTCTCTGGGAATAACTCTCAGGACCATACTGCAGAACTGGCCCACCAGGAGACCTGCTCCCTCTTCCACAGTCAGGAAGTCATGCTCCCATCTGTTAGCTCCAGGAACGCACCATCTTAATGTGATCTGGAAACAAAAAGTTGCCACCAAAATTCTTAGCCCCAGGAACACACTTTCTTATCTGTCACCTCTGTATCAGCAAACTGATACTTGAACTGTCAACTCCAGAGTTTCATCATGTCTGCTACAATGAGCCCAGCAAAATCTATGCCTCAGGTACCACCTATTTCCCCATTATGGTCTGAAATCAAGTTTCCCACAAAGTGCACCTATTTGGCAAAATATAATTTACATCAACGACCTAGCTGCGAGGGAACCTGGGAAATGAGAATTCTGAACTTTCCAACCTCTGCATTATAGGATGACTCACTAAAAAGAGATAGCAATAAGTGCTAAGTGAGCCAAGTGACTGTATATAACCACTTCATAACGTAATAAATAATGTCGTGCTGTGATCCTGGGGAGGGGGAGAACTATTTTTCTTTTCATTCTTCTAAGGTGCTGCTGGATTGAGTTCGCTAAAATTTTGGTGAACATTTTTTGCATCAATATTTATAACTGACTTTTGTTAGTTTTTTTTGGTGCTATTGCTGGCTGTTTTTTGTAAATAAGCACATGCTACTCTTATTATTAGAATTTGAAAGGTTTCATCTTTTTGTCTCTGCTCTGGAACAATTTAAGTCTATTTATTCTGTCAGATTTGGTGAGATTAGCTGGTGAAACTCTCTGGGCCTGGTCTTTGGGAGCTTACCATTTTGACATTTTTTTCCTTTTCTTTTTTTTTGGTTTTTAATACTTAATGTTTAGATTTTTAATTGATCAATATTAGTAAATTATATTTTCATATTTATCTGCAGACAGTTGAGCAAAATAGTTTCCTGTGCTTCTTTTATTTTCCTTTTTATTGTTTATTACGTATATTTGTGCTTTCTTAATTTTAATTCTTAATTAGGTTAGCTAGTGGTTATTCTTAATTTGTTAAGAATAATAACAAATTATGGGATTATCATTTCTTTGTTTTTATTCATTTTTTTCTGCTTTCACAATTCATTTTTCCTTTTTTCTTTTTTGGTTATTAATCTTTTCTCTTTCATTTTGATATTCATAAGAAGTACAGGGGATACAAGAAGAAAAAGATAGAAAAACAGTATCAAGAGACCTTAATTTACCTCTCAGTCTGATAATTCAAGAATTCAAAAAAATTAAGTAAGAATTAGTATGGAATACAACTGTATGAAGCAAAATTGACTAAACCTATCATTTTTACTATTTGCTAATATTATTATTACTAAATAGTTTTTTAGGAATAAGACTTAATAAGAGGAAAAACAGGCTTGCACACAAAGACTGAACCAAGACCTGTAAGAACAGTTTTAAGATAGATAGCCTGGTGTAGTAGGCAGTTCGAGCACCTAACAGCTCATAACAACTCAGATCAAGTGCTTTTTCAGGATGCTTTGCAAGTAGGAGTGGCCACGTGACTCAGTTACAGTTAGTGATGTATAAATGGAAGGGATTGGGTAAGGCTCTTTGAAAAGATTTTAAAGGGGGGGCGCAGATTAGCTGTTATGCTCCTTTTGCTCTTTGCTGTTGTAGCAGACACTGTAGGTGTCCTACCTCTTGAGTTTACTGATCCGCAGTGACAGTTTCCCACCCGCCCACAGGCCTTTTTTCTTGGCTTAATGGCTTTCTCTGGGAGCTTGTTTAGTCATGTGTGGAGCAGCCCACAAATGCTGGTGTTTAATGGCCCCAGGGCAATCCTCAATCAGTGAGATTTGAGATTTGGTAGATAGATACCTCAGCTTCCCCATTCCTTAGTGGAGCAATTCTGAGGAATGTTCTATGAGATTCTTCAGAAGGTCCCTAGGTGGAGTGAGAGAGAGTCCTAGTTGCCCACAGCTGTAACCACTGAAGCACTCTTTATTAGCTTTTCTCCCTTCCCTGACTCATTTTCCCAATTCCCTAACTTGGCTTCCTGAGACATCTCCCAAATAATCAGCCTCCTTACCCAGGTCCTTGTCTCATGATCTGATTTTAGAGGAGCCCAAACTGACAGCCTTCTCCCTTCTTCTTGTTGAGAATATAAGTGTGAGAATTGGAAAGGAAGGGATAACATGATTTCTACTTGCAGATAATTAAATAGTATAAATGGAAACCCTAAGAGAATCATTCTAAAAATTATACCAAAATTAAGAGAATTGATTAAAGTAGTAATATAAAAATTAACAAATAAAAATCAATTATCTTCATATATCCAAAGATAAACAGCTAGATGATATGAAGGAAAGGAAAGTCACACTAATAGTAGCAATGAAAAAGATTTTTAAAACTTAGGAATAAACTTAAAAGAAAAGGTTTACTCTTCAAAGATGCAAAAGTAGACTTGAACAAATGTAACAGCATATCTTGTTCATGGATAGGAGAACTCTACATCATACATATATTCTTCCCAGATTAATACACAAATTTAATGTAATTATAAAGAAAATATCAAGTTTTTCTCCCAAAGTAGACTGTTAATTCTAAAGTTCATTTGGGAATGAACAAGCAGGGAAAGGTAGGAAAATCCTGGGGGTTAAGGTGAAAAATAATGAGGGGAATTAGCCCAAAAGATATTTAAACATTTTTATAAAGCCCCTATAATTTAAAAAGTGTATATTCACTGAGATATAAATAGATATACCAAATGATAGAATAGGATAGAAAATTCAAAATGGAACAATTATATGTGAAAAGTTAAGTGACACCTAAAATCACTGGTGCAAATATAGATCAGGTCCAGGAATAACATTGTTTCACTCAATGTTTCATTATAACATTGAGGAAATGCTTGGGAACTTAACTCTTATGTTTAGCCTATGGTAAAATTGGTTTTATTATACATCATTTCACTTATTTTTGTAGAACCTATTGATGATGTTAACTGAGAGTTTACTGTACTATTTTTAATAAAAGTTGTTGGCATAACTAAATAGTCATTTGGGAAAAAGTAAAATCAGGTCCGTATCGCAACTAGATACCAGAATGGAATCTGAATAGTCTAAATACCTACATGTAAAAAGTGAAGCCACACAACAAAAGGATTCATCTCTTTATAAACTGAGAGTGAGAAAAGCCACTTCAACTACATGAAAATAAAAAGAACGCTTTCAAAGCAAAAAAAAAAAAAAGTAAGTCACAAAATAAATTAAAAACTTACAAGAAAATATTTGCTATATCACAAAATTATATCACAATCACCTACTTGATAAAAAAAAAAAAAAACTTCTAAAAACTGGAGAAATAACAAATACCAATAGGGAAAAGATGTGAACAGAGAGTTCAAAGAAAAGAAAGATGTCTTTCAACTTATGAAAAAAGGGGGATCTTCACTCATAATAAAAGAAAGGCAAATTAAAATTACTGGAAGATAGCATTTTTCACCTATTCAGATTGTCAAAAAATCCAAAAACTTGGAAAAATACCATGATGGCAAGTAACATAGAAACACTCTTAAGCATTGCTAGTGGGAGTGCAAAATGGTACAATTCTTATGAATAGGAATTTAGCAATATCTAACTATGTTGTGTTTGCATTTAGCCTTTGACTCAGCAATTTGATTGAGAATATACTTCTTCAAATATGAAATACTAATGAAACATTACTTGTCACAGCAAAAGATTAGAAATAACCCAAACATCTATCAGTAGATGACTGGTTGAATAAAACAATGGAGTATTATACCTTCACTCAAAAAATGAGAGAGATTTCTATGAACTGTTATCGGTGAATTCCAGGATATATTAAGTGAAAAATGTAAAGCGTTTTAGGGGTTGAATTGTATCCTTCAAAGAAATATGCTGAAGTCCTAATACCTAGAACCTGTGAATGTGACCTTATTTGGAAATAAGGACTTCGTAGATGTAATCAAGTTAAGATAAGGTCATACTGGATGAGGGTCCGCCCTAATCCAATAACTGATGTCCTTATAAGAAGAGGAAAATTTGGACACGGAAACATGAACACACATGGGAGTAACTAGGCCATGCAAAGTTGGAGGCAAAGGCTGGAGCAATGCTTTCACAAGCCAAGGGACACCACTGGTTGCCAGCGACCACAGGAAGCAAGGAGAGAAACATTGAATAGATTCTCCCTCTGAGCCCCCAAGAAAGAATCAACCCTGCTGCCACCTTGATTTTGGACCTCTGGCCTCCTGAACTGTGAAAGAATAAATTTCTACTGTTATAAACCACCCAGTTTGTGATACTTTATTATGGCATCCCTAGGAAGCTAATACAATTGCTACATGTCTTTGCAAAAAAAAAAAAAAAAAAGAAAAAAGATATGATATAGATATCTATCTATATTCATTTTTTTGCAAAAAGAATAAGCCAGAACTTCATAAAAGTGGTTACACATAGAGGATAAGTTGAAATGGTACAGAGAGCTTGTGTTTGGAAGTGAGACTTCTTTAAATATACCTTGTCACATAATTTTGACTTTATTACACAATTTATATTTTTTAAAAGTAAACCAAAAGGAAAAAAAAGAAAACAAATACAATCAAAAGAACCCAACTGTATACAAATTGATTCTATAACCACAGAGAGAAAAGACAAATTTCAGAAAACTTTTAACACAACACTCAGACTGTATATCCTCCTGTCCGGGACATTCTAAGGACAAAAAGAACTGCAAAATGGTCTTAAATGTTGGTTAGTAGGTTTACTATTAATGATGTTATTAGAACTGTAGTTGGAACTACATAATTGTTACAAGAAAAAGTAAATAAGTAATATGTTGATATTCTAAGGAACCAAGACTTTCAGTGTAAGTAAGAAGAAATGCAAATACATAAGAAGTTAAGGAAAGACAAACCTCAAGTTCTAGGAGTGCAACTGTGGCACTCCTGTCTCTGGTATCTGATAGGGTGGGGCATGCTCCGTTTTGTTTCTTTGAAAAGTATAGTTCATTGTTCAAGCCCATCAATAATGCTTTTTCATTTTGACTGTTTCACTAGCACTTAGTAGAAACCTAGAAAGAAGTTCTATTATGTAAATTATAGAGATAGATATTATAGCTATTTCTATGTGACACGAATGTATTTAAGTATGAGAATGAAAGACAATGAATTTTCTTGGAGGTTTCGGGACAAAAGGGATAAGGTGTCGAAAGATTTTGCCGAATATATATGTGCACAGGAAAAAGTATACAAACCCCGGGGAGAGCAGCACCACGTGGACCCGCTGTTCAGCCTG